>OX243990.1:22564239-22877797 GCA_945859715.1 Apamea sordens | reverse complement strand
GCATTCTCCTTTCTACCAAAATATATCAAATTTCTACCAATCTATTCCAAATTTCTACCAATCTATTCCAAATTTCTACCATACCTATCCGAATTTATACCAATCATACCCAAAGTTCTACCAATCCTATCCAAAGTTCTACCAATCCAATTTCTACCTTTGTGACGCATATTCAAGATGACTTCTGACAAAAGAGCAATAGAGAATCTTAAAGAGTTCTGGCCTTCTTAAAACACCCAGCGAGTCTCAAGCAAAGCCCAGTGACTTCGAAGCTTTTGCTACTATTTGCTCAATGTGCACGTTAAATAGAAGTTTTGAATAGTGAAAAACACCTAGGTCCCGTACACCGTCACACCTCTGTAATAGCTGCCCTTTAAGTAAATACGTTTTAAGGAGAGGGACGCGTTTCCTGCTAAATGACATTACTGAACATTTAGCAGGGTTTAAATCAAGCTTATAAATTAGACAATACTCATCCAATCGCGCCAGGTCTCTTTGAAGAGCATCCATGTCGTCATCTGATGATATTGCAGAGAAAATCTTCATATCATCAGCGAAATATAGTAGATTTGAGTTGTGGAAACACGAGTCGATGTCGCTAACATAAATAATAAAAAGTAACGGACCTATTAAGGAGCCTTGAGGAACACCACTGGGGGCTGAAACCCAGCTCGACATGTAGTTACTGATAACGACAGCTTGAGATCTAGGAAGCTGGAGTTATACACACCTAATTTCAAGGTATGAGGTAAACCAGCGTAGTAAATCTCCTCTGATACCATTATTGAGAAGAGAAAGAAAAAGATGCACTGAACTTAAATTTAGTTTAGTTTGTGAACAAGGAAATCGCCCCCAGTATCATTTTTAAAGACCTATCCATAGATAGAAGTATAAATATAAAAAAAAAAATTGAGTTTCAGTTCTAAGTATGGGGAACCCCCAAAATGTATTGTTTTTTTTTCTATTTTTGTGTGAAAATCTTAATGCGGTTCACAGAATACATCTACTTACCAAGTTTCAACAGTATAGTTCTTATAGTTTCGGAAAAAAGTGGCTGTGACATACGGACGGACAGACAGTGACGAATCCATAACGGTTCCGTTTTTTGCCATTTGGCTACGGAACCCTAAAAGCGGGTTACTTATTGGACAGGGTATAAGGGCCCTACCTCACTAGAACACCAGTGGCGGCGCAACCATGGTCACAGTCACACTTCCAAAAATGTATGGTTGGTTGCGCAACCGTATATTTTGCTGGTAGCGCGACCATGGTTGCGCCGCCATGGTGTCCTAGTGAGTTATAAGCTTTACGGTCGAATAAAAGAAAACACCCAACATTTTATAAACATTATATTATAATTTACTACAAAATTCTTACATGCTTTAAATAAACTAGCAAACTATTTTCGATTTCATAATATCAATATTTCTGCTTAGAGGTAGTACATTTTCTTATTACTAACAACCTCGTTTCAATATATAATTTCATAGACATCAGGGCGTTATTAGAATAAAATGGTGTTACATTATCACAAATAGGTTCATTGAATAAACGTTTCATAAAAACTCTAAAAATATAACAGAATAATAGTCGCATTAAACGGGCAGGACATAATTATTCGCGAAATTGCGATCGGCACGCAGCGGTTCTGCCCGCGGACTTATTAGACACGCTTAAAACTAACATATTATGGCACTCAATAACAAAATAGCATCCTCGACTCGCAATCTACGGCAGGCTCAGGAAGTAGAACGCGAGGAACGAGAGCGCATAGAACAGACCGCTGACCGCGAGCATCGCACGGATCGTCGCGCGCAGGCGCCGGGTCCCGCGCGACCCGCGAGACCCGCGCGACCCGCGGGACCCGCGCGACCCGCGCCGGTACAGCACCGCCTGCGCGCCGTTGTTGTAGCGCTCCGTGTTCAGGACCTTGCGCGCCAGCGCCATCGAGCTGGCCTTGTCGCCCTCCGTCTCCGACGGCGACAGGTTGCACGACGCGCGCGGCGACGCCTTCGGCGGCCCGCACGCCGCATCCAGCGCGAACTGCGGCCGCGGCGCGGGCGGCTCGTCCAGTGCGAACTGCGGCCGCGGCGCCGGCGGCTCGTCGGGCGACGCGCGCGGCGGCGGCGCGGCGCGGCGCGCGCGGCCCGGCGGCGCCAGGCGCGGCAGCACGCCGCCCGCGCCCTGGCGCCAGCCCAGCGCGCGCCGCGGGCCCGCCAGCGGCGCCGGGCCCTCCGCCTCGAAGCGCGCCTCCTGCAGCACGCGCAGCACGCGCGGCGGCGCGCGGCGCGGCCCGGTGCGGCCCGGCGCCGACCAGCCGCGCGCGCCCTGCAGCGGGCCGCCGGCCGGGCGCGCGCCCTGCAGCAGGCCGCCGGCCGGGCGCGCGCGCGCCTCGCACAGCGGCATGACGTGCGCGCGCTCGCCGCCGGGCGCGCGCCGCTCGGTGGGCGGGCCCGCGCCCAGCTCGTCGCCCACGCGGCGCCGCAAGGGCGCGGCGCGCGCCGCCAGCGGCAGGCCGTAGCGGAAGTAGCGGTCGCTGTACACCACGGTGGCCAGCTCGCCGGCGCGGCGGCCCAGCAGGTTGTAGATGGAGCGCGACAGACGCTCGGCCGGGCGCGCGCGGCGCAGCAGGCGGCGCAGCGCGGCCAGCGGGCGGCGCGGCGCGCGCGCGGGCGGCTCGTAGGGCACGCTGTACAGGCGGCGCGGCGCGGGCCCGGCGCGCGCGTGGCGCAGGCGGCGCGCGCGTCAGTCGGCGGCCAGCGGGCGCGCGCGCCGCGCCAGCTCCAGGTCGTGCAGCGCCTCCAGCACCACGGCCGAGCTCCAGGCCTGCGAGCGGCACGAGTCGGCGCAGTGCGCGCCGCCCGCGTTGCTGAGCTCGGGCAGGCCGCGCCACGCGCTGGTGCGGATCTCGGCCAGCAGCGGCGCCAGCGCGGCGTAGGCCGCGGCCACGGTGCGCGCGTGGCGGCCGCAGTCGTGCGCGAAGGCCAGACGCGCGCGCAGGTAGAAGCCGAGCGGCCACAGCCACTCGGGCCCCTGGTGGTAGTTGAAGCCGTGCGCCACGCTGGGGTCGTCGCCGTTGTTGGAGTTGTCGTAGTCGCCGCGGTAGGCCCAGTCGGCCGGGTCCAGCGTCTTGACGCCGAGCGGGCCCAGCAGGTGGCGCTCCACCGCGTCCAGCGCCAGCCAGGCGTGCTTGGGCTCGAACAGCTCGGGCGCGACGGCCATGGCGATGGGGAAGTTGCAGCGCAGCTGGTAGTCGGCCCAGGGCCGCGAGGCGCCGTGGCTGTCCTTGTAGATGGCGCGGCGGTGCACCAGGTCGGGCCGCAGGTCAGCGGCCGAGGGCGCGGCCGGCACCCAGAAGTACCGCTCGAAGTTCTGCTGGATGCGCTCGGCCCACTGCGCGTAGCTCCACGACGTCAGGCTGCCGTCGCGGTGGCGCCGCACCACGCCCGGGTAGGGGTAGCGGCCGGCGCGGTGCTGGCCCGCCAGCCAGGCCACGGCGCTGAAGGCCAGGCCCACCAGCTCCACGGCGCTGCCGTCGCGCGGCGTGGCCGGCTTGCCGCGGTTGCCGGCCGGCTCGGACGAGCCCATCTTGTCCATCCAGGTGCCGCAGTTGGCGTCGTTGCCGCCGAACGGGAAGCCGGTCTCGGGGTCGACGCCGATCTGCACGTTGAAGCCCTTGTCGGACATGTGCGCGTCGATGGCGCGCCCGGCGTTGCGCTCGCGGAACACGAGCCCCTGCGGACGGCGAGCGAGACGTCACTGACCCGGAAGGCACGCCCAGCGGTGCCGCGGGACGGCCCCACTCACCTGGAAGTGCACGTCCAGCGCCTCCTGCATGACGTCGTGCAGCGGCTGGTCGGCGGCGCCGGGCGGCGCGGCCTCGCCCTCGTCCTTCGGGAACAGGCGCGCCACGGGCTCCGACAGCAGGCCCGTGCCCTGCGGCGCCTCGCTGCAGTACTGCGGGCGGACACGGGTTTCATACCGATGATGAGATCACCACGAGACCCGAGCGTGGCGTCGACGACCAAGGATATTCACCTGCTTTATACTCTGAAGCCACCACCAGACGGCGTCGCGACAGTTGAACCGAGCGTTGCGCCCGCCGTCCAGCAGGTTCGGGATGAGTCCGTGGCGTAGGCACGCCGCGAAGCCGAGGATGTGGAAGCGCGCGTCCTGCAACCGAACACGAGCGTCACGCGAGCCGAGCGCTTCCGAAGCACCCCTCGCGGCCGGGCGCCCCCGAAGCACCCCTCGCGGCCGAGCGCTCCCGAAGCACCCCTCGCGGCCGAGCGCTCCCGAAGCACCCCTCGCGGCCGAGCGCTCACCTGGTAGCGGCCCGTCAGCAGCAGCAGGCCGCGCAGCGCCACGAACGTGTCGCGGCCCCAGCAGCGCATGTAGCCCACCGCGAAGTGCGGCAGGCCCGCCGACATGCTGAGCGCGCGCGCCGGGCGCGGCGGCGGCAGCGCGGGCGAGAAGGGCGGCAGCGGCGCCGACGCCAGCGCGCCCATCAGCTGCACGCTCGTCAGCGCCAGCGCGCGCGGGAACGAGGCGCCGCGCGCCCAGGCCGACAGGCGCGCCAGCGCCGCGCGCGCCACGCCGCGGTACAGGCCCAGCACCAGCGCCTCGTAGTAGGCCGGCACCAGGAAGCGCGGCAGCGCCGTCAGCGGCTGCAGCGCGTCGCGGTAGCGCGCCGCCACGCCCGCCAGGCGCGGCTCGCGCTCCAGGCGGCGCCACGCGTACTCCACCAGCCAGTCGCCGGCGCGCAGGTTGTCGCACAGCGGGTGGCCCAGGTCGTCGGCCGGCGCCAGCTCGGCCAGCAGCGACGCGGCGCCCTGCAGGCCGGCGTACACCAGCGGGCCGCAGCCCGGCACGTCGTACACGCCGCCGCCGCCCGCCTCGCGCTCCTCGGCGTCGCAGCGGAACAGCAGCGCGTTGAAGTCGGCCAGGTCCAGCTCGGCCAGCGCGGGCGCCAGGCCCAGCGGGTCGCCCAGCGGCGCGGCGTGCAGCGCGTCCACCTGGCGCTGCAGCGCGGCCAGCGCGGCCCGGTGCGGCGCGCGCGGCGACACGCGCACGGCCACGACGCAGCCGGGCAGCAGCGGGCGCAGCTCCAGCACGGTGTGCGCGCCCTCGGTGCGCTCGTGCGCGAACACGCCGGACTGCGCCAGCGGCACGGCGCGACGCACGCTGCACTCGTACTCGTCGAGCCCGTTGATGAGGCGCGCGTGGCGCGTGAAGGCGCCGGGTGGCCGCAGCGCGCGCCCCTCCGTGCTGCGGGCGCGTCGCGAACATGTCACAGTTACAGAACGAGGTAACGAGGTATGAGGAACAGGGTGTAAAGTTCACTCATCCTCCATAGAAAAGGGAGGATCCTCCGACCAGACGGATGTTGTGTGTGTCTGGCGGGCAATTGCCCAACGATTGATGTAGGGAAATTGTATCTATGCTAATTGCGCGGTAAACTCTGCTTGCGAGATGCAGGATTTGCGTGACGTCAGTATGACGCGTTGTTCGCATGTGGCGTTGTAGATACCGCTACAATAATATTGGATGCCTTATACTTTTTCTTCTAAGGGCGCGTTCACATATAACGTCCGTTTTACAGAGGATCCTTTTTAACGGATCCGTCGCTACTGGAGATAGTATTCACACAGCATTTATAGGATCCTTTTTAACCGATCCGTCGCTACTGGAGATAGTATTCACACAGGATTTTATGAGATCGGATCAGTATACTGGATCCGAAATACTGTATTATGTGTGAACTGGCTCATACAACTACATACGCTAATAACATACACGTTTAAACGGACCTGTAAAACGGATTGCTGCTTATTTTGTCGGATCGGTATTTTCTACTGGATCCGGAATACTGTATTATGTGTGAACTCGCTCATACAACTACATACGCTAATAACATACACGTTTAAACGGACCTGTAAAACGGATTGCTGCTTATTTTGTCGGATCGGTATTTTCTACTGGATCCGGAATACTGTATTATGTGTGAACTCGCTCATACAACTACATACGCTAATAACATACACGTTTTAACGGACCTGTAAAACGGACGTTATATGTGAACGCGCGCTACGCCACAACTACGAACCACCTACCTGACGTGACTTTACGTTAGTTAGGTGGTTTGTAATAGTTTTATTTCATTTCATATTTATATTCAAGAGGAACAACAAACAGCTACAATATAAAACATAGAAACAAGAAAAATACAAAGTATATAGACAATATTGTAGCCCACAACGCTGTTCACAGATTAACCATAGGATACAATACAGTGAAAACAATCGCTAAGGTTAGAAATACAATTTTTAAGTTATTAAATTAACTCTCGTGTTTAATATGTATATAATATACATAACGTAAATGATAATATGAATATAAAATAAATAAAAAAACTACATTCCATTGGTCTTAAACGAAAGTTGGACTCAACTTTGACTTCGATTCTTGTTTGTTAATTAGGTGTTTTGTATCTCATGTTATTTGTCTATTGTTATGTTGTTGTGTGTTTGTTTATCGATATCGATAACATGATAGTTGGCCGGGATATATTTAGGCAACTCCAAAAAGCAAGTGGGGCTAGCGTCGTATAGTAGTGCTAGGTGGTACCGGTGGTCCTTGTGGCGTAGACAGGCCTCCAGCAGGATCTCGTCCAGCTGCCCCTCGAAGCGCAGCGGCTTGACGTAGCGCCCGGCGCCGGCCGCGTCCGGCGCGCTGAAGGCCGTGAAGGCCAGCAGGATCACCGACTGCCACACACACACGTCATGAGACACGCCACACACACACAGTCATGTGACACACTTCACCGCCGTCGCGTCGACATCGAAATTCAAAAAACTTTACTAAAACAATAACTGGCCAAGTGTGTGTCGACCTACGCACAGTGAAGGGTTCCGTAGTTGAGATAAAAATTTACCTATAAATATTTTCTTCGTAATTTTAATACACCACTGTAAAGTGGTGCAAAGAATACTATTATTTATGGTGACGGAAATTCATTTCTCAATAAGAAATGGGCATGTATTTAATCGAACATTTAATTATTTAATGGTTATCCCGCCAAAATTTTCAATTTTTCAAAATTCGCAGAAGGTCCGATTTGAATGGGTGAGTGACATCCGGACGGACGAACCGACGGACACGGACGCGAACTACGCCGTAGTCAATCTCGCATCAAAAATACTAAAAAGTAAAAATTAAATTAAAAGAAAGAAAAAAAAACTTTCTAAAAACAATCTTTTATTACTTGTTACTTTGACGGCACGGTTGGCGCAGTGGTTAAGCGATTGACTGCTGCGCTGCGTGTCGCGGGTTCGATTCCCGCACGGAACAAATATTTGTATGACCTACATGTATTTGTTCCGAGTCTGGGTGTTTTTCTATCTATAATATGTATGTATTTACAAAAAAAAATGTATATAAGTAGTTTATCAGCCATCTTGTTACCATAACACAAGCATTAGGTTGCTTAGCTTGGGACTAGATGGCGCTGTGTGAAATGTCCAGGGATATTTATTTATTTATTATTTATTTATTTGTTAATAAAAAGAACTAAAAGGTTAAAAATAATTTAAACCTGATAAGAAATATGTAAATAAAAGCGTGTTACATTGTGATTGCAAAAGGAAAATAATGGTGTAATATGCTCAATGTCCTTTAATGTTCCATCAAAATGTAACACGCTTTTATTTATTTCTAATCAGGTTTGAATTATTTTTAACGTTTTAGTTCTTTTTATTATTATTTATGTATGTTCGGGCATAACTCTGTCATATACAACATGTAACGGAAAGGGTATACATACCAAGGGCACGGCTTCTTTGGATGATATCAAACGATATTGGAAGGGTTTTTAATCCTATCTCTACATGTTCGGAAGTTATGAGATTTTTTAATACATTGATACCAGAAACCGAACTTTACAAATTGAAATAAGCACATCACTAGCACTAAGTCAGCTGATCGGTTTCAGCGAACTATTTGTAAGTAAAAATAAACCTCTTACTCCTGGTAATTCTGAATAAAAGGTTCCGCCTGTTTATTACTTAATATTTTAGATAGATTATTTGAAATACTAAGTACCTACTGTAGAATTTAAATCACAGCCATGTTCATGTTTTCCTTATTATTTTCTTATGAACATCCAAAAATAAAGTGTCACGTAAATATTTAGCAGTGCAACATATATGTAAATATTATATTTATGAATAAATAATTACATTAGATTTAATAATCACAATTTTATGAATGTACATATGAATAAATGATTACATCATAATAGTAATAATCATAATTGTTTTATTTCCCATTTGGTGACAACCCTAGCATATTCGCATGTGACAGCGTAAATACCTACACTGGCGGCGGCATCGCGCGACATCAAAGGCGTTGCGCTACTGTAGGGAAATATTGTAATACTGTGGCTATGTCTTTCGAAATGAGAATTTCTATCACACCTTCAAATGTTGCAATCTTCGCTTATGCTAATATAAACAATGCGGACAAGTTAAAATATGCATGTATGATCTTGTTTGAAATAAATAAACCTACCGATTCGCTGTTTATGATTGTCACTTGTCAGCACAATACTTTGGGCAAATATGAACTTCAACTATTATGAGCCCATTGCATAATAATTTTTACACATACGATCCAGGAGTTGTTTCGAAAAATCGTCAGCACGTACCATTGAATTGATCATAAAAATCGAATATTTACGTGCATCCAGGAATTTATTGCTTAAATAAACATTATTATTTGCCATTAGAACTTAGAATAGAAAAAGGATTTATTAACAACTAGCTTCTGCCCGCGGCTTCCCCGCGTGGATGTCGGATATTATCCCACGGGAACGTGCTAACAGGATAAAATGTATGTGCTTCCCCAGGATGCAATCTATCTCGCGGGCCCTTTGTGGCTAATTACAATAGAAAACCAATTGTGTCTCATTAGTGGTGATTAAGAGGGTACCTATATGATATTTTTACCTAAGTACCTACCTAATTTAAAAAAAAACTCAATAACAGAAAATAAAATACCTACCTACCTACCTATATCTGATGATAACTAATCTAAACTCAATAAATAAGCAAAATCCCTAAAAACTAATATCTATACGAATGACTAATCCTACCTAACAGAAGGTATAATAATAATAATTTATTTCTAAGTATATGGTACATTGAGATCTTAAATTAAACATTGATTCACATATACTACCATTGCTGGTGTAGAAAAATTAAATAAGCTAAACTGTGCATGCAAATCGTAGACATTACAATAAAAGTTAGGTATATTAAATTAATATAATTGCTTTGAATTTATATATTTAATTTGATACAATAATATTGATTTGGATAAATTGAATGGGATTATTGTAATGTCAAAATATTAATTATTTTGTCAAACATAAAAAAAAAATAAAAAAACAATACAAGAAAAAAAAAATTGCATGTCAAAAATATAAGTTCTAGTCAAAATATTAATTATAATGTCAAAATACTAATAGCATAGAATATTAATTACAATGTCAAAAAGTATGATTTAAAAATTCATTAACGGAATAAAAACACTTGTCTAAGAGCCAAGTAAACATTTTACATTTAAATTTATTAATTGGTAACATTCTCAAGCCAGATGGTAATTTATTATAAATTTTTACTGTCATACAACTGGCATTTCTACTGTACAGTTGCAATCTCTGAGGAGGTACTAGCAATTTCCCGGCATTTTTTTTATTCAGTCTTTGGGAGACTTGTTCATTTAATAGAAATAAATGTGGGTATTTTTTTACAAATAAACAAGCCTCAAAAATATACTAGTATAGTATTATAAAATTACGTACGGTCACTACGTACACTATTATTGCCATTTATTTTTTTGATATTTTCAATGTACAGAATTTTCACTTCTACAGATTTTTTATAAGTATAGATTTATGTGTATTTATTTATGAAAATTATTGTTTAGTAAGGCATTTCAGAAGAAAACGTATGATACATGGCGGGTCATTAATATTACTTAAAAATTCTATTAAATCTAAAGAACGAAAAGACATCATCGGGCATTCTGTTGAACACATCATTGAATTGCCCTGTGTTGAGCTGGATAGGCATGTTATAGTATGCGTATACAGACCTCCTAGTTACCAGAATCAATAAGTAAATAAGTTGTCATCCGATCACAGTGGACAAATATTAACATTTAGCTCCTACATGCATTTACAAAAAATTGAAATAAGGTTTAGGCCAATTACATGAATTTAGAGAAATTAAATAATTCGTCGGCCAGTAAATTACGTGATCAGAGTTTTAATAATATAGATGACCCCAATTAGTTCTACGCCGTTCTTTTCACTATTAAACGCGCAATTTTATGACACTTTTCCACTGAAAACTAAAAGTATTTACACAAAGTTTTTATTCAGTGACCGGGCTACTCCAGGTATCCGTAATAGCAAAAAATTTTTGAACTTTATGGCTTAAAGCAACATGAATAATACAAACTTTCATCAGTATGTTGCAAAATATTCAAAAACTTTTAAAAGTGTGTGCCAAAGAGCTAAAGCTCTTTATATTAGCAATAAAATAAAATCAGCTGATGATAAAATAATTACCTGGCTAATAATCATCTCAATATTTGGCAAATTTCATGAAAAATCATATTGAAGTTAGGCTATTTTGGTTACTCTTTGTAAGAAACACATTCGCTCGATCGACTTACGTTGCAAAATTGGTCTCCACAAAAAGCAGTTTTATTTTAACCGGATAATAGCCTGTGCCCACCCTGAAGAACCAATATAGTTGAAAGGATTTTTGAAATCGAATGAATAGTTTCGGCGATTACCTCCAACATCCAAACGTACAAACTTTACGTCCTTATAATATTATTATTGCAGATTCGTTGTATAAAGGTGAATAGTAGATTTCTTACAAATGGTATGAAAAATATTTTATTTTAATTTTGCTGTCCACTTTTTTTCTAATAATACAATGAAATATTATTTATTTAAATGCCTTAAAACTATCATTACAGATCATAGTTAGTCAGGTCAGGTAATAGTTTTCATGAAAAAAACCGGCCAAGTGCGAGTCGGACTCGCCCATGAAGGGTTCCGTTACGTTACGATTTATGACGTATTAAAAAAAAACTACTCACTAGATCTCGTTCAAACCAATTTTCGGTGGAAGTTTATATGGTAATGTACATCATATATTTTTTTTAGTTTTATCATTCTCTTATTTTAGAAGTTACAGGGGGGGGGACACACATTTTACCACTTTGGAAGTGTCTCTCGCGCAAACTATTCAGTTTAGAAAAAAATGATATTAGAAACCTCAATATCATTTTTGAAGACCTATCCATAGATACCCCACATGTATGGGTTTGACGAAAAAAAAAAAATTTGAGTTTCAGTTCTAAGTATGGGGACCCCCAAAATTTATTGTTTTTTTTTCTATTTTTGTGTGAAAATCTTAATGCGGTTCACAGAATACACCTACTTACCAAGTTTCAACAGTATAGCTCTTATAGTTTCGGAAAAAAGCGGCTGTGACATACGGATGGACAGACAGACAGACAGACAGACATGACGAATCCATAAGGGTTCCGTTGCCATTTGGCTACGGAACCCTAAAAAGGCCAAACGGTTTCTAACTTTCTAAGATAGCTTCCCCGTATGGATTCAGATTTTCCCATATTATTATCCTAGTTAAAGCCTAATGGTTCCTAGAATAGTTTTCCATATGGATTAAGATTTTTCCATTACATGCCAGTTAAACACTCTGTATAACAATTTCAGTCTCCAGCACACCGCTGTCGTAGCCTACCGCCAGCACGCCCCTGGCCCTCGCCGCGCACCGCTCAACACACGGGAGCACTGACCTGGCGCTGGCGCGGCTCGTGACGCGTCCATCTAGTCCACGAACACCTCGTCGTAGCCCACCGCCAGCACGCCCCTGGCCCTCGCCGCGCAACGCTCAACACACGGGAGCACTGACCTGGCGCTGGCGCGGCTCGTGGCGCGTCACGGCCACGACGTCGGCGTCCATCTGGTCCACGAACACCTCGTCGTAGCCCACCGCCAGCACGCCCCTGGCCCTCGCCGCGCAACGCTCAACACACGGGAGCACTGACCTGGCGCTGGCGCGGCTCGTGGCGCGTCACGGCCACGACGTCGGCGTCCATCTGGTCCACGAACACCTCGTCGTAGCCCACCGCCAGCACGCCCCTGGCCCTCGCCGCGCACCGCTCGACACACGGGAGCACTGACCTGGCGCTGGCGCGGCTCGTGACGCGTCCATCTAGTCCACGAACACCTCGTCGTAGCCCACCGCCAGCACGCCCCTGGCCCTCGCCGCGCACCGCTTAACACACGGGAGCACTGACCTGGCGCTGGCGCGGCTCGTGACGCGTCCATCTAGTCCACGAACACCTCGTCGTAGCCCACCGCCAGCACGCCCCTGGCCCTCGCCGCGCAACGCTCAACACACGGGAGCACTGACCTGGCGCTGGCGCGGCTCGTGGCGCGTCACGGCCACGACGTCGGCGTCCATCTGGTCCACGAACACCTCGTCGTAGCCCACCGCCAGCACGCCCCTGGCCCTCGCCGCGCACCGCTCAACACACGGGAGCACTGACCTGGCGCTGGCGCGGCTCGTGGCGCGTCACGGCCACGACGTCGGCGTCAATCTGGTCCACGACACCTCGTCGTAGCCCACCGCCAGCACGCCCCTGGCCCTCGCCGCGCACCGCTCAACACACGGGAGCACTGACCTGGCGCTGGCGCGGCTCGTGGCGCGTCACGGCCACGACGTCGGCGTCCATCTGGTCCACGAACACCTCGTCGTAGCCCGCCGCCGCCAGCTCGGCGTGCAGCTCGTTGAGCGCGCGCCGCGCCGCCAGCACGCCGGTGTCGAGCGACACGCCGCCCTCGGCCTCGCCCCACGCCGCGTACTGGCGCGCCTCGTCCACCACGTGCACGGCGTGCGGCACCAGCTCGTCCAGGCCGCGCGTGGAGCCCGTGGCGCAACACGCCATGGCCACGAGCGCGGCCGACGGCAGCACGTCGAACACGCTGCGCTTTTCCAGCGGCGACGGGTTGTCGTGCGTCTGGTCCAGCAGCATGGCGTGCGCCACGCGGGGCCGTGCGGGCCGGCGCGGGGCCCGCAGGAAGGCGCCCACGGCGCGGCCCCCGAAGCGGTGCACCAGGCGGCCCTGCTCGTGCGAGTCCCACGCGCTCAGCGCCTCTGCGGACACGGCACATTAATCATTGTTGTCCGGACACTATATATTAGATAGATTTACCAAGTGAGTGAGTGAGTGAGCAGCGATAAAATATACAAACAAATATAAATTGGTCCTACCGCGAATGAGCGACGTTATGCCGAGGCGGTTCACGAAGATGTTGTCGACGTGGTCCGAGTTAGTGAAGAGCTCGGCCACCACGTACAAGTCGGGCTTGACGTTGCGCGCACAGTCCAGCATGTACTCTGCCACCTGCACACAAGCGCACCCTGAGCACACAGCGCACACACACACACCCAGCGGCGCGACCATAGAAATGTAAAAACTGGAAGTGGCAAGGGGGCGTGTCTGTGTCGACGCGTCATGACCAAAATGAGCATGTTCTAGGCAAATGGCCATCTCCACGAACTAGTGCGCTTTCGACCGTTATCGTGAATAAATATAGGAATGCAGTGTTGTTCAGCGGTTTCTTGTAAAAACAGAAGCCAAAACCAAAATTTTGTAAATCATGGAATCACTTACCATTATAAATATAAGTATTTTACTATATTTGTCTTTAAAATCATTAAAAACCACAAATTGTAAAATATTTCTTCCTTTTACTTCGCAGCGACTGTATTTTTTTCTCAATAAATACATTGCTCCTTAACCACTATCTAAGTATGTCGCTAAGTGACTAGACAAACAATGTAAAAATCACAAAACGATACTTTATTTATGCGGTGTATCGCGTGGTACGGCCGCTGCCTCTTGCGGCGAGCTAGTGTCGTGGCTGTGCAGATCCACTAATGTAGGCTATCGACAACAATATCGATTACCCATCGATTATACTGCTTTTATAGTTAATTTTTCAATTTGTCAACCGTTTTAACCCGGTTGGAAGACCTGAAAAGATGACGTTTCAATCCGGTTGGAAGACCCTTGAGAAGATGTATAATAATATTTTTTATTTACTTCGATTATTTTGTGGACATCGTTTTTTATTTATTTTATTTTCAGGACCCCAATTTTTTTTTTTTTTTTTTGTACAATAATAAAAAGGAGATTCGATAACTTTCCGATTTAGTCAATCACTAGCGTCTGTTTAAATGTGAAATAAATGGCTTTAGCACAGCCTAACGATAGCGACAGATGTTTTTGTGTGAGTAAGTTGTACGGTACATGCATACAAATGCACGCTGTATTTGATGAGTTAAGGTTTATAAATGATTGTGTAGTAAGTACGTTCTGAATTATACATATTAATTGCAAGGGTGTACGCGACTTTGTATCTATTGCTTTTGCTGAACTACGTGTGTAGTAGTGGCGCGGTGGTGGGTTCAACTTAGCGACACCGAGTTCTGTTACATTTTCAACTACCGGGCATATCTCCTTCTTTCTTATATCTATGGGCGCGACACTCACGTGCAGCGGCGTGGAGTGGCAGTTGTCGAGGCGCACGCCGTCGAACACCTCGGCCGTGAGCTCCACGTACTCGCGCATGTGCGCCCACAGGAACGGGCTGTCCTCCGGCTTGTCGCCGTACCTGCGCACACAGTCTGTCAGTAGTGAACTTAGCGATGGAAACTTCAAAACCCTCATCAAATGTGTCCTTATCAAAAAAGCATATTATAAGATTAAAGACTACGGTGAAGACAAGGTAGTTTGGCAATAATTCCTTCTGCACATGTCTATTAACTGCTACCAAATTACGATGTTTATTTTTAAATTATTTTTTACATACTTCTTTGACATAATATTTTTATTATTTGACATTATACAGGGTGACAAGGAAACTCGACGTATTCCTTGAAAGGGGTTGTACTAGAGGTCATTAGCAAGTAAACTATGGGTCAAAACTGGGTGGTAAAAAATTAAATTTTGTTATTAAAAACCTTTTATTTCTGAGAATATCTAAGTTTTTTTTTACAAGCATTTTTTTTTAAATGATCACTTTTTTTTAAACTTTCAGAAAAGTATCAATTAAATGTTTGGAGTGGAGTAGTTTTTACTCGTAGTTAATTGTTTTTGGTAACAAGTCAGAAAATTTCTAAAAAATCGAAGAACCGAAACAGTTTGGTAACAATCCAGTTTTGACCCCTAGTTGACTGGACTTAATTTGTTGCTAATGACCTCTAGTATAACGCCTTTCAAGGAATACGTGAGTTTCCCTGTCAGCCTGTATACAGACAAATCTAATTTCAACTCTTTATTAGTGGTTGTAATGGCAATCCTATCACTTGGTTTTAATACGTTTTTATATTTCATATTTTATTCTTTTGATAGAGCTATACTAATAATAATAAACGATAGTGGATTACTAGCGTCCGTAGCCTGGTTGCGTTTCGGTGACCTCTTTGGAGAAACCGAAGGTTTTGTCTGTGCAATTATGGACGAAGTTATGATGACGAACAATTACCGGAGATTTATTGTGAAAGACGGCACGGTTGACATCTGTCGGGCATGCTACCGGCCGGGGGAATCAATCAGGCATATTATCTCCGGGTGTTCTCGTCTAGCTAACGGAGAGTACTTGCATAGACACAACCTTGTAGCTAGGACAATCCATCAGCAACTTGCTCTGAAATACACCTTGTGGAATCGGAGGTACCGTACCACAGGTATGTGCCCGACCCAGTTCTCGAAAATGGAAATATCACATTATATGTACTGAGAACGATTCATCATCACTGACGGTGGTGGTGGATCGATCAGAGTGGCGCGCAATGATTGTTGATATAACTGTCCCGCATGATAAGAACCTCCTGAAAGCCGAGAAAACAGGTTATCGAAATGTGGGATGTGGACTCAGCGATCATCATTGTGCCGAATGCCGTGACAGTCAATGGCTTGATAGCCAAGAGCCTCGACCAACACCTCAGGAGGCTCTCGTTGGGCAGCTGGATCAAGGGCTTGATTCAGAAAGCGGTACTTCTGGACACGGCTCGCATTGTCAGGAGGTTCTTCTCTCTAGAGCCCTGACCACCGGCAGATTGGACCCTGTTCTCGATGCCGGTGGGCTACTATTTTTTATATTTTTAAATGTTTTATCCTTTTTATATTCTAATATTTAAAAATATAATTTACTAGCTTCTGCCCGCGACTTCGTCCGCGTGAAATTCTTGTTCCCCCGCCCCAGCCCGTCGCATCACAATTTTATACACAAGTTTTTATAAGTGGAAACTTGTAATTGGCTTTCTTCTACATATTACTTTGGACTATTCGAATGTACTAGCTGTAAGTTTTCTTAAAATTAATAAAATAAATATCACTTTTATGTTTTAAAAAAGTATATTTTTCAAAAGCTTACGTTTGGATGAAAATATAATTTTGAATTATGAATCCTTATCAAAATAAATTATTTTATGATCACAAGGACATTATAGAGATAAGATCCCAAGTAGCACATGACAGCCGCACAGTGACTTGATTATAGAATTAATGACTACTTAAGGCTGTTTTAGTTTCCTGCATAAGGGCTTTGTAGTTAGCTACGCAGCCTTTGTAATTCCAATTTGGGCCCCAAATTAACCAGCCTTGAGCATTAAAGTGACTGGTTAACGGCAGTATAATCATTGAAACAGCTGTACAAGGCCTGTACATTGGCTTATACAGCTATACAACAGTCATTGCAGCCTAAGATTCAGCTTCTTTAATTCTCTTCAACAGCTTTTAGATGTTTTGAGGCTTGTCAACAGCTTTTATTAAAGTATAAATCCTAACCAAAAAATTTTTTTTTTATTTATTTTGTGTATTTGTGACAGACGACAGTTTGTTAAAGTGCGCGGGCGGACAATATTTAAGGTAAGATATTTTTAATAGTTTTCACGTTAATTTTGAGTGTCCTTGTATGTAAATTGAGTTGCGAATACCATTTTACTGTAAATGTGTATAGGTAATTACATCAAATATTTCACGCGCCATCAGAATAATACCGTTTTAACGAAAATATTTCACAAGATATATGGTGTACGAATACTTAATAGATTTATCACTCAAATTATTGCTTTCTAACTTATTGTGTTCCATTAGGAAATGAGTGGAAAATATATTGTTTGAATTAAAAGCTATCAAATATCCTTGAAATCTATAAGAAATCATCTGGATATTTAGTAACAAATCATTTCTGTAATGCTAAAATGGCGTCCATTTGTTATCCAGCACAAATTCTCCATAAATGCTTTTGAAAAGTTATTTACTGTAACAGTGGTGTTGCCAAGTCTATGTACCAGCTTAAAACATTACGCTGGCTGGACAAAGGATTTTAATTAGCTTTCTTACTGTGTATTGGTATAAAGAGAGAGCATACAATAGGTTTTCAGGGATAAAGAAATCTCGACAGAAAACCATTTCATTATGTACCTACAATGTTTGGCTTTTGAAAGACCGTTGCAGGCCCAGAAGATATTTAAGTTTTTTTAAATAACACGTTAAGAGACTTGGCTTGGCTCGCTCAACAGTCTCATAATAAGTTGAAAAAGTTGTGTTCTTCTTTTGCACGTTTCCGCGCTTCCCGTGAGGTAGTGTACTTGGCGCGTTTTTGAACATAACTTTTTGTTTTTGATATCTTTCGGATCTGCAAGGGCAGGTATTTGGAGAGCCAATCGTACATAATTTACATACAAACCTTCAGTTCATGTGATTTGTTTTTATTTTGTTTTGCCCTTTTCGTACTATTTTATGATTGCTTATTACATTAATATTGTTTTCAGGATTGATAATGCTGTTTAAAATAATCAAAACCTTTGAAAAAGGAAAGGAAAGATTAACAATTGTTCCAAGTGGAGCATAACGGGATTTTGAGACGGCCAGGAAAAACGTTTCTTTAAAATTGCTAATAAAAAGTGACAAATTGATTGATTTTTATTATAATATCGATACCAAATCTGGTGCCTATGATTAGAAAATAATTCAGATTATGAAAAGTAGCATTTTCGTAATTATGTTGTATTTCCACAAATTATATTAATTTCATATTGATAACAAAACAGTACTTACAAATTTCTGAAACGATTTTTATTTTTCTTATTAAGGCTCAGCCGAATTACATACACTTTACTTGAAATATTAGTATTTAAAAAAAAATATTTCCATAATTGATTACAAAATATGTAAAAGGGGTATGAAATACAAGTTTAGTAGTTTTTATGCTCAATACATTATAAATTTAAACTTCACATCCAGAAAATGTATTTTCACTTCAATGCGTTCTGCGTTAGGCCGTTTTACTTTAAATATGTCAAAAGTAGATGACTTTACTGGGTAGTCAAAAATGTCTATTAAACCTGTTATTTTGTAGCCTATAATTAAATTTTCATCAATATTTTGATCAAAATCTGTTTGTCGGGAACCCTCACTATATGAAAACGACACTGGCTTATAAACATAAGCTGCATCATTATTATAAGCCAATATTTTGATCAAAATCTATTTGTGCGGAACCCTCACTATGCGTAAACGTCACGCTTGGCTTGTAAATATCAAATCAAAAAAATCAAATCTGACGTAATTTAAACACCAATAATCTAGATTTACTCTTAAATAACGCCGAAAGCTGTAAAATAGCTGTCAGCTACACTTTATGCATTGGCATTAGGATAGAGTACGCCTACTCCAATTTACAACTCAGGGTGAATTAATGATTCTCTTATAAATGTAACGGCATTTGTAGAGATTATATATCCACTTTTAATCAGCTATTAACAAGCTCGTTGAAGTAGAATTAGAATAGAATTAGTGTACACCAATTAAAAGCCAGTGGCATTATTCGATACTTTAATGCAGTCCGCAACATTACAAGACAGGTGAATTTTTCGTATTAAGCAGTCGTTAACAAGCTTTGGACTTCTAAACCAGCTAGTAGTTTCACATGCAGCCAAAAGCTGGACTAGATCATTTTCAAATTCTACTTAAATGCTTTTAGTATATTTTTTCGCCATCATAAAGTCATTAGTCAGCTATGCTGTTTAATAGTGTATAATCTTTCCTTAATACAGTCTAAAGACTCGTCCTATCCTATAATACATCTGCATAAAAGCTGTAGACTATAATGTGGCTTGTTTATGACCTAATTCATCGCTAATGTGCTACTTGGGATTTGCCCTTTACAGTATGCCAATTGGCCATATTATGTAGTTTCGGAGATGCCGCTAGAACATTCACGAATACAACTTTCATCAAAGACATTAAATTATTACTTTCATCAACTTTGTGGTGCAGACGTTTTATCCATTTACCCATAGATGAAGTTGTAGTTGTGCGTAATTTTTCTGAATCGCGATGTTCATACTTTACGCGGATTGATGACATTGTCGGTATTGTCATTGGGTGATGATGTAAATTGATTGGATGTCGTTCTATTGATTTCTATTGGTGTTGGTTCTCTCTTCGTAATTATGGTTTATGATTGCTTCTAACTATCTCAAGTTGAGGTAATAATAATAATAAAGCTGAAGAGTTTGTTTGTTTGACCGTGCTAATCCCTGGAACTACCAGTCTGATATGAAAAAATCTTCGAAGCCGAGCAGAAAGAAAAAAAAGTCCGAAAGAAGAAAGAACGCTAAGCGAAAACGAAGTAATAGCGCGGGCAGGCGACGCGTGCGACGGTTCGGAGGGAGGGGGGGGCAACAATAGCGCGGGCAGGCGACGCGCTGCGACGGGTCGGAGGGAGGGGGGGGGCAACAATAGCGCGGGTAGGCGACACGCTGCGACGGGTCGGAGGGAGGGGGGGGCAACAATACCGCGGGCAGGCGACGCGCTGCGACGGGTCGGAGGGAGGGGGGGGCAACAATAGCGCGGGCAGGCGACACGCTGCGACGGGTCGGAGGGAGGGGGGGGGCAACAATAGCGCGGGCAGGCGACGCGCTGCGACGGGTCGGAGGGAGGGGGGGGCAACAATAGCGCGGGCAGGCGACGCGCTGCGACGGGTCGTAGGGAGGGGGGGGGCAACAATAGCGCGGGCAGGCGACGCGCTGCGACGGGTCGGAGGGAGGGGGGGGCAACAATAGCGCGGGCAGGCGACGCGCTGCGACGGGTCGGAGGGAGGGGGGGGGCAACAATAGCGCGGGCAGGCGACGCGCTGCGACGGGTCGGAGGGAGGGGGGGGGGGGGGCAACAATAGCGCGGGCAGGCGACGCGCTGCGACGGGTCGGAGGGAGGGGGGGGGGGGGGGGCAACAATAGCGCGGGCAGGCGACGCGATGAATTTGAGTACGTGCTCAGCGCATTGCTCGCACGGCACGCGAGCACTCACCGTAGCTTGACGCTGTCGCCCCAGGCGATGAGCTCGCGGCGCAGATACACGCGCGCGCCGGCCGGCTTGGCCGCGAAGTCCACCAGCGGGTCGGCGTCCATGACCCAGCCGTTGTGCGCCATGCAGTGCTGGCCCGCGTCCGCGAACAGCACCGCCTCCACCTCGCTCAGCGAGCTGCTCTCCACGGGGCAGGCCCACGTGAAGTACCTGCGGCAGTCACACGTCAGTGGTCCGTCGTGCCTACTACGTATCCCGCGCGGGCCGAGCGGCGCTCACCTGGGCACGAGCGGGTGCTTGGCGCTCACCTCCTCGATCTTCGGCCCGTCGGACTGCAGCCGATAATATCTGCAAAGGAGTCTGTACTGAGTTTTTCTGTTCGTATACGAACGATTAGCTCGACAGGACGGGTCTGCTCACCTCATGCCGGCGACGACGTTGTCGACGGCGGCGCGCAGGTGGTCGCGCAGCGTGTCCGCCGCGGCCTCGTTGAGCTGCTCCAGCTTCCTTTTCATTTCCTCGCAACATTTCTTCAGTCGCGACTCCTCGTCGTAACACTCCGCTCTACAATAAACCACAATGACAAAGGTGCCGCTGTTGCACGAGCGGCAGGCATCGAGCCGGCCTCACCTGTACACGTTGTAGAGCTGCAGCGCGCGGTCCATGTCCACGGCGGCGCGCAGGCGGCGGTGCTGCGCGTCGGGCAGCAGGCGCAGCGCGCGCTCGGCGGGCGGCGCGGCGGCGGACGCGGCGGCGGACGCGGCGGCCGGCGCCGGCACCCTGCGCACACACTGGGTCAGCGGCCGCGCGCCACGGGGCGCGCCGCGCGCACTACACTCACTTGTTGCGCGCCATGTAGTAGAACTCCTGCACCAGCTCGGCGGCGTTGCACATGTACATCTCGTGCAGGCGCGCCTCCGGCAGCAGCTGCGTCAGCAGCAAGTGCTTGATGGCCTGCGGACAGAGGGCGCGTGAGGGCGGGCGCGCGGGCGGGCGGGTCTCGCGCGGGCGCGCGGCTCACCTCGAGGTGCTCGTGCGCGGTGACGCGGCGAGGCACGCCGCGCGCCTCGTAGTCGCCGCGCGCCACGTCGGCCGTGAGGCGCGCCAGCAGCGCGTCCAGCAGCGCGGCGGGCCGCAGGTGCGGACAGTTGCTGCAATTGTACGTCGCCTCCGGGTGCTCGGTCAGCCAGGGCGTCTCGTTCGCCGTGTGGTTCAACACGATGTCGCAGATGGACAGCATCTGCACACGTGCGCCCGACAGAATGTGAGTTTCGTGAGAGAGCTCTTTAATGAATGGTAATGTGTTGCTGCTCGCGTCTGTGTCACCTTCCAATCGGTGCGCATCTTGGACACGACGTTCTCGACATCGGCGAAGGTGGGTTCGCGGCCGGGCTCGGCGCTGAAATGCGGGTTGAGGCGCAGCTGGTTGGCGATGCTGTAGCCTGAGCGTGAGGCGCCGAGCTCCTGCACGGGCGTGAAGTGGATCATGTTGTAGCCCGCCTCGCGCGCCACGCGCAACACGCTCTCCCAGCGCGGCAGTGGCCCGAGGCACTTGGCCAGCACGGTCTGGCACATGAGCCCGTCCAGCGGCAGCACGTCGCGCCCACCCAGGCCCGCGCGCAGCGTCGGCGCCACGTGGAACCAGCCCGAGCCCTGTGGGCCCACCGACGACTCCCTGCAACACACGCAGTCGCTGAGCACGCGGCCGCGCAGCGGACGGCGAGGCCCCGGGGCGGATACTCACGCGCTGTCGTACACGAAGTAGTAGTGGAAGGAGCCGGCGCGCGCGAGGCGCAGCTGGCAGTAGATGTCGGTGTCGGTGACAAGCAGGCCGGTGCCGAGCGCGACCGCGGGCTCTTCCTCGGCGGCGCGATGCCACTCCAGCCCGTAGTACTGGTTACGGATGAACTCCGCTTGCTCGCTGCACTTATCGTCTTCTGTATGCAATTATAATAAAACTATTCGACTATTCGAATGAATAAAAAGCCTCCATGAATAGCGGAAACTTATTTGTGCTGCACCCGGGATAGTTGCCTGATGAGCTTGCGTTGATGTCACGACACTCACGACGCGAGAGAAAAAATAAATATTACTTACCTATTTTTAGAAAAACATCGTCAGAAACTGACACTTTATCAGACTTTAAAAGTCTCACCGGTCGTGGATAGAAAACATAATATTTTTCATAAAATTCATAAAATACATACCTAACTATTTTATAATTATTAAATAAAGTCATAGGTAGGTAGGTAGGTTTCTTTTTGGACCTACCTACGATTTCTATATACCTAACCTTCTTGACAGACTTGAGTAATGAAAAAATGCGACACTTACGATTATCAGACATCACATAATTGGTATAGAGAAATACTTTTCGGCCGAGTAAAGAGGGACCGGGGCAGAATTGTAAATAGCAGCCTTTTTCAAATCTGAAAAAAATAGAACACAAGAGCATTGAATAATCCTGCGAACGTGTTGGAACAACGACCAGTACGTGGATTGTAATGTATTACCGATAGAGCGTGGAGTCGTGATGCTCGCCGTGCTCGAGCGTGAGCACGCGCGTGTGCGTGGCGGCGGGCGGCGGGCTGGAGGGGCCCGGCGCGCCAGCCGGGCTGGCGGGCCGCTCGGCAGCCGCGGCGGCCGCGCATCGCTCGATCGCCATCTGCCTCTGCGCGCAACAGACAGAATACGTGAGCCGCGGCCGCACACTCCCCGGCTGCGCCCCGAGAGCGGGCGGGCTACTCCTTTATATTCTACTCTGAAACAGCTTTATACCGCGCTTGAGTAAATGCAACCGATGATCTTTTCCACTAAATATTCGAAGATCGTGGACGCCGCCTCCATCTCTCTACCGAAGAAAGCGAAATAGATTATGGTGATGATGACCTTTTCAATGACAGCTTTTTCCTGCACTTTCCTGCCATAGTCGCTCTTTTCGCGGGTCACCATCTTGGGCATGTCGAGTAGTCACCGTGTATGAGTACCCATGAAACAGCACATTCGGTTTGAGCGCAGGCGCTGTCTCGGGCTTGCTTATATAAACGCGAGGCGCGAGGAGCGTGACGCGTGACACCTCTCTACATCGCAACGGAACCCTGCATAACACGCTGTATTGGGTTTCACTCCTTTGTCTTTTCCAGAACCACAATTTACATAACAGACAGTAGAAATCTCCATACACATAACTCAGTTATTTAGGCGTCTGTGTATAACAAAGTAACGTAAAGAAGGAGGTGAGTACGTCCGAATGAAAGCGGTACTTCTATAGGTACTAATTTTATAAAGAGCTAAAAGTTTGTTTGTTTGTTTGTATGTAGGAGGTAATGTCCGGAGTTAATGCACCAATTCTAAAGGTCTCTCCACACAGCAGCCGGAGCGGGGCGGGACGGGACGGCGACGCGGTGCTTAGCAGTTGTAATGTACTAGATATTACGGACGACGCCACACAGAGCCGCCCCGCCGCCGCCGCCGCTGCGCCGCGCCGAGCGGGAATACAAGTCAGAAGCGGCGGAGCGGGGCGTGGCGGGACGCGAGCGCGTTTTGATATATTTCATGCACCCATTTCCGTTTACGTTGTTTTTTCTTAGCTAGGGCAACTATGAGCAATAGCGTTTCCTTGTCTGAATCGCTCAACATCATTTTTGATGAAAAAAATCCAACCCTAAGGGTGGAAAAATAGGGGTGATTTATTGTTCACTCACAGATAAGTAAGGTAAGTACCTATACCTAAATAATTATGAGTCGGCGCCGTTTAAAAAAATGAAACGCCTCCTGTTTCATTTTTGTATGGAGCTTTGGCTAGGACGTGTACATTTCAGAAAATCTGTGAAATATATCTATAAACATATAATAGGCAATGATTTACTTATAGAATTAATTTGTATTTATTTAGTACAAAATTAAAAATAAAAATGTTTGACATTTGTTGTGAGTAAAATGGAGACATATTGACTCAATGAGAGATGACAATGACGTTAATGAAATTATAACCTAAAACGGGATATTTTATATTTTTGCTTCATTGTTAAGCTAACTAACTAACTACAACTACGTAATAATAATAGTCGTGGAGAAAAATCGCAAAATAACACTGAAAGCCACGAAACGAACACGCAAACGCAACGTACGAGACGAGACTGATTGACAGTCAATCCCATGACATTGACAGATAGTGTATGTCAAAATAAAACGTTCGGAAGTACACTGGCCAAGTAGATGATTACTAACTAGAATATTATTATCAAAATATAACACATTAGAAATAGGTGTAATAGATGAATTAATAATAATTAATAAGTGATAGGTAAGTACCTTTTTATAATTATATTTAATGTTTTTGTATTTACGGTTTCACACTCATATCAGATCCATTCTGGTTTCAGAACGCACGTTTGCTGTCAGGACGCCGCCATATTGGCCTTATCGATAAGAAATGGCAATACTTGAAAAACTTTAATTTTTTTGTACACAAAGGGTTATTCTCAAATTCATAGATTAATATTTTTCCTAAATTCAGGGTATTTTTCGCCGATTTTTGATATATTGTACAAGTGCTAGCCAAAAATGAAACATCTCCTTTAAGGCAATTTAGTGATCTTTCTTTATTCATTGTTTGGCGCAGACTCAAAATTTCTTAGGTATACTTACATTAGAAAAAGGTTCATTATTTTTTGTTTTTCAGTTATTTCGGCGGTTTAATTTTTTTGTTAAAAAGTTTTATTGAATAGATTTTTTTTTTCTTACGTACCTACATGATGTTTTCATAGATGTATTGACAAGGTACCGTCATGATGTTAACTTCTTTAAACAGTTCCCATAGAGAATCGCGCCTGCGGAGGCCATATTTATTCAGGCGCGGTCGCAGCCCAAGATTTTGGGGGGATCACCAAGTAATAAGTTAGTAAGGCAAGTAAATCATGCAGACTCTCGACAGCTTGAATGATTTTGGAGGGGTCGAGACCCCCCACAACCCAACCCCCCCCCCCCCCCCCCTCGGACCGCGCCTGCATATATTGATCTGATGGCTCTTTTGTGTGCAGAATAAAAATGGACTCGATATCTGCAGCCCGTCCCCATAGTAAAATACCGTAAGACATGGTACTATGGAAGTAACCGAAATAGACTAGCCCCGCAGTATCTACGAGTACTTACATTAGTAAATTGACGGATTTTTCTTACAGCATAACGACGGCGAAGTGCCAATAACTTCTAAGTTACAAAATACAAATTTTACACAAACTGAAAAAAAAAGTTTAATTTCTTGGTAAATTACAAACAAAACGATAAAAGTGAATTTCGTGAAAATTGTTAGTTAGGAGTAATTGGCACTTCGCCGTCGATAAGCTGCTGAACTTAGCCGTCCTGCAAGAGTAACCCCATTGCAGCCTTGAGTTGAGCGTGATCCCCAGCAAAACAGTTTTATCGACGAATTCTAATTTCTCTTTGTTCAAAACTATGTCACAATCACTACTTTTAATATTCGCTAAAGCAAATCTTATGCATTTAGTTTTTCCATTTAATAGGTACCAAATTATTAGCAGTGAACCAATTTTGTACCTGCAGTAAGGCGTCCACTAAGTCGTTAAGATTTGATGCACGTCTGTAGAAGTATATTAGGTACTTACTGATTAGGGACTAGCCAGTGTATTGGTAAAAATATATGAAATGAAATATTTACATTATTTACCTCTCTCTGTCGAAAAGTTAATCTTGACAAACAACAAAACATTTTGAGTACCAATTCACATGCTGTTAATAACAACGACGTTGTACTTGTAACAATAGGAATGCTGAACAAAGAGCACTCGCTGGTAATAAATGTGCTAATCTAGATTCCTATTAAAATAGTAACGCTCCAAGGGAAATACAATCGAATAGAGAGTAATAAAACCGCATTACTGTGACAAATAGGTAGCGGGCAGTAGGGAAGCGCCGCGCCGCGCCGGCGAGTAGCGACGAACTCTACAAACATCATGACCTCACTCACCAGGAGATCTGATATTGTTGATCATCAGTGAGTCAGTGACGAAATCGTGGTATTTTAGATATCAATAAAATCTAAAGTATAAGAGCTATGAAATTGAAACTTTATATGTTTAATAAGTCAACCACTGACATCATATCCCGAAAATTTTGTTTATCTGGTATAATCCAAACCAAAGTTAAGAAGGTTCAAAAATACGACGAAGTGCTTCGAGAAAAGGTAGGTAGTGCCCTTGCGCTTTGCTTTGCACGTCTTGGCGGGGCACTCCCGTGCCCCCAGATTTTAAATCCTATCCTGTGCTGTGTATAAAATATATATCCTACACGTTTATGAAAGAACAGCAATGGATGCATTATTTCCGGAAGGCCTATGTAGGCTATGTCCAAATTTCAATCAATTAGTGGACATCTAACAGCTATGCTAGCATTATATGGATGATAAAGGTAAAAATAAATGTAAGTGGGCGGGGGCGGCATTTACACTCAGTTTTTGCCCCGCCTAAAAAAAATTGAAGATCCGGGGCTGGTGAAGGAGGATCCTACTGCGAGGTTGTTTCTCCTCCCGAACTTTTTCCAAGACAAGTGGCAAACAATTGTTAGTGTACCACTCTGCAGTAACTGTTTTTCGATCCTCTTAAACAATTGTTGCGTAATGACCTGTCCTTTCGAAGAACGAGGCCACCATCTTTTTTCCCACGCTTCGACCTCTCTTTACTTTAGTTGGCAACTCCTCGGAAGGAAACACTCAGACAGCAGAGTGTCTCTTAGTTTCAGGATCATAACAATAAATCCAGCTTTCGTCACCCGTAACTATGTCGAACACAGCATTTGAGTCACCTCCGTTCCATCTTTGACCCATTTCACGACACCAATCAACACGACGGAGCTTTTGGGCCTCTGTCAAATTACGTGCGACCACGTTTAAACTCATACCAGTTGTAAACAGTGGCATGAGATGGGGCTTCATCGTGAAAAGCCAAGAAGTCTATCATACCTAACTTTCTTGTTGACTTAAATGACCTCGAAAGTCATAAAAAATCATTGTACGAAAATTTTCTCGCGTTAAATTCATGCTGACGTGACGCAATTTTCAATTTGCCGCCAAATCGTAAACAAATGACAAATAAATAAAATAATACGCAATAATATTGCCAGAGACCATTTTCAAAATTTGAAATTATTTTTTTATTATATCGTTTACAAGTGGCCAGTTATAAAAACTTTCAGTGTCGCCCTCATGAAGCAAAAACAAAGAGGAGACGGCCTAAGCAACTGTGCTCTTTTTTTTTTTTTTTGAGGATGGGAAATCGGCAAATGACCCCTTCCGCTCTGGGTGGATCAGAAGGGAGTGTCAGACTCTTACTGACTAAAAGCCACCCGTGTTCCTTCCTTAGCCCTTTATGTTCCAGGGCAGCGGTAACCCTTTCGGACGATCCCGCTACCCTGGCAAGCAACTTAGGTCTTTGATTCTTAACCGGGTCCTGACGTCACCATGTGGGCGTGACCTTAGTCAGTGTATTGTTAGCGTTCGTACTGTGCACAACTTTGTAAACGTTCTCATTTTACAGCATTATTCACGCTAGATGAAAAAAAAAATGAAGTGTTGTGTTTTATCTTGTAAAAATTACTCGGATAGACGTTCTGATGCTATGTATGGTAAATAGGTCTAGAAAAATCTCTTAGCATCGGCGTTTCCAAACATAATTCTACCCGACACTAGATGGCGCCACTTGGCGTCATGGAAACTAAAAATATTTAGGTACGTAGAGCTCAGAACTAACATATTGTTACGCGCCACAATTAATGCCTGATACATGGTGACATTAGTTACCACTAGCGCCATCTGGTTACAGCATCATATAAGGCCGGGACTAGCCGCAACCAATCAGACTTGGTTCTACGATAAAAGCGAATATATCGAAAGCGATCTTCAAGTGCGATTTAAGAGCGATTGTGTTTTATAATTAGTGTGTTTGAGTTGTTATTAGTGTTGTTAAATTAAAGTGTTACTTTTGGTAATTTTTATCGGCAGTTTTTTATTGTCACGAACCCGAAGCTCGTAACAATATTTTAAAACTTGAGAGGTGTCAAGGAACACCCGGATGGAACGAAGTATAACTGGCTTGCTTTCTATAAGAGAGAGAGACAGACAGAGAAACACGCGCACGCCGCACGGCTTACAACTATTGCAAAAAGTGTCGTTCCAACTTCTGGTCTTATTTTTTTCTGTCTAGCCCCCTTTCACAACGCGCGATAAGGAACTTCGTTCTAAAAATAATATTTTGGCCGCATCGGAACGCAACACAAGCAAAGATTTTGAGGTTTGTTGAAGCGTGTATATTGTATACACGCTTCAACAAACCGAAAGCGCGTGCACGCACCTCACGAACCAGTGGGTCAGTCAGTATGGCGGGGGTACCGTACCTATAGCTCTCGTGCGCTATGCGCGTAGACTAATTCGGGAGAGGCAGGGGCGACCAAATCTTGAGAAGTACTTTTTAATCAAATTCCAAAATCTGTTCAGTAACAAGCAGTTGGAGGCCACTAACAAAAAAAAAAGGAACAGAGTATTCCCTAGATGGGCTGTAAATATTTCGAGCTTGCTGCACTCGCTCTTGTATCCCACATTCTTACTTTTTGATGAAAATGTCCGTAAATAGCATAATATGGAGATGAAAATACAACTCCCTGAAAAAAAAAAACCTGCCCAGTGCGAGGCCCAACTATAGAGTAGGTATAATTAATTATAATTATTTACTAAAGTGAAGAGAGGTCGAAGCGTGGGAAAAAAGTTGGTAGCCTCGTTCTTCGGAAGAACAGGTCATTACGCAACAATTGTTTTAGAGGATCGAAAAAAAGTTACTGCAGAATGGTACAGGGATACAGCTCAGAGAACCAGAGAGTACTTGGAAATGCAAAATATCCAGGGGGCCTACTCCGAAGTGCAAAGTGCGAATGTTCGCGGACCGACACATGGCCGAACCGAATATTATTGAAATGCGAAAAAAGTTCGGATCGGCTCAGTTGGGTCGGGACCATAGTCAATATTCGAAAGAGTGTAGGAGTGTAGGATCGGAACCGACTGAACCAAATAGTAACTTCGTAGCAGGAAACGGCCGAACATTCGGCCGATACTACTTCGGAGTAGACCCCCAGGTGTTGCCGTGGCCTGCACAATCCCCAGAACTCAATCCCATCGAGCATGCATGGGGCATGCTCCAGAGACGTATTCTAGAGAACCTGGACGGAGTGTCGACAACCCAACAACTGAAAGGGAGCGGTTGCCGCAGGATCAGACAGTCAATCTTATAAACTCAATGTAAAATCGTTGCCGACAAGTTTTAAACAACAGAGGCGGTCACACTTTGTATTGAATTATCAAATAATTTTAAAAAATGTCAGTAAGTATTTAATTTTGTAAAAAACATGAAATTTTAAATTTCGTTTTAACTTTATTTTGTACTATGTACGAGTACAGTCACGAACAACAATATATCAATACTTGGCAACTTTCAATTGCGATTTTTTCGCTTTTCTTTCCGATTTTTATTGAAATACGACACATTACATAAACCTATGGGTTCGAAAATGCTATGTTCGTAACAACATAAAATTTCATTAATAAATAAAGGAGTAAATCGCTTTTGAATAAAGCCGGGTGTGTACATACTTTTGCTCGTGACTGTATGTTACGGTACCTACACATATTTTTAATTATTGTGATTAAATGAACAATTGAATGAAGGATTTTGTTGCTTTAGTTAGTCACTAATGCATAGAAAAATGCTTAGATATAAAACCGTACATGTTGCTTAGACTTTTTGACGTGTAGTTTAAAAATATGATTGACATGTAAAAGTGTTTGTATGTACAGACGCCAGCACATCAAGCTACTACAATCTGTCAGATTTCTTTAATAGATTTTCGACTTTATTGCTAAAGCATTAGGTTCAATGTTGATTGGGAAAATCTGACAGTTTCGGGTAGGTTGACCTGCTGGCGTCCGTACAAACCTATTTACAGAAATAAAATCATTTATCATTGACTGCTCTAAGTTATAAACCTAACTTAGAGCAGTAGTAGGTCTGTGACTTATTCAAGGTGATTGGTATCTCTGACCTATAAATGATATTACCATATTTATTTGAATATTTATTCTGTTATAATTTTTAAATATTTAATCTCGAATTTAATACATCATGTTGGCAAATCCTTTAGATTAATGAATAACAATTGGTGGTGTTTAAAACTATTCCTAAATAAAATAATACAGTCAACGTTAACTGACCATAATATGATAAAACAATTTACTGATAGTAGCCTGTTTGTGCTGACGTAATAGGAATGTTTGTACCTACTTGATAGTAAGTAGTGACAGTTGTAGGTAATTCATTTCTTAACTCTTGAGCATATTATGGTGAGTTGAGAATCCAGTGTGTTGAGAATCTGGTCAATTTAGAATCTGGATAATCGAGAATCAGGTAAATTACGAATCTGGTGAACTGTTCATGAGCCCAGGGGCCTACTCCGAAGTGCAAATTGCGAATGTTCGGATCGGACCGACACATGGCCGAACCGAATATTATTGAAAAATGCGAAAAATGTTCGGATCGGCTCAGTTGGGTCGGGACCATAGTCAATATTCGAAAGAGTGTAGGAGTGTAGGATCGGAACCGACCAAACGAAATAGCAACTTCGTAGCAGGAAACAGCCGAACATTCGGCCGATACTACTTCGGAGTAGGTCCCCAGGACTCATAGCAAAATAAAATTTTATCCCATTGCTCCTGGGTCCATGTCAAGTGCACAATTTGTATCGACGGGCACGATTCCCATGGCGTATTATAGGTGGGCACCTAATTGCCCACCATACCTATTGCTATTGTCACCATTTATTGGTGTGTGTTAGTTAGTTCTTAGTGTAATATTATAATGTTGTATGTATTTATAGTATATTTTTAAGTTATATTAATATTGTATTGTATGTGTTTGTATGGGCCTTGTTGCCTGAAATAAATGGATAAATAAATAATAAATAAATAAATAATTGGGCGTCGTGCTCGTAGGCCGTATTCATGCAGCCTATTTCTCACGGTTTGGTGGCTAACAACAACACTGCTTGAGAATTGTAGCTTTAAACCTGTCTCCCAGGCGGTTAACATCGGCTGACGTCTTGGAGTCAGTTGTATGTATTGTTCCTGTTGAGCAGTTGTACTCCTTCCACATTTTGAGTGCTGCTCAGCAGGATCCCCCTATATTAACGTAATGCTGCTAAAGATGACAAATCACACTCCTATTGACACCAAAATGCCAAGATACCTAGGACTGATTTCTTCCCGCTTGTAGCATTACTACAGCTCTCCGCATTTCATAAGCTGTCAAATGGCGCTCCATGATATACAAAAAAATTCACCACTCAATTTTTTCAAAATCATAAAAGTGAGATAAATCTCAAATTTATCTAGCAACGAAAACACATGAAATTAATTAGGAAAAAATAATTAGCTTTTATTTTAATGAAAACAAAACACAATTGAAATGTTTCTATTTTTAAAATCAGCCAGTATATGTTTCCGAGAACAAAAAGATTGTATAGGTACCAATCTACTTTGTTAAGAAAAAAAAAAAGTATCAATTAATAAAACATACAGTTTCTGTAAATGATGCGTGTTGCTTAGACTTTATTGATGTGTGTAGATGAGGTCCCAGCGATAGCACTAGGAAGTGGTGAAGGGCGGGCGTTTTTGGGGGACTGTCTTCGTAACTTTGACGTTCGAAAAGTGCTGATTCTCAGCCTAATTTTAATAAATGACATTTGATTTGATTTGGTCAGGGTTTCCTAACTGACTACTCTGAGAAGAAAACAAACTCAGAGATCACAGTCTCTTTTAAAGTCCAGACATAATCTTAGTCAGATCATGTGAAGTCCATGTAGATTGGTGTCTGTAATGGTATTTCGAGGAAAGAACCACACAGATTGAGTGGACCTGTCAGTGAGTGCACGCATTTGTCAAAAATCGTGTATTTCAATTTAGAACTTGAGGAGCTCAACGATTCGACGAACAATACCACGGAAAGGACATTTGGATAGGCCGCAGAAGTAAGTAGGTATCTAACCATTACTGTTCGATATACCAGCCCTCTGTGCTCTAAAACATGCAGCCAAAGTGACCTCTGCGCTGCCACCGATAACGCCGTGGAAGTGGCGAAGGATGGGCCAACAAAATTTTAATAACTGTCGTGCCAGCGACACGAAGAAGAGGAACTGTTCGATATACCCTACCTAATCTATAATGAGGTTATACAGGACATCAATCGAAAATGTTTTTGCAGGGTTAATAAATATAACAATAAAAAAAAACATCCTTACCTAAGTGATTACTTTCAAGCTGTAGTAATAGATTGTAAAGAGGCCACTTTCATGCTGCATCTATAACTGTAAATTTCAGAGTATTTGTAAGATTATAAACTGCTGTTGATAATGAATACACAAATTCTCAAGATTTCAAATCTTATCGAGATTGTTTTGACAGTTATCTCCTTAAAACGACCTTCAAAACAGATGTACTGTCACTTGTCAACTTGTCAGTGTCAGTCCCTCCCTATCGTAGACAGAGGATATACCTATGTCAATGGGATATACAAGCTGTTAAAATAATAATAATTGCGAAAGTGAGATGACACATGTCAAAATGTGTATGTGTGAGCAGGACATAGCATGCATTTTCTATCTCTATTTGCGTATCGGTTTTTGTTGTTTGGCATCGATGTGATCGATGCCAGACAAATTGTGGTGTTAAAATATTTTCGTTGATAAAAAACTGTGAAACGCATACTTTGTGTAATTTCTGACTTTATTGATATTCCAAAAGGTAATATTTAGTGTGTAATGATGGTGAGTTGCTGTGTAATCGGCTGTAATAGTCGTAGTGAACGAAATCAACCAAACATAACCTTTCATCGGTAAGTAGCATTTTTTACCTATTACAGCAAGTAAATTAACAAGATATTGTACTTTAAGACTATTTTGTGTCAATAATAAGCAAAATATTGTTATAATTTCATCTAAAAAAACTTTTTTGCAAAAAAAATCAACCCACTTCCAAAAACGACACTACAAAGTGAAAAATAACTTTAATTTCGGAAGTCGGTGTCGTTGGGTTCACACTTTCGTTGTTTGCCACCGACTTCCGAAATTAAAGTTATTTTTCACTTTGTAGTGTCGTTTTTGGAAGTCGGTTGATTTTTTTTGCAAAAAAGTTTTTATTTTTCACTTTTAAGTTGTAATTTTTACCAGTAATTTTGGTTTAAAAACCAAACTACTGAACCGTTTTTAATGAAATTTCTATGGGACCATTTGGGAAGTATACCATTTCCAACAAAAAAAGAATTTTTCAAATCGGTTGGCAAGCGAAACAGTTATGCGCGAACAAACATAAAAAAAAAACAAACATCCGAATTGAGAACCTCCTCCTTTATTAGAAGTTGGTTAAAAAGACGATTAAATCCTAACTTGTTTTTCGTATTAACCGACCAAAGTGTGAAGCATTTTATGATAGGCGGTTATCTATGTTACTTCGTGTCTTTTGTCAATAGTCGGATAATACCTTAACGGGGATACCAGCACTTAGGTATTTGTTTTTATCACTGAGCGTATTTCATTTTTAATTTTTTTTTTAGTTTTTCGAAAGAACCATTTTTAAGAAATAAGTGGACTGAGTGTACGCGCCGAGTTAACTGGCATCCAAGTCGTCACTCCCGAATCTGCTCACGTCATTTTGAAGCTAGTTGCATTCGTTCCTGTTTTTATTTTAGGCTTATCACCAGATCAAGTAAAATATACTTTCCTTGATAAATCCTTTACTGTCCAGGCCGCTCGTTTGTGGAATGCATTGCCAGTTGAAATAAAACGCGCGCAGTCGTTACAGGTGTTCAAAAGACTTGTAGAGGACCACTACTTATCGTTGTGATCATGTTGTCCTAACTGCAATCAACTACAGTCTTCTTTTATTTTTCGTTGCTTGTATATATAGTATGTATGTATTTATGTATCTATAATTTTGGATATATATATATTTGTGTATCTATTTTAGTTTATTGTATACATTATGTTTGCACCCACGACAGTCCCATTTTATGGCAAAGAAAATCACTGTCCATTCTAAGGATGCTTGGAAGAGATCGCAGTAATGCGATAAGGCCGCCCATTGTATATTTTGTAGTGTGCCATGTATTTTTTATGCTATGTATTTTTGTGGTGTACAATAAAGTATATATAAATAAATAAATATAACATCAAAAAATCGTAGACGTAGTACAATCAAAGTACTCAATAAGTACCACATTACCCACACGATTGGGGTAAAAGTCTAAGTATGGCAATATTAATTGCACGTACCTGCAGTAATGTACTTATGTCGAACTATCGCTATCTCATACGGTCATACCCCATACGCTGAGGCGTTGTCTACCTACTATTCTCTGTCTAGGCTCCCTATACTCCCTATAGATATTGTAGTCTTTGGTGTCAGTACATATTCGACTAATACGTAGACAGAGAAACTAAATAGAATGTGTAAGTCGCCCAGAGCGTCAGATTCATATTTTTTTTATAATTACTTCCCAACCAAAAAAAAATAAATAGAATGCATAGTCGACATAAATTGTATTTAGAGAGTAGGTTCTAAACACTAGTCTTTCATTTCTATTTTATTTATATAGGGTGACTGCTAATTAGTGACCGATACTTAAACACGTGATTGTACTCATGATTACAAACAACTTTCCCAAAGAAACTTTTTTTGTATACTAATTAGTTTTATTTATATCACTATAACAAAAATACTAGCGCGCGTGCAAAGTTCAAACTTCGCGCGCGCGCCGTCGCCCGATCAGCTGTTAACGGCGAGGTCCCGCGCCCGCGTTGTCGATGACGTAGGCAGTGTAGTAGAGACTAGAGAGCCTCATGCCCCCCCCCCCCCCCCCGCTCGCACCGCGCCCGTTTTCCCCCGCCCGCACCGCGCCCCTTGCCATGCAGTGACGTAGGTAAAAAAAACAGTTGCTCCGGGAAGCGTGTCGCATGCGCATTGTTTTGTTTATTTTTTTGACGCCCCTCTCGCGCGCGCGGTGCCGTACAACTAGGTACACCGCGAGTGAGTACAGTGATATGGTGATGTGCTACTATTCGGAAGGGGGTAATGGTGAAGCAGCAAGACGATTGTATCATCTTTTGTATCCCTCAAGAACTCTACCAACCAATATCGGTTCTCATTAAACGTGTGGGCTGGTTTCATTGGAAACCACGTTGTGGGACCAATCTTTCTTCCAAGGTTGAACGGTGAAAGCTACATCGAGCATGTGCTTAACCACTTGCCAGAAATCGAAGATGAATTGCCGTTGGGCGCTCCTAAGGCGTCCGCGATATTTCTAGCACGACGGCGCACCAGCACACTGAGCGCCGAGTACGCGAGCGCCTAAGTGTAATTTATGGAGAAAGGTGGATAGGTCGAGGGGGTCCAGTTGCTTGGCCACCGCGGTTACCCGATCTAACACCGCTGGACTTTTTTCTGTGGGGGTGGCACGTGAAAAACCTAGTGTATCGTGATGGGCCAGTCAATACTTTCGATGAACTAAAAACTAGGATCGAAAACTGTTTCGAAATAGTGAAAAGTGACACTAACACTCTGCGGCGAGTGCAGGCTCACATTTTAAAACGTGCGAATAAGTGTTTTGAAGTGCAAGGTGGACACATCCCACAATTAATGTGAGTTAAAACTTAGTTGACTAAAATTATATCTGATTTAGTAATAATTTATCGTTGTAAATAGCCAAGTTGATTCCAATTTTTTAAACACGCCAGTCTAATACGAAGTTTTATCAACGAGGCTAATAATAAAATTTACGTTTTGCTTGTAGACTGCTAGTCCAAAGCCTAGATAGTGTGATGGGAAACTTGGAATAACTTGAATCATGCCCAGTTTCGAGTAGGTATCGAGTCGGTTAATAATGTAGTAGTATCTTTTAAGCGTTTCTAAACATCCATCGTATAAATAACAAAAACAAACACAATTCCTGAAGTTAGCTTGTTAGTGGAGTGTAAGTTAGAAAGATTATGTATTTATTGTAGCGCGCGCGCATAAAGTACCAAAATACTAGTCTCGGATATTATTTTATCGAAACATGTAGGTGCATTGCCTACGTCATCGACAACGCGGGCGCGGGGCCTCGCCGCTAACAGCTGATCGGGCGACGGCGACGGCGACGCGCGGCGCGCGCGCAGTTTGAACTTTGCACGCGCGCCAGTATTTTTGTTATAGTGATAAAAATAAAACTAATTAGTATACAAAAAAAGTTTCTTTGGGAAAGTTGTTTGTAATCATGAGTACAACCACGTGTTTATATATCGGTCACTAATTAGCAGTCACCCTATATATCTAAATTAATAATATAAAGATAAAAGATTAGATTTTTTGTATGTTTGTTTGTTATGGATAAATTAAAAAAATACTTACCCGATGTACCCAATTTTCAAATTTTTACACAAATGGAAAGCCACATTATCAGCAAGTAACATGGGCTGAATTTAAGTGACTCATGCTGGCTGGCTGGACAAATCTTCAAAATAGCTCGCATTTAACTAGGTCAATAGGGCACTTTATGTGACGGCTAAACACTCTTATTTCAGAATTTGTAACGCTACAGAATCAGATTTTGCGAATGGCGAACACGAATGTGTAATACCGCATTTACACATTCGTGTTCGCTATTCGCCTCGTCATTCGACGAAACATTCGACGAATCCTTCGTACGACGAAACATTCGCGGGGTGAATTATTTTGACATTCGCACACGAACATGGAAGACGTGAAAATAATTGCAGCATGCGCGCGCGCTACATCTAATTGAATTCTTCTTTATTTTTAAGTTGCTTACTGGCAATAGGGTATTTGCCTGGGTTAAAAAATAATAATTATATTTAGTCCGTCAGTTAGATTATTGAAAAATAATGGACACGTATATTTTCTTTTGTCAATCAAACAAAAAATGACAAAGATAAAGCGCGTCAAAATTTGGGAGTGGGGGGTCGCGGCGTCTCTTGCTTGCAAAAGTGTCGCAAGCAAGTGACGTCACGCGGAACTTTAACGGGCGATATCTTCATCATTTTTTATATACCTAATTAACAAAAGAAAAAATACGGGTTCAATATACTGACGGACTAATTTGATTTTTTTTAGGAAAATAGCCTATCCCATATAGTTGATATACGGTTCCATGCATCGTTTGTCTTTTGTCTATTTTTATTATTGCGATGTTTTGGGGTCCAAATGAGCGCTTCCTTTTGATAATTAATATAAAGTTAAACAATCAATAAAGATATTCAATTATAATCCTTGTTGTAGTATTAAAAATATATAATATATAATTGTACTAGTTTATTGTAACTTTTTGTAAGGGACAGGGACTGCTAGGTATTAGGAAAGCTGAACTTCACTCATCAGATTGTGTTTGACATGGAACAAACTTATATGAATAACTTTATGTATGCGTATGCCTCATGTACTACAATCTCCTTTTTATGAAATAAAAAATTATTATTATTATAAAGTTCTAGGCATTCTAAAATTCGCACTTCATTCCATTTTGTCTACACGTCCTGCAGTGCGATTCTGTAACTATCTCGCCGTGAAAACTTAGGTGAAGTGAGCGTGGAGTGAGCTGTCATTCTAAATAATGCTAGGGATTGACACTACTGACAACTCACATCAAGTTCCCTTCATTTGAGTTTTCACGGTGAGATTTTTACAGAATCGACCGGCTGTTGGGTCGGGCGCTAGCTGTCTACTGAATGCAGGCGAATGTGTAAACTTCGTGCCCTTTGATTCGAATCGCGAGGCGAATCACGACGCGAATAAGGAACGCGCATGTGTAAACAGTGTGTTCGCTATTCGCGTCGTGATTCACCTCGCGATTCGCGCGATCGCGTTGGGAGCGGTTTTTCGGACGCGAATGGGCACGAATAGCGAACACGAACTTACTGTTTACACATTCGCCTGAATTCAGTAGACAAAATCTGATTCTGTAGCGTTACAAATTCTGAAATAAGAGTGTTTAGCCGTCACATAAAGTGCCCTATTGACCTAGTTAAATGCGAGCTATTTTGAAGATTTGTCCAGCCAGCCAGCATGAGTCACTTAAATTCAGCCCATGTTACTTGCTGATAATGTGGCTTTCCATTTGTGTAAAAATTTGAAAATCGGGTACATCGGGTAAGTATTTTTTTAATTTATCCATAACAAACAAACATACAAAAAATCTAATCTTTTATCTTTATATTATTAATTTAGATATATAGGGTGACTGCTAATTAGTGACCGATATATAAACACGTGGTTGTACTCATGATTACAAACAACTTTCCCAAAGAAACTTTTTTTGTATACTAATTAGTTTTATTTTTATCACTATAACAAAAATACTGGCGCGCGTGCAAAGTTCAAACTGCGCGCGCGCCGCGCGTCGCCGTCGCCCGATCAGCTGTTAGCGGCGAAGCCCCGCGCCCGCGTTGTCGATGACGTAGGCAATGCACCTACATGTTTCGATAAAATAATATCCGAGACTAGTATTTTGGTACTTTATGCGCGCGCGCTACAATAAATACATAATCTTTCTAACTTACACTCCACTAACAAGCTAACTTCAGGAATTGTGTTTGTTTTTGTTATTTATACGATGGATGTTTAGAAACGCTTAAAAGATACTACTACATTATTAACCGACTCGATACCTACTCGAAACTGGGCATGATTCAAGTTATTCCAAGTTTCCCATCACACTATCTAGGCTTTGGACTAGCAGTCTACAAGCAAAACGTAAATTTTATTATTAGCCTCGTTGATAAAACTTCGTATTAGACTGGCGTGTTTAAAAAATTGGAATCAACTTGGCTATTTACAACGATAAATTATTACTAAATCAGATATAATTTTAGTCAACTAAGTTTTAACTCACATTAATTGTGGGATGTGTCCACCTTGCACTTCAAAACACTTATTCGCACGTTTTAAAATGTGAGCCTGCACTCGCCGCAGAGTGTTAGTGTCACTTTTCACTATTTCGAAACAGTTTTCGATCCTAGTTTTTAGTTCATCGAAAGTATTGACTGGCCCATCACGATACACTAGGTTTTTCACGTGCCACCCCCACAGAAAAAAGTCCAGCGGTGTTAGATCGGGTAACCGCGGTGGCCAAGCAACTGGACCCCCTCGACCTATCCACCTTTCTCCATAAATTACACTTAGGCGCTCGCGTACTCGGCGCTCAGTGTGCTGGTGCGCCGTCGTGCTAGAAATATCGCGGACGCCTTAGGAGCGCCCAACGGCAATTCATCTTCGATTTCTGGCAAGTGGTTAAGCACATGCTCGATGTAGCTTTCACCGTTCAACCTTGGAAGAAAGATTGGTCCCACAACGTGGTTTCCAATGAAACCAGCCCACACGTTTAATGAGAACCGATATTGGTTGGTAGAGTTCTTGAGGGATACAAAAGATGATACAATCGTCTTGCTGCTTCACCATTACCCCCTTCCGAATAGTAGCACATCACCATATCACTGTACTCACTCGCGGTGTAGTTGTACGGCACCGCGCGCGCGAGAGGGGCGTCAAAAAAATAAACAAAACAATGCGCATGCGACACGCTTCCCGGAGCAACTGTTTTTTTTACCTACGTCACTGCATGGCAAGGGGCGCGGTGCGGGCGGGGGAAAACGGGCGCGGTGCGAGCGGGGGGGGGGGGGGGGGGGGGCATGAGGCTCTCTAGTCTCTACTACACTGCCTACGTCATCGACAACGCGGGCGCGGAACCTCGCCGTTAACAGCTGATCGGGCGACGGCGCGCGCGCGAAGTTTGAACTTTGCACGCGCGCTAGTATTTTTGTTATAGGATAAATAAAACTAAACGTGTTTAAGTATCGGTCACTAATTAGCAGTCACCCTATATAAATAAAATAGAAATGAAAGACTAGTGTTTAGAACCTACTCTCTAAATACAATTTATGTCGACTATGCATTCTATTTATTTTTTTTTGGTTGGGAAGTAATTATAAAAAAAATATGAATCTGACGCTCTGGGCGACTTACACATTCTATTTAGTTTCTCTGTCTACGTATTAGTCGAATATGTACTGACACCAAAGACTACAATATCTATAGGGAGTATAGGGAGCCTAGACAGAGAATAGTAGGTAGACAACGCCTCAGCGTATGGGGTATGACCGTATGAGATAGCGATAGTTCGACATAAGTACATTACTGCAGGTACAATCAGCGTCAAAGTAAAGGTACCACTCCAATACTTAAAGATTATCGCCCGAGCGACGGCGGGCGCGCCACGTGACTCTGTCCCCGAGTAGCTCCCTCCCCCGCCGCCGCACCCATATCTGCCCGAGCATCCACCGATCCCATTCAAATATTATTTGCATGTTTTAAATAATTATGGTATTTTTTCGGCTTCTGGCCGAACCGTATACCAAGAATAACTTACAAAAAGACACTTACGCACGGTTGAGGATACGAACCCACATCATCAGACGCCAGCCGATCATTCAGACCGTGCCTTATACCACTAGGCTATTGGCTCAGTTAACAATCTCAACGAAAATTCGAATAGCATTACTCCTTTTATCGAACAAGGTTGATAACAGTCTTATCTTCGAGACATTAAGGTTTAAATTTCAACTTCCACATGACTCCTCAATTAACTAAAAGATAAGGTTGAAATTAGCATAGATATCTTGTTTGGTTGAATAGAATGTGCTTGATTCCGATTGTTGCACTACCGTCATTTTACTTCAGAAACCTAACTGCTGTATGAACTGCGAGTTAAGGTTGAATTTAGAATACTTCTTCGCCTTATTAACTAAACTGTGATTGAGGGTATAAATACTTTACAAGTCGTTTCGTTTTCGTGCCGATCCGCTTGTGTGTAATATCTTCGTCGTAATATTATCCGATTTATTAAGTTTTAGAACAGTCGATTTTATTAACCGATAGTATGGATCAATTAATAACTTTTTTGAAGGCTAAAATTGTTGTTCTCTGGGAACAGGAACAAAGCATAAAGAAAATAGCACGAGACATGGGCATAACGGTAAGATTTATTGCACTATTACTTACAAATTGATTTTTTTAATGTATTTCTAATATTATCATTTTCATTACAGAGAAAAACAGTTGGATATAAAGGTATCAAGCGATGGGTGATGTGAAATGTGATCGCCAAGGCCCTCGCCCAATTGCTTACATTATTGAATCGGAGTGACACCGTAACATTGTGGAAGTTCACTCAGTGGAATCCTTCAAAACTTCGCGTTCAAGTGCTGAAACTTTTGGAGTGTCGCTTAGCACTATTCGGCGACATCTACAATATGGTTTCGGGCATGAAAAGTCGACTTCAAGAAGTGATAGACAGTGAAGGTCATCCTCTCCGTAATTAATAGGAATTTTACTCAGCAGATTCATTGTGTAACTTATCTGATAAAATTTCATTGGAACAGCAAGTGTTAATAATTCCCAATATCAATTGCGGGAAAACATAAACAACCTTTATTATTATCAATCCAGTTACTCCTGTTTACAAGTAGTCTTATAATGTGTTAACGATGCACCATCTGACCTCACATATTTTTCTAATGTTGTGTTAAAAGGGTTATCAGAAAATGTGCTATAAGAGAAAGATGTATATTGCTATACTGTATAGTTTAGCATGTTGGTTCTTCCTCTGTAATTAACCGGCACGAATGACAACATTTCTTTTTTTTTTAACAAGCGTTTTTGTCCCATAAGATCATACAGAGTATAAAAAATTAATGTTTTCACAACTTTAAATAAATAAATATTGTAGTTATGTTTCTAGAAATATCTATAAACGAACCGTTATCTAATGTTAAACGTTCTAAACCTCACTCAGGGTATCTATTTTGTGTTTAGTTAATATTCTTGTTACCATAACACAAGCATTAGGTTGCTTAGCTTGGGACTAGATGGCGCTGTGTGAAATGTCCAGGGATATTATTATTATTCTAAGTAAATAACCCCAATTTAACACAGATAGAAAACTGTATAGTCAACCAGGAAGTGGATTCCATGAAGTCCTAGAAATGTAATTAGAGAAATAAATGATTATTGTTTGCAACATGCCTAGCTTTTCTTACAAACCTCATACCAAATTTAACATTTGATTTCTTAAATAATAATTAACGAAAATCACATAATCACCTAATAAAAAATAATAAAACAACCAAAAAAATAAATAAAGAACTTAAAAAAAAGGAAAAAAGAATCGTCATTCGTGGATTTGAACTCGTGATCACCGCATTGCTAAGCCGCAGTCGTAACCACTAGACCAACGCGCCATTTACGATATATAACAAAAAACATAAGCGCTTTAACGTCATTAACAAAGGGGGTACCTTTACTCTGAAGCAGACTGTACGTGCAATTAATATTGCCATACTTAGACTTTTACCCCAATCGTGTGGGTAATGTGGTACTTATTGAGTACTTTGATTGTACTACGTCTACGATTTTTTGATGTTATATTTATTTATTTATATATACTTTATTGTACACCACAAAAATACATAGCATAAAAAATACATGGCACACTACAAAATATACAATGGGCGGCCTTATCGCATTACTGCGATCTCTTCCAAGTATCCTTAGAATGGACAGTGATTTTCTTTGCCATAAAATGGGACTGTCGTGGGTGCAAACATAATGTATACAATAAACTAAAATAGATACACAAATATATATATATCCAAAATTATAGATACATAAATACATACATACTATATATACAAGCAACGAAAAATAAAAGAAGACTGTCATTCTAAATAATGCTAGGGATTGACACTACTGACAACTCACATCAAGCTCCCTTCACTTGAGTTTTCACGGTGAGATTTTTACAGAATCGACCGGCTGTTGGGTCGGGCGCTAGCTGTCTACTGAATTCAGGCGAATGTGTAAACAGTAAGTTCGTGTTCGCTATTCGTGCCCATTCGCGTCCGAAAAACCGCTCCCAACGCGATCGCGCGAATCGCGAGGTGAATCACGACGCGAATAGCGAACACACTGTTTACACATGCGCGTTCCTTATTCGCGTCGTGATTCGCCTCGCGATTCGAATCAAAGGGCACGAAGTTTACACATTCGCCTGCATTCAGTAGACAGCTAGCGCCCGACCCAACAGGAAGTGTAGACAAAATGGAATGAAGTGCGAATTTTAGAATGCCTAGAACTTTATAATAATAATAATTTTTGGAACGAAATTCCTTATCGCGCGTTGCGAAAGGGGACTAGACGGAAAAAACTAAAGACCAAAAGTTGGAACGACACTTTTTGCTATAAGTAGTTGTAAGCCGTGCGGCGTGCGCGTGTTTCTCTGTCTCTCTCTCTCTTTGAACTTTGTTCCATCCGGGTGTCCCTTGACACCTCTCAAGTTTTTTATTTCATAAAAAGGAGATTGTAGTACATACATGAGGCATACGCATACATAAAGTTATTCATATAAGTTTGTTCCATGTCAAACACAATCTGATGAGTGAAGTTCAGCTTTCCTAATACCTAGCAGTCCCTGTCCCTTACAAAAAGTTACAATAAACTAGTACAATTATATATATATTTTTAATACTACAACAATGATTCTAATTGAATATCTTTATTGATTGTTTATCTTTATATTAATTATCAAAAGGAAGCGCTCATTTGGACCCCAAAACATCGCAATAATAAAAATAGACAAAAGACAAACGATGCATGGAACCGTATATCAACTATATGGGATAGGCCATTTTCCTAAAAAAAATCATATTAGTCCGTCAGTATATTGAACCCGTATTTTTTCTTTTGTTAATTAGGTATATAAAAAATGATGAAGATATCGCCCGTTAAAGTTCCGCGTGACGTCACTTGCTTGCGACACTTTTGCAAGCAAGTGACGTCGCGACCCCCCACTCCCAAATTTTGACGCGCTTTATCTTTGTCATTTTTTGTTTGATTGACAAAAGAAAATATACGTGTCCATTATTTTTCAATAATCTAACTGACGGACTAAATATAATTATTATTTTTTAACCCAGACAAATACCCTATTGCCAGTAGGGAACTTAAAAATAAAGAAGAATTCAATTAGATGTAGCGCGCATGCTGCAATTATTTTCACGTCATCCATGTTCGTGTGCGAATGTCAAAATAATTCACCCCGCGAATGTGTGAACAGTAGTTCGCGACGGCATTCGTATACGAATGATTCGTCGAATGACGAGGCGAATAGCGAACACGAATGTGTAAATGCGGTATAAATGCGGTAGGTATTAAGTTCGTGTTCGCCATTCGTGCCCTTTGATTCGCGTCCGAAAAACCCCTCCCAACGCGATCGCGCGAATCGCGAGGCGAATCACGAGGCGAATAGCGAGCGCACTGTTTACACATGCGTGTTCGTTATTCGCCTCGCGATTCGCACGAATGTGTAAATGCGGCATACTGTTTACACATTCGCCAGTCGCCTGAAATCAGTTGACAGCACAGAGTACATTTTTATATAGTTGACAGCTAGCGCCCGACCCAACCCAACAGTAGTGCGATTCTGTAACCATCTCACCGTGAAAACTTAGGTGAAGTGAGCGTGGAGTGAGCTGTCATTCCAAATAATGCTAGGGATTGACACTACCATAGTAAAAGCAAATAAGTACGACATCTTCATACATTCGCACCGCGCACGGTTTGTATGTGAGCGCGCTCGTACGTATGCGTCGTCGCACGCACACACTGACAAAATTTATCGCTGCTAAAGGTGCGCCAGTCGTGGCTGTGACGCCGGTAATATCGCCCGCGCCCGCGTACGCTTCGCCGCTGCCCTGCTGCTCGTAATAAATAATTTGTACGTGTACCTACCTACCTCCTTTACAAACTCCCTCCTACTACAAAGACTTCATAATCATTTCATTTTATTTGAATAAATACATGATTCAGTAAAACCACGTTTTTATTAGTCATATTTCGATCGTAATTTTTCAAATAACTAAACAGATAAGATGACGTAGGCAATGAAAAAAATGTAGTCGGCTTCTGGTCTATGTACTTACACACGGCTACACGTCAAGCTATACAAAACCAGTTTGTCTTGGCCTCACTTTGTATGATATTTTCTCACAATGAACGGTCAGCTAATAGTACTGGTTTTGCATAGCTTGATGTGTAGCCGTGTGTAGAAAAAATAATTAAAAAAACTTAGTATTGGTAAAGGTCCCTGATGCTTACCCTACAGGGGAACATTGTTTTGTATAGAGATTGACTATGCATTTTTGACGATTGAATAAAGTACAAGTGACAGCCCTACGAGTTTAGGCTATTATCGCTCGCTCGGGGCTTGAGTTGGCCTACTTGTTTGCTTTTATTATGACACTACTGACAACTCACATCAAGCTCACTTCACTTGAGTTTTCACGGTGAGATTTTTACAGAATCGACCGGCTGGACGTGTAGACAAAATGGAGTGAAGTGCGAATTTTAGAATTCCTAGAACTTTTTAATAATATTATAATAATAAATTTTTATTTCATAACTAGCTTCTGCCCGCGGCTTCGCCCGCGTGGATGTCGGAAGTTATCCCACGGGAACGTGCTAACAGGATAAAATGTATGTGCTTCCCCAGAATGCCATCTATCTCGCGGGCCCTTTGTGGCTAATTACAGTAGAAAACCAATTGTGTCTCATTAGTGGTGATTAAGAGGGTACCTATATGATATCTTTACCTAAGTACCTACCTAATTAAAAAAAAAACTCAATAACAGAAAATTAAATACCTACCTAAATAAACCTATTTCTGATGATAACTAATCTAAACTCAATAAATAAGCAAAATCCCTAAAAACTAATATCTATACGAATGACTAATCCTACCTAACAGTATTATAAAATAACCTACGGTCACTACGTACACTATCAAATATACTACCTATACTTTAAAATTAAAATCTATACCTACGACTCATATAAAAATAAACCTAAATAACTCTAAAAACTAAAAGGAATAAAAATGAACTCCACTGCGGGTGACCCAACCTACGACAAACTTAGTATTTGCGGTTGGTACAGTACAGACAGTGGTAATCGGGTATAGGGATCGAACCGCAAAATTAAGTTTGTTTTTTATTGTATATACTTTTCCGGGATAAAAAGTACCCAGTGTGGTGTCCAGGATATTAAAGAATAATTATACCAAGTTTCATCGTAATCGAACCGGTAGTTTTTACGTGATGCCTGAACAAACAGACAGACAGACAGACCGACAGACAGACAAAAATTTTTTTAATCACATTTTTGGGTTCGGTGTCGGTCTAGTAACACCCCCTGTAAATTATTTTTTTGATATTTTCAATGTACAGAATTTTCACTTCTACAGATTTATTATAAGTAATAGAAAAGGAGATTGTAGTATGTATATGAGGCATACATAATGTTATTACTATAAGTTTGTACCATGTCAAACACAATCGGAAAGGAAAAGGGAAAAGCTGAACTTCACCAGTTCAGCTTTCCTAATAGCAGTCCCTGTCCCTTACAAAAAGTTACAATAATAAATATTTTTTTAATACTACAACAATGATTATAATCTAATATCTTTATTGATTGTTTATCTTTATATTTATCAAAAGGAAGCGCTCATTTGGAACCCAAAACATCGTAATCATAAAAATAGACAAAAGACAAACGATGCATGGCCGTAATCAACTGGTATGAGATAGGCTATTTTCCTAAAAAAATTCTAATTCAGTCGTCAGTTAGATTATCAAAAAATATTGAACCCGTATTTTTTCTTTTGTTAATTATTAAAAAATGATGAAGATATCGCCCGTTAAAGTTCCGCGTGACGTCACTTGCTTGCGAAACTTTTGCAAGCAAGTGACGGAGACCCGCTGTCTCCGAAATTATTTACGGCCGTTCTGGAGGAAGTCTTCATAAAGCTGGCAGCAGGCTGGGCAGAAAGGGGCATTATGCTTGGACAAAAGAGATTCTGCGTTTTGCCGACAATATTGACTTTTTCTCGTCTTCAGTCTCCGAGCTGACTCAGATGCTACACACGCTCATGCGTCAGATGGTATATAATTATGTTCTGTGCAGAGGCGTGATGCACGGCAAGCCTAGAGGTCGGACATCAAATGAATATGTCAAGACAAAGTTGATGGGAAACAGTCCGCATTGCAGGATCACAGTGGCGGGTGGGAAGTTTGAATACGACGATGAGTATCTCTATCTTGGTCAAATAGTCTCTTCAGGCAAGACAAAACAAAGAGGTTGCAAGGAAACACGGTAGTGATATAAATCAAAGTAAAAGATGAATAGGTAACGACTTTAATTTGCGAGGTTTTATTGTGCGTGTGGCTGTTGGGCCTGATTTCTCCATCGCCAGATAACTTTATTCGAGGAATAATTTATTTTGAAATGTTGACAGTTATTTCCATTGAGATAGGGTTATTTCATACAAAAACTGTCAAACGTTTTTTTTTTTGACGGCACGGTTGGCGCAGTGGTTAAGCGATTGACTGCTGCGCTGCGTGTCGCGGGTTCGATTCCCGCACGGAACAAATATTTGTATGACCTACATGTATTTGTTCCGAGTCTGGGTATTTTTCTATCTATAATATGTATGTATTTACAAAAAAAAATGTAAGTATATAAGTAGTTTATCAGCCATCTTGTTACCATAACACAAGCATTAGGTTGCTTAGCTTGGGACTAGATGGCGCTGTGTGAAATGTCCAGGGATATTATTATTATAACTATACAGACGCTTAAACTCACACGCGTAGGCGCAGCGCGGGCCGCGATACGCTTAGACACTGGGCGGTGTTACACAGTACAATACCGCCCACACACACACGACTGCACCTTAGCTCGGAACGTAACCGGCTAGCTCTGGAAGCGGGACGAGCGGGTGCAATACACCAATATTCTGTAGGAGCGTCGAGTCGGCACCTCTGTCGCAGGTCGTCCCCCGCCGGCCTCCCCCAGGTAACTGGGGGTCTCACCTGGCGGGGACAGACCGCCAAGGTGTCGTGAAGAAAGCGGCGGCGCCGTGAGTCGGCGTCGCGGCGCGCCTACAGAAAAACACATTGCAATCACTCACACGGGCGCGCGCAACTCACGCGCGCTCGACAGGCCAAAAAGCCATTGATGCGGACACAAGGAGGGGCCCGTAGTTACGGGCCACCGCATAGCACTCTGCGGCCGGGGGGCGACGCCCCGGCTCCGGTCGCCTCACCCCCTTACGGGAGTGACGCGACCTCCACATTGCGACGGGGTGTTATAAGTTTGACGTGTCTGTGTGTGTGTGTGTATGTGTGTGCTATGATATGTTTGATGAAAATCGGTCCAAGATGGCCGCCACCACAAAATAGCGGATTACATATTTTTTCACAACTCCCTCAATATGGGTATCAAATGAAAGGGCTTGACTAGTAGAATACTATACACTGTGATAAATTTCAAATCCAAGATGGCCGCCACCACAAAATGGCGAATTACATTTTTTTTTTCACAACTCTCTATATGGGTATCAAATGAAAGGGATTGACTAGTAGAATAATAAACACTATGATAAATTTCAAATCCAAGATGGCCGCCGCCACAAAATGGCGGATTACATATTTTTTTACAACTCCCTCAATATGGGTATCAAATGAAGGGCTTGACTAGTAGAATACTATGACAAATTTCAAATCCAAGATGGCCACCACCACAACATGGCGAATTACAAAAAACCTGATTAAATACCAAATTACCTGAATCTTAAAACGCAAGAAAATAAATGATAAGGGGTCCCTACAAAAAGCATGAAATAAAAAATTTAAAAAACCCCCGACAACGTCAAACCCTATTTCAAGGTTATTTTTATCTTTTTAGAGGGTTTGATGTTGTCGGGGGGTTTTTTAAATTTTTAATGGTCAAGCTATACCACCTAAGTTCACATTGTGGAATGCAAAAAATATATTGAGTATCTGGCGATAGAGAAATCAGCCAGTCTATTTATTTTTACTCCATATTGGAGCACCTGAAGCCACAAGCCTAATCCCATTCACCTACATCTTTTATTATTAATTATTATGTTCATTTCAAGCTGGAGCTGTTCCTGGCATTCTCCTTTTACTTTTACGGGCTACCTTGACAGATCCCCTAAGTGTGTTCCTCTGTGGCCGGACCACATTTCAGTACTCAGATGCTATAGTTCGAAATAATACCTACCTAAAGTCTACTTTCATCGGAATATATATATATTTTTAGTACCTCAAGAGATATCTTTTTAATTAGCAATTTATGTGGTCCGGCCGCCAAGCAGTGCTCTCTGGCCGCGCCACCTCAAATTAAATAGAGTATAATGAACTATTAATAAATCAATATCCCGAAAAAAACTACCTAAAGAGTACCTGGCATACGACAAATATGGTCCAATAAACCCCTTTAGTTAAGGATTTATTGGTCGTAGAGTGTGGTCCGGCTGGAAGGTATACTCTGCAGCAAGTCAATTTTGTAATATTTAATATTAACTATCCATAAATCAATTATATAATGGTACCTTTTCTCTACTCTTCGTTGATACTTTTTTCTCTCAAGAAACTATTCATTTTGATTAATTAATCTTTAAAGTATGTGGCGCGGCTAGGGAGGATTACTTTCAGCAAATATAACGAAATATGCTTTATTTCTTTATGCCAACGAAAAATGCATAATAAGTACTTTATAAAAAGACCTAGACTTCATCTATAAACTTTTATTTTTATTACCAACAATGATTTTGAAAAAGGTGCACTTTTTGGTTTTTGTTTACCTATCTACCTAAGAATAGGTAGTTAATTTGACGAAGTAAGTGAAAATTTTGGTTTAAAATAAACAATTTAGTGTACTTACGAATAACAAATATATTTTCATAATCAAATACTTATTAACAATTGTTAATATAATATTGTAAATGACGGAAAAGTGTTTTTTATAACAAACTTAAGTCAATAGATTGAATTTAAGCATTTAGCCCTTTAAACAAGAAATAACAATGAAAAAAGAGTGTACCAAAACCGCGTATTAAAAATATAGTCAATCAGTATTACAAATAAAGGAGTTATTTTCCAACTTCAAAATGCAAGGCCTAAATTAAAAATAAGCATTTTGATAAAAATAAATAATAATTTACAATTTTGCGTTTAAATTTATACTAAGTTCCGCAATTTATAAAACCTATTGAATTAACAATTTTTTATTGTTTATATTTGATTATGAAAATATATTTGTTATTCGTATATTTATTGTTTATTTTAAACCAAAATTTTCACTTACTTCGTCAAATTAACTACCTATTCTAAGGTAGATAGGTAAACAAAAACCAAAAAGTGCACCTTTTTCAAAATCATTGTTGGTAATAAAAATAAAAGTTTATAGATGAAGTCTAGGTCTTTTTATAAAGTACTTATTATGCAGTTTTCGTTGGCATAAAGAAATAAAGCATATTTCGTTATATTTGCTGAAAGTAATCCTCCCTAGCCGCGCCACATACTTTAAAGATTAATTAATCAAAATGAATAGTTTCTTGAAAGAAAAAAGTATCAACGAAGAGTAGAGAAAAGGTACTATTATATAATTGATTTATGGATAGTTAATATTAAATATTGCAAAATTGACTTGCTGCAGAGTATACCTTCCAGCCGGACCACACTCTACGACCAATAACTCCTTAACTAAAGGGGTTTATTGGACCATATTTGTCGTATGCAAGGTACTCTTTAGGTAGTTTTTTTCGGGATATTGATTTATTAATAGTTCATTATACTCTATTTAATTTGAGGTGGCGCGGCCAGAGAGCACTGCTTGGCGGCCGGACCACATAAATTGCTAATTAAAAAGTTATCTCTTGAGGTACTAAATATATATATATATTCCGATGAAAGTAGACTTTAGGTAGGTATTATTTCGAACTATAGCATCTGAGTACTGAAATGTGGTCCGGCCACAGAGGATCACACATCCCCTAAGGGTGACAGTACCTGCGCATCCGCTTTTAAGGGGTACCGTCAAGGTACCCATGATAGTTTATATTACAGAAGGGCTGTTCGCATGAATAAATGAAACAAAGGGTAATATAAAAATATGCTAATTTATCAAAAGTTAAAAAGGTTTTCTTCTATTGCTTGCTCTGACTCCCACGCTTCGGCAGATTCGGGATCATGTTTGATTCGCTTCACTTTCTTTGGCGCAGAACCTTCATCATCTATCATTTTGCGTTTCTTTATTTTCTTTTCTCTTATTTCTACAGAGAGTTCTGGCTCTGTCTTCATCATTACGTCACTTTGTACTTGTGGATCCACTTGCTCTGATGAATTTCTTTCCCTCTTGTCTTTCTTTTTCTTTCTCTTTGCAGTTCTTATCATAGTATCTTCAGTGTCCTGCACATTTAATCGTTCAGCTATAGCTGCAGGTATTTTTAAGACCTTCTTATAATTTGAGCCAAAAAGTGGATGGCGGCATTTTGTATCAGGTAGTGGTATAAAATTAGTCTGATTGTTCACCATAATATTGTCATCACGGAAATGTGCTTTAGGGATTCTCTTACGTAAATTGATGATACCACTTAGTGGTACATTCCTGATTTTATATTTGTTTTGCTCCATTAGAAGCATTGATATAGTGTCCGATTGTTCTTCGGCAGCACTACCTTCATAAGTTTGACCACCAACTTTTATCTTACTTTTTCCATGGATATTTAAGGTTGTATTATCAAAATCTTTAATGTTAATCTCTTTTGGACACTTCAAAATCCATATTTCGTCATCTCTGGTAAGATTTGTTTTGTTGTTAAATTTTTGGGGAAGCAGCTTCAAGTTAGGATTCGTTTTGAGGAAATGTTTTAATTTGAATGCTTTTTTATGATTTTCAGAATGGCTTTCAACTTCTACATGGCTGGACTCTGTGTTTGTATCATCGTCATCATCCTCAAAACGAATTCTGTCTGATATTCGCTGTTTTCGATGCTCTGTTGCATCTAACTTTTTATTGAAATCTTGCTCTGGTACACTGCCAGCTAGCTTATTAATTATGTTTAAATTGTCATTGCAACTTACTTTTGTGTTTTCTTCTTCAATACTCTTGTTGATGAATGAAATAGTATGAGGAGAATGACTATCATCACATTTTATTGCAGATATTTCATCACAACCACTTTCATCACTTTCTTCTTGTAATGTTGTATTTTCTGTTATAAAGCTGTGTGTATGATTGCCTTTGCTATTTTTGTTCACAACAGTTTCTTCAATGTCCATTTTTTCTTCAATATCTTGATGAAGATTGTCACTATCATAATGTTTTTTAGACTTCTTCTTCTTCTTCTTTTTCTTAGGTTTAGTCATTTCTGTATCATTTTCAGTTTCTTCTTTGAGAGTAACATTATCATCATTTATTTCACTGCTTGAATTGTTTTCATGAATTTTTAATGGATTTGTTGATGAATCTATACTTGAAGTACGTTTGCGTTTTTTCTTTTTATGTTTTGTAAAAGATGAAGCTGATGATTCTTCTTGTTTTACTTTCAAATTCAGGTAAGTTTCATCATAGGAAATAGAGCCTTGTGAATCATGTTGGTCTCCATTAGTTACCAAGTTTTTAATTTTCTTTTTCTTCTTGCGTGTATCATTATCACTGCCTGGTTCTATTTTAATTTTTTTTTTCTTTAAACTACTTTTAATTTCAAAATATGCTTCTTCTTCCTTAATAACTACATTAGGTTCTGAACTAACTGACTCATCATTGTGATTTTTTATAGATTTCTTGCCTTTTGTTTTCTTTACATCATCAGCAGTTAAATTTTCCTTAGAATTATCATTGATATCATCTGCAGTCCTGAAAAATTAAGTTTGAAATTTAGTCCTGCATTTTTATTACTTACGCTTATCTGTGGGGAAAACCTGGCCAATTGTGAGCTATGTACTAGCTATGTATAATGGACCAAAATTACACCACCGTGACAGGTAGATGACAGTAGTACAGACTGATGGGGGGGCACAGGGGTTACATAGCCTCCCCTATCAGCCAGTGCTTCTGTCATCTTGTTCATTAAAGGGTTTTAATACATAGCAGTATGGGAGAGTAATAAGACATTCAGTGGAAGGGTGGTAATTTCGATGATCCTCACTAAAGAGCCCTGTCAATTGATGCTGGCCAATGACCCGATGTTTTGGCATTGTAATTGGTTATATTCTTAGTTATGGCAAGCAAGTTCTAAAATTGATTAATGCAGCTACACCTAAGTAAAATGATGAAAGTTCCCTTTGAGTAAATATTGTTTATTTTCTTATATAATTATATATTGGTTAATATAAAACTGAAGAAAGAAGGATACTAGCTTACACAAATAAAATGCATAATGAAATACTGTCTATTGGTTCAAACAGACACTACTGACACACTACTCACATTGAGATGCTATTGATGCTATCACTTGAAGTATCAGTCCAAGCAAAACTATTTTCAGAAGAAGATTCCATTAAATGTAAGCGCTCTTCTAATGTAAGTTCAAATTATTTTACCTTACTCTTTATTTTCTTTTCATGTTTTGATAAAACATAACCTGAAATAATAAATAACCTCAATAAAATTCTAACCTCAACGCATAGATTAGTAAAGTAAAAACTAAAATATATCATCGGGAACGAACCAGTGTTGCCAACTTTATTTCTTAGAGGATCGTATCATAGACTAAAAAAGATAGTATTTTGCCATGAATTCAAAGAAATAATAGTAACACAACGGAATTTCAATAAAACTACGTGAATTAATTAAAAAACGGAATGTAATTATAATGTTGAATTAATATTTATCATTAATTAACATATGGCAATAGGATATTATTTTTTTTTTTATTAGAAACTTGTATTATTTTTTCTGAACCTTGATTAAAAACAACTTCAACATACTTTTTTAATTTAGGTACGCTCAAGATAATTAAAATTGCCTTATTTATAATAGAATAGACAATTATTTATTGCACAGATACACCATTTACATAAAATTACAATACAGGCGGTCTTATCACTAGAATCGTCTAATCTAGGAGCGATCTCTTCCAGCCTGGTAAAATAAGAATGAATAAATTGATGTAAACCAAAACAACTTTATGAACATTACTTGAGAGTTGAGACATTAGAAAAAGAAATTAAAATGAAATAAAGTTATCAACGCCGAACGTACGTAGGTCGTAGTGTAAATGTGTAATATCGGTAGGCTTAGGGATGATTCTCATTAGAGCGGGCCGTGCCCGGGGCGGGGCCCGGACGGGGCACGGTTTTAATCTGTTACATATATTTTGTATGAATCAATTTATATTACACAGTGCATTATCCGTGTCCCGTCCGGGCCCGCTCGACGCACTTCAATACGGGATGAGCCCCGTCCACGCCCCGGCCCTGGCACGGCCCGCTCTAATGAGAATCATCCCTTAGAATGACATAAAAAACTATGAGATTGCGCGGGGATTCCCGCTTTGACATGGATGCGTTCAGATATTAATAATTGGTGGATGCGTTCATAAAAAGTATGTACAATTAATAAGAAGTTTAGAATAGCTCTTTCAAGTCTTCTACTTTTTATTATTTGTTTTATAATAAAAAATGTTTTTTACAGGAGATTTATTTTTTTCGTAAGATTTTATTGAAAAGGTCGTATATTTTGCGTACGATTTCGATTACTCGATCGTACATCGTACAAAGGCCAAAAAGGTCGTATAAATACGTAGACAGAGGATCTTCTGTCTACGTTTAATACGCTACGTTTAAGGCTGGCCGCACACGCACGGTTTCCTGATTAGGAATTCAGATTCGGAATTCCGTGAGATTAGCGCAGACGTTGGGTTTTTTATATAAGGAATTTTATACGACCAGTGCCTTCAGAGACACAGTCGTGAAAGCTCGTCATCATGGACGACGACGAATTGATTGCTATTGCACTTTTACTGGTGCTTCATAAGAAGAAGAGGAATTGTCGTTACTGGCTACACCCGTTCAATACTCAAAGATTAACAGAAAGCCAATTCTACATCAAAAGAGCAAAACATTGTTAATATCCCATATACATGGATATTTTTCTACAGACAATATTAAATTTTCGGCCTCACATATTTTCTAACATACATAAAACTAGCACGACTGACGATGATACACGTCCATTCGGAACAACGCTAGCGCGAGTCTGAATGGAAATTTCCGTTCGTGTGCGGCGGCTGAGCCAAAATGTACGAGATCGCTGCGTTCGGAATGACGTCATTAGGTTTTTTCCGTTCCCTTACGCGGCCTGTTGCGGCCTGTGGGACCGTGGCATTATCATGACGAAAAAGGATCACGCTGTAACAGCATTAAGAAATGTTAATCAAAAACAGGCAAAAAAAATAAAAGTAGTGTATTGTAGTGTAAGTAGTGTAAGTAGTGTAGTGTGTGTAGTAAGTAGGTAGTGTCTAAAATATGTAATTACGCTGGACTTCACGAAATCAAATGTCTTTTCATTCATTTTGTCATCGATAGTATCCAAATAAATAATAAAATGCAAAAAATGAAAATAAAAAAATGCTAATGCAAAAAAAAGAAAAAAAATGCTAAATGTTAATGTATGTATGTTTGTTCGGGTGGAATCTTGCAACCCAATTTTGAAGCAGATATCTTCAACCCATAGACTAATATATTTAATGAGACTTCAACCGATTGAGCTGTTTTGTGCTGTTGAGACCCAGGTACCTCAATGTGGTCTCGACGCCCATGTGAACCCCTCCTACCACTAGTTGGGATCCCGGAGGTGGTCCATACCGGGGCCCATGAAAGGACATGGCCTCGGACTTGTGCAATGCCACCTCGAGACCCAACCGCCGGATCCTTTCTACGACTATCGCAACCCCGCGTGTCATCGCGTCGGCCGCCGCCTGATGCGACCTCCCCTGCGCCAGGACCAGCGTGTCGTCAGCGTAGCAAATTACGCTGACGCCTTCAGGGAGGTCAGCCCACAGCACCTAGTCGTAACCCATGTCCCACAGGAGCGGCCCCAGAACCGATCCCTGTGGGACACCGCACGACATCTCTCGCTGGTTCCCGTTCCCGTCGCGACCGTGGTAGATGACGGCTCTGTCCGTCAAATACGCCCCGACTACTCGACGGAGGTAGGTCGGCACCCGGTGATACCGGAGTGCCTTCCCAATGCAGCTCCAGGTCAGGGTGTTGAACGCGTTGGCGATGTCGAGTGACACCGCCACGACTAACGGGGTAGTCGCGTCCCCCGTCGTGAGGGGTCTTACGCGCATGATGGCGTCCACCGTCGAGCGCCCCTTGCGGAAGCCAAACTGGCAATCCGCAAGATTCGGCCCAGTCCTCACCAGGTGCCCGACGAGGCGGCCCGCAATTACTCTCTCAAAGAGCTTGCCAACCTCGTCGATATATTTAAGATCCTCAAATGTTTACCTATGTTTCACAAATAAATTATTTAGATTTGATTTGTTCAGTTTGGATGACAGTGCATGGAAAAATGTATGTACTCTGTGATGCATGGTTAAGTGTGTGACGTCATTAACGACGTCATGACGGATATAAGTTCCTTACGTCATTCTAAATCCAATATGGCGGCACACCCAAGATGGCGGATTAATTATTTTTAATGCACTTCTACAATATGGGTATCCACAGACGTATCCTCTTAGTCTGTGTGGGTATCAAATGAAAGGGCTTGCTGAGAATAAGTCGGATAACTAAAAAAGAAAAGTAAAAAACAAATTAAGAGTAAAAAACCTTTTTAAAAAACAAGCTTTTACTAAAATGCGCCAAAAAGATAAAAATAAACTTTTACTTTAAAACTTTTAGTATCGACTTATAACGTCAGTCATTACACAATTTATAATTTAAAAGTTTGTCGCAAGATTTACTTGTGTAGATTAACAAATAAATTAGATAACTTGATGTGATTCAAACTATAGTCTAAGTACGTAAATCTTGTTGGTTGGACGTCTTAGTTTTAAATGTTCACTTGGCAAGTTGGCAACACATAAACTGATTCCGTGTGTACGAGTGTTTAATTCAATATTAAAGAACCTACGAGTTAAATTTTACTCGCAAAAAATAACACACTGAGTCACAGAGCGTACGGAACCTCGCCCTTGTAGTAGTGCCAATAGCCCTTGTTTCATGTTTTCAAAAATACCTCTACTTCGTGTTTGACGGATTGTAATTTTGACGTTTCTTTCTTGTTAAATTTTGTGCTCAACATGGTGAGTTCGTGGTGTAAATTTATTAAAAATCCGATTAAATCGTGAAAGTGCTAAATATTTTAGCAAATGTAATACTGCTTATCAAGAGCGTAGTGTTAAATAAAACTTGTTCATTTGATATTTTTCAGATACATAGTATATTCTGTTGGTATGTCAATGCCGATGTTTGAAAGTGAATTTCTATTGAGGATGTAATTCGAATAATTTTGTGACGCTAACAGTTAAAACGATATTTAAATCAAACACCTGTTATCCGTACAACGTTATGTACCTATTTAGAAATTCTTCGAATGAGTTTGTGTCTGGCACTGGTTTTACATGCGAGTTGATGCGATATGCAATAATTTATTTAATGTGGTGTTTAGGCACGCGGACCTAAAAAGCATTTGAAGCGCTTAGCCGCTCCCAAAGCATGGATGTTGGACAAATTGGGCGGCGTGTACGCGCCGAGGCCTTCGACCGGGCCCCACAAGCTGCGCGAGTGCCTGCCGCTCGTGATCTTCCTGCGCAACCGGCTGAAGTACGCGCTCACCGGCAACGAGGTGCTCAAGATCGTGAAGCAGCGCCTCATCAAGGTGGACGGCAAAGTGAGGACTGACCCGACCTACCCCGCCGGATTCATGGGTGAGTGGCACTCTAGCTTCTAAATCTAATAGTCTGACGGAATGCTTCCTAATAAAGCCTCTGAAGGATATTTTATATATTCAACTCAGGATATTTTCAGGCTGCTGTGATAAATCACGAGCCATGTCTAAATATTTGCTGTGTTGTATTTGTTGCAGATGTTGTTTCTATTGAGAAGACTAATGAGCTGTTCCGCCTTATCTATGATGTGAAAGGACGTTTCACGGTTCACCGCATCACTCCTGAAGAAGCCAAGGTTGGGGGTCCTTTATTATATTGTAAATGTAAACCTTGCTATTGCAATTATGGGTCTACATATTAACATAGACCTTTATTATGAAGACATAAGGACATATGTAGGAATCCTAGAAAACAAATTGGCAGTGTTAGATAACTTAACATACCCTAGCTTTAGCATTTTGCTCAAATTTCTTATGGTCACTAATGGCTTGTTTCAAGCATTTCTGTTATTTATTTCAAGAGCTGATTGATGCAGCCTCTTAAAAATACTCTCAAGTTATTGTTGAGATGTGATGATTTTGCTGTGCAGTAATTGTGCAATGTAGTATAGCTAGCAAATGTAGTGGTGAGTAGATTGCAGTCAGTACAGTGTGTGTGTGTCTGTTACAGTACAAGCTGTGCAAGGTGAAGCGTGTGTCAACGGGGCCCAAGAACGTGCCTTTCCTGGTGACACACGATGGCCGCACCATCCGCTACCCTGACCCACTAATCAAGGTCAATGACTCAGTGCAGGTCGACATTGCATCCTCCAAGATCATGGACTTTATTAAGTTTGAGTCAGGTATGTTGTAAAATTAAATGCACTTGTAAGAAATAGGCATGACAATAGTAAATTATATCAATTAATACAAATTGCTTTGGCAAGTGTTACCAATTAGGCCCCATTTTATCTGTCTAGCCTGTTCCCAACTATGTTAGGGTTGGCTTCCAGTCTAACCGGATGCAGCTGCAGTAATTAGGCCCCAATTATTTACAATAAATTGCCATGTGGTAGGCTTGACAACAGTGCTGTTTACATAATTTTTTTATGGATAAAAAATTCTACAGTGTGACTCGAGTTTTTATCAGAGAAAAGAATTACTCTGGATTGATGGATCTGGCTTTTGGTTATACTTAAGTGAATGATAATATAAATGTTGGCATGCCAAAATGGTGAAATTAGACTGAGCTTTAATTAAAGGTGCTTCTACACAGGCTATATTTTCACAGCAATGTGTAACTGTAACTTTTGTTCGGCCATCACAAAAATATTTGATTACAGCTTATGGCTGTGCAATCTATGGCTAGGCCACAAGATGCAATATATCTGCAACAGCATATCCCATGATTCACACTCGTAACCTAGCTACACAATCTGGCAACAATGGCTGATGAAGCCACACTTGTTGCAGCCGCTTACAATGTTTTGAATAAAAAAGAAGTGATTGTGGATTCATCATTACTTCAATAGGTGTGACAAGATGCCTTAAGCCAAGAATTAGTGTCATACTTTTAGCGGTGACAAGATTTTATACAAACTTCAGTCTAATGTACTTGTAATTACTGACGATGTAAATAGCGCTATCTCTAAAGTAGTCCACTGGTTCAATGTTAATAATTTACTTTTAAACGAGAAAAAAACTAAATGCATTAAGTTTACGCTACCTCACGTTAGGCAGGTGAAAACTAATGTGTTGATAAAGGGCGAAGAATTGAATCCTGAAGACAGCACAGTATTCTTGGGCATAACTTTGGATGCTAAGCTTCAGTGGGGTCCACATATAGATAAATTGTCAAAAAAGCTAAGTTCCGCAGCATACGCTGTTAGAAAAATTCGTAATTTAACTGATATAGAGACAGCCCGTTTAGTGTACTTTAGCTATTTTCATAGTGTAATGTCATACGGTATTCTATTGTGGGGAAATGCCGCTGATATTCAGACTATCTTTGTTTTGCAGAAGCGAGCTGTTCGTTCAATTTATAAACTGAGTCCGAGACATTCGCTCAGAGACAAATTTAAAGAGATTAATGTTATGACTGTGCCTTCTCAATATATTTATGAAAATCTTTTATATGCCCATAAAAATATAAAATTGTTTAAAAAATACAGTGATATCCATGATATAAATACTAGGAACAAACACAAATTTGTTGTACCTACAACAAGGCTCAAGAAAATAGGTGGCTCGTTCAGATGCCAATGTATACGCTTTTATAATAAAGTTCCAAGCCCAGTTCAAGATCTAAGCCTTAATAAATTCAAATCATTTATTAAACGTAAGTTGTGCCAGAAAGCCTTTTATACCGTTAAGGATTATATCGAGGACAAAAAGGCTTGGGATTAAGCTGCTTCCAAATTTTTTTTATTTTTTACATATTGAATGTTTTTATTTTGTTTTTCTGTTTTGTTGTTGTTTTTTTTTTTTATATACACTGACATTAATGAATTTTATATATACTATGACATTTGCTTACTTAGTAAAGTATTATATTATTTTAATTATTGTGAATGTGAAGACTATGTGGGTCATTGTATTTATATTATTCTTCTCTCTGTTCTCTTAGTTTTTGTCATGGTCTGGCAGTTTGAGTAATTAATGTGGCCTACCCAAATGTCCTTTCTTTGGTAATGTTCGTCGGATCGTTGAGCTCCTTAAGTTTTGAGTTGAGCTGCACGATTTCTGACAAATGCGTGCACTGACTGGACAGGTCCTCTCAATCTGTGTGGTTCTTTCCTCAAAAGACCATCTCAGACATCGACCTACATGGTCTTCATATGATCTGACCAAGATTATGTCTGGACTTTAAAAGAGACTGTGACGTCTGAGTTTGTTTCGGCCTTTCTTCTCAGACTAGTCAGATAGGAAACGCCGACCTCATCTAGTTTAAAATATGATTGACGTGTAAAAGTGTTTGTACAAACCTACTTACAAAAATAAAATCATTTATCATTTATCATTCATTTATCATTTATCATTTAATGTCTAAAATATGTACGAAAAACGTACGAAATTGTACACTAAATTAGTAAAAATGTACTATAAAGACTCCACAGAAAACAATAATCAATTTGCCACTGCCAGGACGTATTCTTTCTATCGGGCGCCATATATTTCACTAAGTAGTATTCCACTTTTAGACTTTGTTATAGGCCACGAAAAATATACGGAAAGTTTATGTTCAATTTCAATAACAGTTTGGGTATATCCGGACAGGTTGTGTGAGGTTAGTGTTTATTTATTTATTTATTATGGCACTCCAACAATTAATTCACATAAACATTAACAGAGAGCTTAGTCTTATTATATAAAGTACTTATCAATTAAAGGTGTGCACAGCACTTACATTAATTGATTTACTAGGTAATTAAAGTGATAAAAATAACAATATGATTAAGTAAGTTAATAATAATAAAATCAAATAAATTTATAAAATCAAATAAGTCATCATAATAATAAAATGAGAGCGGTGCCACATACATGGCTAACGGTGCCACATACATGGCTAACGGTGCCACATACATGGCTAATGAGGGTGCTGGAGTTGTATAAAGTAGATACAACTCTGCGCACCTTCCTGATGACGTGTATGGGGCAATGGAGGACGGTCCTTCACTATCCAGGATGTCGAAATATCCAGAGGAATAGCGAGCCGATAAGGATCGAGCGAGGCATATTCCAGGGCGACAGTTTGAGTCCGCTTTGGTTCTGCTTAGCCTTGAATCCTCTAAGCACGCTGCTGGAAGATTCATGTCTAGGCTATCGACTGAGGAGAGGTAGTCAGGTTATCTCTCACCTCCTCTACATGGATGACCTAAAACTTTTTGCCCCTAACAATTTGCAACTGATGGAGCTACTGAAAATTACTGAAACTTTCAGTAGCGCCATCAGGATGGAATTTGGTGTGTACAAATGTGCGGTCATGCATGTAAAGCGAGGGGAGATTGTGGAATCCGTGGGAACCCAACTCTCGGATTCCACATACCTTAGAACCCTCTCCGCAGCCGAAACCTATAAGTATTTGGGTATGTCGGAAGCATTGGGCATCAATGCTACTGACATGAAGCAATCGTTGAAGGAGCGCTTCTTTGGCCGCCTGAAAAAAGTATTTAATAGTCTTTTATCAGGCGGGAATAAGGTGCGTGCCTTCAACGGTTGGGTCATGCCGGTTTTGATGTACTCTTTCGGCATACTCAAATGGACTCAGACTGAACTCGAGGCTCTGGATAGGAGGGTCCGTACGCTGTTGACTGCAAATCGAATGCATCACCCACGGTCATCGGTAATGAGGCTGTATATCCCGCGAAAATGTGGAGGTCGTGGCTTTTTAAACGCTAAGACCCTCCACAATCGATACTAATAGATTTACTAGCGTCCGTAGCCTGGCTGCGTTTCGGTGACCTCTTTGGAGAAACCGAAGGTTTTGTCTGTGCAATTATGGACGAAGTTATGATGACGAACAATTACCGGAGATTTATTGTGAAAGACGGCACGGTTGACATCTGTCGGGCATGCCACCGGCCGGGAGAATCAATCAGGCATATTATCTCCGGGTGTTCTCGTCTAGCTAACGGAGAGTACTTGCATAGACACAACCTTGTAGCCAGGATAATCCATCAGCAACTTGCTCTGAAATACAGCCTTGTCGAATCTGAGGTGCCGTACTACAGGTATGTGCCCGACCCAGTTCTCGAAAATGGAAATATCACATTGTACTGGGATCGATCCATCATCACTGACAGGACTATTGTTGCCAATAAGCCTGATATAGTGGTGGTGGATCGATCAGAGCGGCGCGCAATGATTGTTGACATAACCGTCCCGCATGACGAAAACCTCGTGAAAGCCGAGAAAGATAAACAAATCAAGTATTCCTCGTAATACATGTTTCGAATGTGATGACTCGATCGATAATTCCTTTTGCCACCTACAGTAAAACGAACAAGGCTTTACTGCATAAGTTGTACCTGAGATGTATGAATGAATGATCAAAAAATTCAAAACTATTCGAAATGGTTTTCTCAGTACACACCCTATTATATTATTTGTCGCATGACGAGTGCGAGAGTAGGTAGGTAATTATTTATTAGTGATTAGGAACCAAATAGGAAACTGTTTATCATGTGCTAATAAACAGTCAGCTAACTAAGCCGCTATGAAACTTAGAAACCTTAGAAACCGACGTGGGGATACATCGAGATGTAGTCGCGGTGGACAAGGGCCTCACCCCGCTCTCCTTGGCTAAAGAGAACTGGCGCAAACCAGTAGTGTTTGACACCAATGATTGCATGGAAGTATGGCAGAGTAAGGAGCTTCACGGACGCTTTTACCGGGCCCTACATGGGCCCGATGTAGATCTACTAGCGTCCGTAGCCTGGCTGCGTTTCGGTGACCTCTTTGGAGAAACCGAAGGTTTTGTCTGTGCAATTATGGACGAAGTTATGATGACGAACAATTACCGGAGATTTATTGTGAAAGACTGCACGGTTGACATCTGTCGGGCATGCCACCGGCCGGGAGAATCAATCAGGCATATTATCTCCGGGTGTTCTCGTCTAGCTAACGGAGAGTACCTGCATAGACACAACCTTGTAGCTAGGATAATCCATCAGCAACTTGCTCTGAAATACAACCTTGCGGGATCGGAGGTACCGTACTACAGGTATGTGAGTTCCCAGTTCTCAAAAATGGTAATATGACATTGTACTGGGATCGATCCATCATTTATATTCTAATATTTGAAAATATAATTTATATGATTACATTAAAATAAAGGAGATAATAATAATCTTTATTGTTCAGAAAAATACACAATTATAGCATATTAATCACTGGTCTCCACACTAGGATTCCCTGTGTCGTGGAGACCAGTCTCTTTCCTCGTGGTTCAAAAAAATACAGTGTAACATAAGTATATATTGAAGAGTTCCGTTGTCTGTCTCCGAAACTCATCATCAGATCTTGTCGAAATTTCAATGGGACCATTTGGAGAGGTGGTGCGGTGACCCTTTCCAACAAAAAAAGAAATTTTCAAATTGGTTGGCAACCAAATTCCATGCAGACGAAGCGTTGACCTAGTTATCTATAATGAAAGTTACCATGTACACTCTACATTAGCCAACAGGTTCGTCGTTCCCGAAAGGATCTGTCGACATGTTGGAAAGATTATAAGAAGGCTTATGACTCGGTGCCACATACATGGCTCATGAGGGTGCTGGAGTTGTATAAAGTAGATTCAACTCTGCGCACCTTCCTGATGACGTGTATGAGGCAATGGCGGACGGTCTTTCGCTATCCAGGATGTCGAAATATCCAGAGGAATAGCGAGCCGATAAGGATCGAGCGAGGCATATTCCAGGGCTACAGTTTGAGTCCGCTTTGGTTCTGCTTAGCCTTTTTTTTGAGGATTGGAAATCATCAAATGACCTCCCGCTCTGGGTGGAGCAGAAGGGAGTGTCAGACTCTTACTGACTAAAACCCGCCCGTGTTCCTTCCTTAGCCTTTTATGTTCCAGGGCAGCGGTAACCCTTTCGGACGATCCCGCTACCCTGGCAGGCTTCGGCCCTATCGGGCCCCGTCGCTTATGCTGACATTTCTTTGAGGCGCGCGTGGAACACGTACACGCCATCCGGCACGGGCCTAGTCCTGATCTGACGGAGAGCTACCCATTACTCTCCGCCCGCAGGCCCGCGCCTACGGTGGCCGGGAGTCGTCACGCGGCTCCCGACGCCCGGAGCGTCTCCCGCGGCGGCTGAGGAGGCGTGAGGTGCGTTCCCTCGCCCACCCCGCCACCTCCTTCGCTAGCATGACTGCTTCGCAGAAGGAGGTGACTGCCTCCCACTCCCTCTCGCCCCGGACCATGGCTTGAACCAGGGCCGGACGCGAGAGGTCGCCGCCGCTGCCGATCGCCTCTACGAGGACACGGCGGTGCTCTGCCCAAGCGGGGCAGACCTCCACCGTATGCTCTACCGTGCCCTCTGGGCGATCCTGACAGTGGTGACACCCGGGCGTCTCCTCCCGCCTGATGATATGCAGGAACCTCCCGAAACATCCGTGTCCCGAGAGGGCCTGCGTCAGGCAGTAGGTGAGAACGCCGTGACGCCTCTAGCCACTCCTCAAAGCGGGGTCTTACCGCCGCTATCCTGGCGTGCCCTGCGCTGGGTTGCGATAGTCGCTCCTTCCATGCCACCACGAGATCGTGCCGGAGGTACGTCCGCTCCGCCGCGGATTGCCGCGGATGCGGAGTTTCCCCCCGGCGTAGTGCCTCCGCGCGCCAATCATATAGGCGCGCGAGGACTATCGCCTCCAGATCCCATGGCGGCAGTCCGGCAAGGAGGCTTGCTGCCTCGCCCGAGATCGTGCGGTAGCCCCGGATTAGCCTTACGGCTACCACATTTTGGGGCGCGTTCAGGTAGTGTGCGGCTCGCAGCCGCAGTGAACGCGCCCATACCGGGCCCCATATAGGGCTATGGACCGCACGACCCCCCCGTAAAGCCTCCGGCAGGAGGCGTTTGGCCCCCTCAGGTTGGGCAAGAGCCGCTTTAGGGCGGCCCCGGCCCCGGCCCGTTCCAGTTTGTGGGCCAAACGTCGGAAATGCTCGACGAAGTTCCATCGGCTGTCGAGGACGAGACCCAGGTACCTCATCGTGGTCTCGACGCCGCCGATGTGAACCCCTCCTACCACTAGTTGGTTCTGCTTAGCCTTGAATCCTCTAAGCACGCTGCTGGAAGATTCAGGTCTAGGCTATCGGCTGAAGAGAGGTGGTCAGGTTATATCTCACCTCCTCTACATGGACGACCTAAAACTCTTTGCCCCCAACAATTTGCAACTGATGGAGGTACTGAAAATTACTGAAACTTTCAGTAGCGCCATCAGGATGGAATTTGGTGTGGACAAATGTGCGGTCATGCATGTAAAGCGAGGGGAGATCGTGGAATCCGTGGGAACACAACTCTCGGATTCCACAAATCTTAGAACCCTCTCCGCATCCGGAACCTATAAGTATTTGGGTATGTTGGAAGCGTTGGGCATCAATGTTACTGACATGAAGCAATCGTTGAAGGAGGGCTTCTATGGCCGCCTGAAAAAAGTATTCAATAGTCTTTTATCAGACGGAAACAAGGTGCGCGCCTTCAACGGTTGGGTCATGCCGGTTTTGATGTACTCTTTTGGCATACTCAAATGTACTCAGACCGAACTCGACGCCCTGGATAGGAGGGTCCGTACGCTGCTAACTGCAAATCGAATGCATCACTCACGGTCATCGGTAATGTGGCGGTATATCCCGCGAAAGTGTGGAGGTCGAGGCTTTTGAAACGCTAAGACCCTCCACAATCGCGAGATATGCAGTCTCCGGGAATCCGTTCTTACATCCATTCTTACAAGGACCCGTTCTTACATCTATTTTGAGAGACAGACATGATGGAGTTGGTGTCTATATGTTTATTAATTTTTGCTCTCAAAATAATAATAATAATAATGGTTTATTGTCTCAAAAAAATAACATTACATGATAACGTGTTAGGAACCTACTTTTAGGCAAACAATGCCTGTATCCGCTCTTTCCAGTAACTATACACTTTACTAGCTGTGAGTATAGTGTACCTTAAGGGTAAATATGCAATGCAAGTATACAATCCAAGATTTTTATTATTACTTTCCTATATATATATTGATCTTAAGGACAAACAAAGAGAAAAAATAAATGAACTGGCAATCACAGCCAGTAGCCATTAAGCACAGGAGTGGAGAAAAATGGATGTAAGAACTTTATAGACCGTCGGTAAACAAGTGATCGGTCTGTGATTTTTGGGATCCGCGGTACTACCTGATTTATGGAGCAGGTGGGTTATTCCTGTCGTTAGAAACTGGGGCAGCGACCCTGACTCTAAGACTGACTGGAACTGGGATGCCAAGGGGCGTGCGATCTTTGGAACCACTTTATCCAAAAGTTGTGCAGCCCGTCCCGCCCATATGTTCAGTGTACCACGGTACACCCTCATTTCTGTCAAAGTGGTTATTGGGGTACCTCTAATCTTGTAAGTATATACGAATTTGTGTAGGGTGACAACTAAAAAGTGAAAAATAAAAACTTTTTTTTTTAAATAAAACCTATTTCCAAAAAAAAAACCTCTACAAAGATGCGGATGCGGAACCAGTGACACGACTTCCGAAATTAAAGTTATTTTTCTCTCTGTAGTGGTTTTTTTTTGGAAGTCGGTTGTTTTTTTTTGTAAAAAAGTTTTTCTGCGAAGTCTTTAAAGTAATTTTTTATTTTATTTAGCGTACAATTTCGTACATATTTTAGATATTAGACTGAAGTTCTTTTAAAGTCAGGTCACCGCTAGAAAGTATGACACAAGAATTAATACTTGATAAATATTTATTTTAAAACTTTACAAGAATGTCTTAGTGATTTTGAATTCCTGTAAGCAAGTTGGACCAAATATAAAAAGAAAAGATACAAACATGAGAAATGCAATATCTGCGCATGGGAAACTATACTCAGAAAGTTGTTGTTGCATTTATACCAGAAAACGAACCATATAGCTGACCCATCAATATTTCAGTATTTTCGAATGTGAAGCTATAAAATTATCTTTAAGCATTTGTTCGGCAATATTCCAGTTATACATAAAAATGCTTTAAACATACCAAAAATATGTGGCTGTAATGTTGTCGTGTTTTGCATAGGGCGACTGATATTGCTAGAAATGTTGCCAGCCACAGTATTGCAGCCATGTATTTCTGAGCAGTATGAAGCACTGCGTTTAGAAGCACCTGTATCATAACGCCTATTATGTATTACCCATATTTGCAATATAAATGTCTGTTCTATTCTAATATGCTGCTTGTATTTTTAATACTATTTTACTGGGCTCTTGAAGTAAACAGCCTGTTCAAATAAATTAACTTGTAAATCTAAACAACAGTAAATTTTATTGTGAAAAACTGAAACAAAAAAAAGTTATTGTTTCACAACACAATTTCAGAAGTTATTGTTCCAACATGAGGGTTTTGGGAATAACAAACTTTTTTTGTTATAAAGTAGGTTAGAATATTTCAAGTTTGCTTTTAATTAATTGTTTTACAAATTGTATTGTTTTATTGCCAAAGTTGAAATCTTAATCTTACACGAAGATTTAAGCTTTCACAGTTGTATAAGCTCAAAATATGGTAAATTCTTAGATTTTGGACATGTAATTAAAAAAACCAGCAACACGTAAATACATAAGCCCTAAGGAGAGTCATTTAATATTGAAGTTGCCAAAGGTAAAAATATTAAATACAGGTTAGTTTTGCAACTTAAAAAAAAAGATTCTGTAGAAAAAAGTTCAAACCCCTCTCATACAAATCCATTAAGTGGTTTGGCGTAATTCATTAACAAACATCCTAAATTCACAAACTCACAGACTTTATAATATTAGTAGCATAAACAACAATAATACAATTGAATTATCAAGTAAATCGAATTGATAACAGACGCGATCTGAGGAGCAATTCCCGTATTTTTAAGAATTCTAATTTCTAGAATCTGTCAAAAATGCAACCAATTTACATACATTTTTGAAATTGATTTTTGATGAGATGAGATTGCGAAGTGGCAATCTCATTTCAATTCTCATACTTAACCGACTCCAATGGCCAATGACGCCCCAGGCGCGTCATAAGCTAATATAGCGGGAGGCCATTGACGCACCTGGCGCGTCACAGCGAACTTACTTAAAAACGAAGTGGCAATCTCATTTCAATTCTCATACTTAACCGACTCCAATGGCCAATGACGCCCCAGGCGCGTCGTAAGCTAATATCACGGGAGGCCATTGACGCACCTGGCGCGTCACATCGAACTTACTTAAAAACAGATTTAATAACATTGAGATAAAGAAAACTACCAGTTTTTATCCTAAATTGAACATTGAAGTTGACAATACCCTTGGCCATTAATTTAGAATACATATTTTGTAAGTCAGGGATAGCAAACCTTTGGTAACAGTTTACAAACTTATACGGGGTGGAAGGGACACCGACGCGAAAACGGTTACCATCCCGTATATTGGCGTAATATTATTTAAGGTGGAAGCACCCGAAATTCAACTATTCTTACGTTTTTTGCAATTTGCAGGTCAGTGTCAGGTTGTATGTTGATTAAAATATGATTCGCGACCGTAACACAAATGTCTTATCTGAGTTATAATAATTAAAATCACCAGCAGTTAGCATCACTGTTAGAAAAACTATTTCTCAGTAGCTGCAAACATTTAAAACCCAATTCTGTCTCTGTTATTTTGGAACAATTAACAGGAATATAATGACGATTTACAATTTATTATAGTAAAATAATGATTTATGGTGCAAGCGGGCCTAATTGTTATTGTAAATATACATATGTTCAATGTGTAAATTAATTATGTGATTCTTAAGTTGCTAAGGCTTGCCATGTTTTGTTGATAAATCCAATATGTTCTCATTTGCAGGTAACCTGTGCATGATCACGGGAGGCAGGAACTTGGGAAGAGTGGGCACCATCGTGTCGCGCGAGAGGCATCCCGGCTCCTTCGACATCGTGCACATCAAGGACACCACGGGCCACACTTTTGCTACTAGGTAAACATCTACTAATCACAGCCACTTTTTAAGATCTACTAATACTAATCTTATGAATATACATTTTTGCACAGAAGACTTGTACATACAATACGCTAATCCTTATCAACCTATTATAGGTTAAACAACGTATTCATCATTGGAAAGGGTACGAAGGCGTACATCTCTCTTCCGCGCGGCAAGGGAGTGCGTCTCACCATCGCCGAGGAGCGCGACAAGCGCATCGCGGCCAAGGTCGCCGGCCAGTAGGCGCATTACTTTAATAAATTACATTAAATCTACACTCTCGTTTCATTGCTCCGCCGTCTGTGTGTGTGTGTGCGTCCGCACGTGTCGCTCCAGGTCGCGGCGTCGGGCCAGCGCGCGGCCGCACAGCGGACACGCGTATCGCGCGGGGCCCGCGCTGGGGCCCGGGCCGGCGCCGGGGCCCGCCCGGGCCGCGTGCAGTCGCTCGTGCTTGTTGAGGTTGCTGGGGTCGCCGAACGCTCGCAGGCAGTGCCGGCAGCGCAGCGGCCGGTAGCCCGTGTGCGTGCGCAGGTGGATCTTGAGCCCGTAGCGCCGCGAGTACAGCTTGCCGCAGTACACGCACACGTGGCCGCCGCGCGCCCGGCCCCACTCCGTGGCCAGCGCCTCCAGCTGCGCGGGCGCCAGGGGCCCGAGGGGGCCGGGGGGGCCGGGCGGGGCCGCGGGCCGCGCCGCTCGCAGGCGCGCCGCGGCCTCGCGCCAGAAGCGCGCCGGCTCGTAGGGCGCGCACGACAGGAACAGGTGCACCTTGAGCGGGTTGGGGTCGCGGAAGGGCCGCGCGCACACGTGGCACACGTAGTCGCGGCCGCGCACGTTGCGCGGCGTGAGGAAGGGCATGTCGAGCGCGGCCAGCGCGTCCTGCGCGAACCACAGCAGCAACTCGGCGTGCGGCGCTAGCGCGGCGGCGGCGCGCAGGCGCAGGCGCGCGCCGCACAGCGCCAGCAGCGCGCCGGCGCACAGCGCGTCGGGCGCCAGCGCGGCGCGCACGCACACGCGAGCCGCGCCGCACGCGCCGGCCGCGCCGCACGCGCTGGCCGCGCCGCGCCCGCCCGCTGCGCTCACCCAGCCGCCGCTGTCCAGTTCTACGAACACCTAGAACGAAAGATCCGTATCCGTGATGCCAGTTCTCTATGCCCATGGTCCACCCGCCTAGTCCACCAGAAAGTCCTTATTATAGTGATAATTAAAGAATAACAGTGATGCCAGCGAGAAAATGTTGCAATCTATTTATTTTAGACATTAAAAAAATGTTAACATTAACCTTTTAACCGCCCGACTTCATATCAGTCGGCGTGCCCCCAGCGCCGTGAATCGAAAAATAAATACCTACACAACAAAGAGGGATGTGCAATACTTAACTTTTCGATGCCGTTATTTATAAATATTTGCCGTCTTATTCCAAAACACGATCTAAATTTAGTACTGGGATTTTTACTAGGTTTAAACCATGACTAAATAAAACGTTATTACAAAATGAAGTTTATCACTAGTTCTTGAACTAACTAAGGTACTAAAGTTAGTCCGCCGAGACCCCTAGTTTAACCATGGATTTGACATCGGTACTAATTTATTTGAGGTTAGCATTGATTATTATTGTGTCTTTTTATTTACAAATCGTCAAAAATGGATATTGTTATAATTGATTTGATGGATTTGGTTATGCTGGAGACGTCTCTGCGACCTTACAGTGTCGTCATCATGTAAATCCTTTTAAATTGAGTGACGAAGATTTTAAATATAAGTATAGGTTCACAAAACGATTTCGGGAAAACATTGTGGATGTTTTACGTGAAGATTTACTCCACGACCCTCGAGGATGCCCATTGAGTCCTGAAGTGCAAGTGGTTTACGCATAGGACACACGCGCACCCGCGTAACAACGAAATAACGCTGTCGGGATTATTATATTATTTTGTAACATTATTGTATTAAGTAAACCAGTTTCTTATTGATAATACAGTCCACTTATTCCGCAAGGATCCAAACCCAACACTTACACAACTGGGCTCGCCATGAAGTAAGTACCCTTGGTCAATGCTAACATTACATTAAAATTAAATAAAATTCAAATAATATCCCAATATTATTGTTTTATTTGTCATATTAAAATAACAGAGACGAGTCTAAAGATCGAATATGCGGTCACTTTTCAGGCGGTTTGTGATGCTGGCCTGAAAATCATGGACATTGTTACCCAAAGACATTAAATTACTTGACAATAGACAGGACATCACGAACAAAATCGTAATCCAATAGGTACTTTTTCCCTAGTGGTCATAAGTCACTCAGTCTAGTGATATAGTATATTGTACTCTTTGGTCTAGTGTGGTACGCCTGCGTGTAAAGTCGTATTTGTGTCCACCAAAAACAAATATTTTCTAAGGAAATATGCCAAGTTGCGCATTGAGTTAGTGTAAATCTCGTTACGGTAAAAAGGCGGGACCTAACTTCAGTTTATTTTCGTATGAATTATTTATATTTACTCAGTAATTAACATTAAATAATTTTCATAAATAGATCTAGAAAATTTGCTAATATTGTAATAGACGCCCTCTATTGCTGAGTAGCTTTACTACTGCCTTGTAGAGATGCAATGTTTTTTATCGATTTGGTTATCGATAAGTTCGATTATATTAAAACGAAAGTACTAAAAGTGTTCTTAAATTCGAATATTTTTGAAGTCCTGATTATCCACTCGTTTGAGAGCCCTGCGATGCTCAATCATAGACTATATTTAATAAGATCTATAATAGAGACTTATGCTATATAACTTAGAACTTCTTATTTTGTTCTTATGAAAACCTGAAATTTAAAATAAGGTAGGGAACTTCCAGGCAAGGTTTAAGCAATGGTGCTGCCAGTTTTAGAATCTGGTATATCCACCATTGGCATCAATAACATCTTGCAAACGTTCACGCATTGATGCAATCATGCTTGAGTAGGCTACGCTACTTCTAAAGCCTTCCCAAATCTCATGTACACACGCCTACACGTCAAGCTATACAAAACCAGTTTGTCTTGGCCTCACTTTGTATGATATTTTCTCACAATTAACGGTCAGCCAATACTGGTTTTGCATAGCTTGATGTGCAGCGGTGTGTACTTACGTGGGCCCCTAAATTGGTGACTGAAGAGAATGCTATCCAGTAGGTATTCGGATGAAGGATGTCATAAATGACCACTTCAAACTGCATTTGTTTCAAAGAAAAATATTACTATAGGATATGCTTCTGTAAAGAGATTGTTCAAAGAATTTAAGACAACAATTCGAGACGTGTCAAATTGTCAAGATATTTTTCATAGTAAAATTGCATAGATATTTGTGAACCTAACTTTGCGCTAGATTGCGCATAATTTTTAGAGTCTTTGTCTGTAGCAATGTTATTGATATAATGTATGTCACATACAGGGTGTTATTGACAGCCCTCCGCAAACTGATAGGGTGGCTTCAGTACATCATATTAAGATGACCGGTACATGTAATTCTTTCAGGAACATTAAGGGAATCCAAAAAACCAGATTTGTTTTATTACCTCACACGCAACGTATCGTTACCGTGGCAAAACGCACGTAGCGGACGGCAGCGCAGCGAGCTTGAGCGAGGCTGTTTTCAGCTGTTTTATTTACATAAATGGAGTGTTGCATACAGAGAACGTAATTTTACATTGAAATAAAGGAATATCAGCAGAAAAAACGGCATAAAATTTTTTTTTTCCTGAGAAAATTTCCAGTGGGATATGATTCAGAATAAGGAGCTGAATCAATCCTGTGTTTTTGTGGAGGGCTGTCAATAACACCCTGTATTTATGATGTCACAGATTGTTTACAATTTATTGTAAGGCAAAGCTGTTGAGAGTTTTATAAAACTTACCATTGCCTATATATTTTTGATTCATGAACATGCTAAGATATTAAAGAACTCGACTGTACATAAGAAACACCCGGACCAACACAACCATCACATAAATATTTGTGTCCTGTGGGAATCGCACTCACGTCCTCGTGATCAGCTACAGTCTCACACTTGGATCACTAGATCATAATAACGATAATTATTACTCATTTGTATGTAAAAATAATTTTATAAATAAATAACTTTTAAACATTGAAACTGCTAATCATTTTATTGCTTTCCTAATTTTTTTGGCACTTGTTTCAATCTATTCAAATGCGAAAAAAAAAATAGCCTTAGTCACTTTTTTCAATATTATCGATACATTTATATCGAAATGGTAAAATCCCTACCACAGGTTTTATACTGTCTCTTAGTGTCACCCCATTTATTGCCAGACCTACGGATTTTTTTATAGATCTACGGATTTTGGACCTCGCCTCGGATATACTTATACATACGGATACAAGATTTACAAATATTTGCAAACATAAGTGAAAAAAAAATATTTTGCTAAAACCGAAACGCAACCGACAATTGCAAATAAAATATGCGCTTTGTGAGATAATAGGTCTACTTTACACAAAAAGTGTAATAAGCTTAGTGCTGTAATAATTCAACGGCAAAGCAGGCACATTTAAAATGATTTTATTTTAAGGTGGATGCTCCAAGGTGGCCCGCGAAATTCAAATTTTCTTACGTTTTTTGCAATTTGCTGGTTGTTGTTGTTGTAAGTTGTACGTTGATTAAAATATGATTCGCGGCCGTAACAAATATGTATTTACAGAATTATAATAATTAAAGTCATCAACACAACTCTCTAAGATCAAGTAAACCTAAGATCAAGTAAAGTAAGAATGACTATTTCATGAAATCTTGACATTTTAGGATTATTATTACTGATTCTAATGATTATAATTCTGTAAATGCATATTTGTTACGGTCGCGAATCATATTTTAATCAACGTACAACTTAGTACTGACCAGCAAAATTGCAAAAAACGTAAGAAAATTTGACTTTCGCGGGCTACCTTGGAGCATCCACCTTAAAATGTACGTACACACTGAAACAGCCGATCGATTCTGTAAAAATCTCACCGTGAAAACTCAAGTGAAGTGAGCTTCATGTGAGTTGTCAGTAGTGTCAATCACTAACATTATTTGGAATGACAGCTCACTCCACGCTCACTTCACCTAAGTTTTCACGATGAGATGGTTACAGAATCGCACTGCCGATACCTAGTCATAGACGGTGCCACGGACAATGGATAATAGCGAATAAAATTCTAAAATAGTTTTTACTGCTTAAAACAAGTTTTGCTTAATTTGTTTAGATTTTTATATTTATTTACCATTTGAACTAACTAACCTAAATATATAATTAGATTTTTCAGGCTTAACCCACGGATTGAAAATCGGACCTGGCAACACTGACCACACTGGCCACCTACCGGGCAATAGTTGAATATATTTTACTAAATTTATTTAATGTTTGCAATTTTTGTGTTATGATGTTCCCAACTGCCACTCTAATTTTGCTATATCATACTAGATGGCGTCACTGAGACATGGGATCACAGTTTTTCTATGACATTTCTTTGCATAGCCTCTCTATTGTACCTATCTTAAATCTCTTTGTTGTTACCAGATGACGTGGACCATGACTCCAGAATATTCCGAGGATGTAGATTGAAACAGAGGTTTGAGGCTGGCGCTTTATCTGGAATATTATTCGGTGGCTGTGGCTATCACTGCATTCCATATTTATTTACACCATTGCGTAACCCCACAATAACACAAGAAGAGAGGTATAACAGCAGCCATATATACCTACCCGGAAGACGATGGAGAGGTGTTTTACTCGTAGTTTAATGAAGCAACCAACGGTTTCGTTGCCTATTACGAGGCATAATCGGACACATCCACTCACGAACAAACCATAACGAATAAAAATAAGAATTGTATTATTTGTTTCTTCAAAAGATAAACATTCGCTTCAAATGACCCGCGTCATTTGTCGCCGAATGTAATTCGCTCCATTTCACGCTAGAGGTGTTAAAAATATAACAACTTGATTATGATCAGCGCGCCAAAAGTACAAGTTGTTCTTGTTCATTATATTGTAATCCAAACAAAGAACCATTTATGACATATTTTTGTACTGATAAATAATTATTAAATCATTTCAAGTGTTATTATAATATCACTATTTGGAGAAACAGAATGTTGCTTCAAATAAAGCCTGTACGAACGAATGAAAGAATGCCATTTTTATTTCTTATCTGTGGATATTATTTGAACCTCATTTGAACCATGGACTTTCTTTGGTACTAACAGATCCTCAGATAGTCTTCGTTTTGTAATCGGGACACATTTTGATCCTGGTACTAATCTTAATACCGTCACAATCCTAGACTTTTTAGTCTTGGTTTATACCAGTACTTAAGCATTTTTTTGTAATAAGACCGTTGATGTTTTTTTTAGAAAGTGGAACTATGAGAATAATTTTGATTAACTTTAGTTTCACTTGTTCCACTAAGAAGAACCATGGTACTACTGAGAAAAAAAAAGTCTCACTAGTTCCATGGAACAATTGCTGGTGGAACTAGTGAAAATGATCCGACTTTTAAATAATTACTTATGATCTTCGATCAATAATAACACTAGATTCCCGATAAGCGCTTCAAAAACGGCCCGAAAAATAAGACCACAAACATTTGTATGATTTGAACCTTATTACTTAGACTTTAAGTTACATTTTAGAATAACTGACTGAAAATTTAAAAATAGAATTATTTTATTTTCAAGCGACATTTTAAATATATTTTGCAGTGGTAATTAAACTTTATGTTTAAGCATTAAGGTTTTTATTAAACTGAAGTTGTTAATATTATTAAACTTTTTTCTAAGAAATGTACCTATACTCCATTTATAATAGCATTAGAAAAAAGAGGCTCGTAGAAGCAGGAATGCAAAACATTTTATTTCAAAGTTATGATAAAAAAAAATTAAGGGAGATGCTTAAATTCTAATTTTCTTGCGTTTTTTGCAATTTGCAGGTCAGTGTAAGGTTGTACATTAATAAAAATAATATAATGCGCAACAATAAGAAATATGTAGGTAATAATACAATTTCAACCTTAAAAATCATCAATACATCCCTTTAAATTAGAATTGCTCCGAATTCGTCTGATTTCGCGGGCTACTGCAGCGCCAACCTTAATTAAAATTGTTTTAACAAATATGGACGTATAATATAAACAAAATAAAAATGAAACGAATAACGTTCCAGGTATTTGTTCACCCCTGCTTCTTTTAGGTTTTTAGCATTGACACTGTAATTTTAAATTGGAGTTAAATAATTATAAATAAATGAAAGCCACATAATTCCATAAGATAAATACTTAGTTGAAATGGTTACAAGTAAGTGTGCCAGGTGCTGTAAAAATAGATCATAATAAATTCGGCGTCTATCGCAATGTAACAATGTTTATTGTACTTTTGTTACAAAGTGTGCATTAAAAATAACCTTTTTTTACTTCTTTCTAATGCTATTGTAAATGGACTATACCTAGATGTTTACGTGTGTGCAAACGTGGCCACTTGAGAGACTGATTTTTGGTCCTGATCCTTAATCTAGTACTATTATTGATCGAAGCTGATCCATTAAATTGTTTAAAACTACTGATAATTAACATGATTTTCATTTATAAAATAGAAAACTTGTAGAAGTTTTGTAATATGGTACCCCGCGCTTCAAACATTAACACGTTGACTGTCCAAGCAAAATTTACCACGTACCACGAGACGTCCGGAGTATTTTTTTCGGTGTTTTAATTTCCTTGTATCCATGTCTATACGTCTGCCAAAAATATTTTTTCTAGTTCAAACGTCCAACTCACAAAAGCCAATGTAATTTGTATTACCTAATTCATTATTATGTAATGCACGAACGTCATGGCTGAATCGGAAATGCATTACATAGATATAATGCACGGACAGTCAACGTGAGGTAAACAAAAACTTGAGAGGTGTCAAGGGACACCCGGATGGAACGAAGTGTAACTGGCTTGCTTTCTATAAGAGAGAGAGAGAGAGACAGACAGACAGAGAAACACGCGGACGCCGCACGGCTTACAACTATAGCAAAAAGTGTCTTTCCAACTTTTGGTCTTAATTTTTTCCGTCTAGCCTCCTTTCGCAACGCGCGATAAGGAACTTCGTTCCAATTTTGAGAGGCAGACATGATGGAGTTGGTGTCTTATATGTTTGTATATAGATTATTATTATTATATAAATTTGTGTTGGGTTACAACTAAAAAGTGAAAAATAAAAACTTTTTTACAAAAAAAAACCCGACTCCCAGTTTCGGAAGTCGGTGTTAAAAAACGAAAATGCGGAACCAACGACACCGACTTCCGGAATTAAAGTTATTTTTTGACTAGTTTTTTTGGAAGTCGGTTGTTATCTTTTTGTAAAAAACGTATTTTTGGCTTTACAATTTTAAAAAGCTCATTAATGACAAGAACACTCAGCTTAAGAACCAGCTGACTGAACTAGGTACATGTACAGCATATGGACATACTTGACCAGCATCAGCACCTCCGTTAAAGAGTGTCAAATTTCCAGGAATGTAGCGACACCCACGAACTTTGAGACGCATATTTGAACTAGAACGGGAATTAAGCAAGTCCCACAACACAATAACCGCTTTGGAAACTCTCAAAGCCCGTGAAGAGCCTGCGATCACCTGCAGTCTTTATGACGAGTTGGTTGGTAGCGGGTCCGGTCCCATATGTGTTGAGCCAGTTGTAACCATAGATTTAACTGATGACACTATAATTAAAAATAAATTGTTGACTAGTCACAATAAGTAAAAAAAAAAAAAAAAATTAATAGATTAATTAGAAAAACTCAAAAATATTTAAAATTCCAAAAAGTAAACAAATTAAATAAAAAACTTAGGCAAAAAAAAAGTTTAATACAAGAATTAAGAATAACAGTGAATTAGAATTGTGTAATGCTATGTATGACACACACTCAGGACCTTCAGGATGAATTGTTTTTAAAGAATACGCTCTAAACTCTAAAGGATATCTTAATAAATCTGTAGAAGTGAAAATTCTGTACATTGAAAATATCAAAAAAATAAATGGCAGGAGGTGTTACTAGACCGACACCGAACCCAAAAATGTGATTAAAAATTTTTTTGTCTGTCTGTCTGTTTGTTCAGGCATCACGCAAAAACTGAGAGGTAGTATCCATTGGCGTGATGTTAGTATTCAGGTCCCCTATGATCACTAAGTTCTTAAAGTTTGTAACAGAGGTAAGGACATTGTCGAGGCTATTAGGGAATTCGTCAATATTGTGAATTGATGGTGAACGATATAATCCTATAACGGATAGATTAAAACATTTAAAATAACATATTAATGTGTCGGTTCCGATTGTACCTACACTCCTACACTCTTTCGAATATTGACTATGGTCCTGACCCAACTGCCAATCGATTCTGTAAAAATCTCATCGTGAAAAGTTAGGCGAAGTGAGCTTAGAGTGAGCTGTCAGTAGTGTCAATCCCTAGCATTATTTGGAATGACAGCTCACTCCACGCTCACTTCACCTGAGTTTTCACGGTGAGATGGTTACAGAATCGCACAGCTGACCCGATCCGAACTTTTTTCGCATTTTTCAAAAATATTCGGTTCGGCCATATGTCGATCCGATCCGAACATTCGCACTTTGCACTTCGGAGTAGACCCCCTGGTTATTACCGAAGTGTCAAGTTCTTCCGATGTATGGTTTATGTTGAGCATTGAGTAGAGTTAAGAAGGAGTGCGCAATAGTAGTTCCTGGGTAAGTTGCTTTGCCTGACATGGAAGGTAATATAAAAAATCACGTTTCCGAAGCATGTAAACGGTATGACTGTATACATATGAATATAATATAAAATTTTACTAAAGTGAGCGCAAGTTTTCCAAGCCCGTAATGCTCAAGTTTTAAGAGTAAGGTTTCGTGGTCAACTCAATCGGCGTCAGTTGTACAACGTCTCTTGGTGAAACCACACTGTTGGTCGTGTAATATTTTATTGGTGTTAAAATGATTGAGCATTTAGTTCAGCATTAGCTTTTCAATCACGTTGCTGAAAATCTGCAACACGGAAACGGGTCTATAATTATTGGTGTCTTTACTGTCCCCCGATTTGAAAAGTGGTACTCATATTAAGTACCTTAATGTAATTCATTAGATCCGGGAAGACTCCTTGATCCACACAAGGCGCTATAGTCTCACTCAACAATGCAGGCACAAACTTTGATAGACATTCCCCATAGATCTTCGGTTAGTTTGATCTTGATTTGCTTGAAAGCTTTTATTACTACTATGGGGTTTTGCTTGAATTTAAATTTAATCTGGCGGGATGAAATGATTGCTCTTAATAAATCAATAGAACGCAAGGGTGAGGAATTTCAGATTTCAGTAGTTTTACGTGGGATACTGGTAAATAAATTTACAAATATTTGAGCAACTTCTTTGTTACTGCTATTGAGAAAGTATTATTGAATTCGGTGCGCACTACCGAAAAGGACTCTCCATACACCTAATTTATTTAGGTACATCTATATATATAAAATTCAAAGTCCTGACTGACTGACTGATAGATCAACGCACAGCCTAAACCGCTGGTCCTAGAGACATGAAATTTGGAGGGTGTGATCTTTGTAAAGAGTAGGCATCCACTAAGAAAGGATTTTTCGAAATTCCACCCCTAAGAGGGTGAAAAGGGGGGAATTCGTTTGTATGAAAAATCTTATTCCTTGAGTTAATAAACTTGAAACTTGGCACGAATACTTATCTAAATAAATTATGAAGATTGTCAGTTTTTTTTTCTTCTAAACTACCCCCTAATACCCAAGGGATTGGGGGGTTTCAAAGTTTGTATGGAAGAATTTTAGCGCGCAGTCCGATTTACTCGAAACTCAGTATCTATACCTAAAATTGAAAGTAAAGAATAAAGTGTATCAGGGTTTTTTGAAAAACTATCCCTGACGGGCTGAAATCGGCTAGTCAATTTTTCAGGGGAGGATTTTACTGCATAGTATAAATAATCTTTGAGTCAAGTTATGAATACTTCCCAAACGATTTCTTTTTAATTCCACCCCTGTGGGGGTGAGAAGCGGGTTTATATGAAAAATCTTCTTCATTTAGTTAATAAACTTGAAACTTGGCAAGAATACTTGCCTAAGTAAGTAATAAAGTTTATCATTATAAGTTTTTCAAAACTACCCCTCAAAGGGGGATATAGGGGTGTTAAGTTTGTGTGGAAGAAATTGAATGCGCCGTCCGAGTAACTCGAAACTCAGTATTGATACTTTTGACAGAAAATAATTAATAATAAGTATGTAAAGTTGTTGAAAATTTACCACTGACGGGACAAAAAGGGGTAATTCAGTTTTTAAGGGAAGGATTTTAACTTGAAACTGTATGTTACATTTTCACGCCTAAACAACTGAACTACTGATTTGGCATAGAGATAGATGGCATCCTGGGGAAGCACATACTTTTTATCCTGTTAGCACGTTCCCGTGGGATAATTTCCGACATCCACGCGGGCGAAGCCGCGTGCAGAAGCTAGTTGTTTATAATATGACCTGGTATACTTACTTAACTTACTAATTAAGTTATTTAGATTGCTTGGTGTTATTTGTCTAGATTGTATCTGAATTTATTGTAATGGTGTATTGGACTTTATCGCAACAGTTTGACTGCTGTTATCAGAAGGGAGATGGTTTACTATGGCTTTATTATCTAAGTAGTCGCAATAACAAAAAACTAAGAATTTACTTAGCTTGCTTATTCGTGCCAAGTTTCAAGTTTATAAACTTAAGAAATAAGATTTTTAATACAAACTAATTCCCCCCCCCCCCTTCACCACCTTATAGGTTGAATTTCCAAAAGCCCCTTCTTAGTGCTCCGCTACATTATATAAGGATGCCGTGTGCCGTGTGTGTTCCTAGTCCCAGTAGTTTCGACTGTGCATTGATGTCAGTCAGTTTCTTCTTTTATATTTTATGTATGTATATACAGGTTGACTGGTAATTGGACGTATTCCTTCCAGGACGTGACAGGGGGACCCATTTGCAACAATTAAGCACCCCATAATGCGGTGATGAGAATTTAGAGAAAAGTGATACTTAGTGACGAATTCTGGGAAATTTCCAAAAACATTTAAAATTGTTTTTTTCCCGAATCCCATGAATTTTCGCCTAGGCATTATGGCGTGCAAATGGGTCCCACTGTCACGTCCTGGAAGGAATATGTCAAATTACCAGTCACCCTGTAGATAGATAAATGCTTTGATATTGATGCTTCTAATTCTTACTCTAAGAAACTAGTTTTTTTCAAAAGTAAGTAAAAATGCGTTATATACAAACATTGACGAGTCGTTTGTCCTAACCGGGAATCGAATCAACACTAATATGAAAAAAAAAACTTAGGTACCTACACCTGTCTGTTGTAGCACCAATGGATAGTGTCAATCAAGGATAAATGGTCTCGAATAAGCATTTTAATTCAATTTAAGATACACTGAATTCACATCATCAAAATCTAACAAAGCCTTATGCATTTGTAAGCACCTAGTTTTAAATTGCATGATGTTCCTTAACTTTAAGAAGTAAAGATGTATGTTTATTTGAGGGATTTGATCGGTAAGATTCACTCTTTCGAATGGTGTCATACCTACATTATATGTGATGATATCAGCTAATGTTCCTTTTTCGCATATGCGATTTCGATTTTCGGCCTCGGCTAGCGACTTTAACAAATGTTTTAATTACATACTTTTGAAAATAATTGGTGTTTCCTTTGAGAAAAATGAGTAGAATCAATATTTAGGCGCTTCCTCTTCAGGGCCCGTTTAAACTTTCCACCCTGTACTTCCATGGTAAGAAGATAGGTAGGTACATCTGTCATAGTCATAATCGGCACATGGTCGCCGTGTCTATACCATCCCCGCGTATGGACAACCTCGCCATCGAAGTCAAGCTATAATAAATCGTTATGCTCGTTATCCAATATGGGAAAATTCTCCAATTGGGGCATCCACTCTTAAAAACATTGATCTTTGCCTATTCAAATTATTTTTCCTAACAAAGGTTAACTAAGATGGTATGCTACCTGATCCTGATACCTATCTAAGTACCTACAATTTCTTAAATTTTCTCAGCTCGTAGCATAGCTATCGATCTAGTCCCAAGTAGATTTAGGTACCTACCTATTTCTAATACATCATCATCATCATCATTATTTCAATAAACAATTTCAATTTCAATCATCTCAATAATTGACCAGATTCACAAACGGGTGTCTATGTAACCAACTTTTGTTTTTGTCACTGTTTAGGTTCTAGTTCGCATGCCGGGACTGGGAATTCAGTTCTAGTCAACTTCTTCTCTTACATCGTGGCATCTCATAAGCCTATACATAGTATGAATCTGATTACGGTCATAGGCTGTGATAGCCTAATGGGGTGGAACCTGTCGGGGAAGAAAGCAAGCACAGCAGTAGCAAGCAATCATAGGGATCAGGACATTCGTAGATCATCATAGAGTGGGCGGTCGGTAATGTAGTTACTTACATGCTCAGAGTCCTTTCCTTTGAGAGCGTCGAGCAGGTGGTCGGCGTCGAAGGCGCGCGAGAGTGCGCCGAGCGCCACGCCGCGCCGGCACAGCACTCGAGACATCACCGCGTTCACAGACACTAGCACTGCTCCGCCAGGGTGGTGCGCGGGCGCAGGTTGCTCACGACTGTCGCGTGCCGGGAGGGTTGTGCTCGATATATACGGCACTCCCTGGCGCCGCAGAGCGGAGGGTTGCTCCACTCCCTACCTCCGCAAATCTCCGAAACGCCCTCCGCAAATTGCTCCGTGATTAAACTATTGTTACTGTGGTTACGTTTACAACTACCGCAGCTGTGGGGACCCGGATGGAGGACCTACATACATACCTACAAGATAAATGCACCTACCGAATTACGAAATGTCAGGATATGTTCAGTTATACTCAAACTCAAATCATTTATTTTAATTAAACCATTTACACATTTGAATTGTTAAAATTAAATAGTCGGTCAGTTAGTCAGAAAGTTAAAGCTAGTTGCCCATTCCAAAACGTAGATCTTTATGGAGAAGAACGGACAAGAAACTCCAAGAACACTCTTTTAAATCAAAATCCTGGGTACATTATTGTTATTGCTTCTATATGTGAGAACAATGTAAAAAAGAAACAATTAAAAATATAAAATTAAAAACAAGCCCTGGCAGTTAAGAGATGACCAGTCTCAACCGACGGCGCCCGTTCACGAACATGACGCGTGGATCAGCAGTTCAGCACCACCCAGCTCAACCATTTTGTAGGGAATCGAATGATCCGAAACACGCGCCACCACCAGTGAGACATTTAAGTGAGCATGACATATTCTCAACTGCCATACTCTTTCAAGTCAACATCAAAATATCATAAAAAACGGATCCATGGTTCTTACATTTACAAAATTTAAAAAATGCTTCTAATTTATACAAAACTATAGTTTGCAATTTATTTAAAAGATGAGAAAATAAAATTACTACCAATCGGGAAGAGGTATTAATGTCAGAAACACAGAAAAAACAAAAAGAAAGGGGAAGCATCTCTTCCAAATATTGAAATTGTGATCAAGTAGTGAGCCCAAGTGCCTGTGGAGCAGGAACTATACATGGGTCGTACTTGCAAAATCGAGTACCGGCTTCCAAGTACGTCCACCTTAAAAAACTAGGGCCTAAAACCAGGGCTCGAAATACTTTCAAGTATTTTCTATCTGCATCGAAAATTGACCCATGACTTCATACAATTATGAAGTACAAATCGCGTATTCAAAAGTCCTGTTGGAATTTAAATTACTTGCATAGGAAATTGATCCGTGACTTCCTATAAATAAGGAGCAAAACCGCATTTACAAATAAATACAAACCAATAAAGTAAAAAAAAATACTTGCATATGAAATTGTTCCGTAGACCCTTACTGATAAGGAGCAAAATCAAATCCACTCCAAGCCCTGTTAGAAGAGAAAATACTTGCATAGGAAATTGATCCGCGACTTCCTATAAATAAGGAGAACAATCGCGTTTATAAATTTAAAAACCAATAAAGTAAAAAAATACTTGCATACGAAATTGTTCCGTAGACTCTTACTGATAAGGAGCATGATCGCATTTGCAAAAACTAAAGCAGCAGTTGAGTAGGTACCTACGTAGTTGAGCGAGTAGCCTTATAAAATACTTTGAAGTCTTGCAAGTATTTCGGTTCGGTACTTGGTGTGCGTACTTGGAAGCAAATACCTGGTATAAAAACCTGGTCGCGTAAATACGTACCTTCCCTAGCAGGAACAGCATTTTTATTTACGTTATTATACTCATTCAACTTATAATATGCTTGTCTACATAGTTTGCGTTTAATGCATGTTTTAAATTTCTTCTCATTTAGTTGAAGAATATCGAGTGGTATTTTATTATAACACTAGCTTCTGCCCGCGGCTTCGCCCGCGTGGATGTCGGAAATTATCCCACGGGAACGTGCTAACAGGATAAAAAGTATGTGCTTCCCCAGGATGCCATCTATCTCGCGGGCCCTTTGTGGCTAATTACAATAGAAAACACTATCAAATATACTAACTATACTTTAAAATTAAAATCTATACCTACGACTTATATAAAAATAAAACTAAATAACTCTAAAAACTAAAAGGAATAAAAATGAACTCCTTTGCATGACTTAATCTACGACAAACTTATTATTTACGGTTGGTACAGTATCTGGTCTAGGGATCGAACCGCAAAATTAAGTTTGTTTTTTATTGTATATACTTTTCCGGGATAAAAGGTACCCAGTGTGGTGCCCAGGATATTAAAGAATAATTATACCAAGTTTCATCGAAATCGAACCGGTTGTTTTTGCGTGATGCCTGAACAAACAGACAGACAGACAGACAAAAATTTTTTTAATCACATTTTTGGGTTCGGTGTCGATCTAGTAACACCCCCTGCCATTTATTTTTTTGATATTTTCAATGTACAGAACTTTCACTTCTACAGATTTATTATAAGTATAAAATAGATTATTTTCTGTCAAAAGTATCAATACTGAGTTTCGAGTTACTCAGACCGCGCATTCAATTTCTTCGACATAAACTTAACATCCCTATATCCCCCTTTGAGGGGTAGCTTTGAAAAACTTATAATGATAAACTTTATTACTTACATAAGCAAATTTCAAGTTTACTAACTAAATGAATAAGATTTTTCATATAAACTGTATCCCCGCTTTTCACTCCCACAGGGGTGGAATTTAAAAAAAATCGTTTGGGATGTATTCATAACTTGAATCAAAGATTATTTATACTAATTTTCGAGTTAATCAAGCCATGCAGTAAAATCCTCCCCTGAAAAATTGATTACCCCATTTCAGCCCGTCAGGGGTAGATTTTCAAAAAACCCTAATACACATTATTCTTTACTTTCAATTTTAGGTATAAATACTGAGTTTCGAGTCAACCGGACTGTTCTTCCATACAAACTTTGAAACCCCCAATCCCTTATTAGGGGGTACTTAGAAGAAAAAAAAAACTGACAATCTTCATAATTTATTTAGGTAAGTATTCGTGCGTGTAAGTTTCAAGTTTATTAACTCAAGGAATAAGATTTTTCATACAAACTTTCATCCCATATTTTATCCCCTTGGGGGTAGAATTTATCAAAATCCTTTCTTAGCGGATGCCTACGTCATAACATCTACCTGCATGCCAAATTTCAGCCCGATCCCTCCAGTGGTTTGGGCTGTGCGTTGATAGGTCACTATGTCAGTCAGTCAGTCAGTCACCTTTGAGTTTTATATATTTAGAAGATACTTTTCCGGCATAAAAAGTACCCAGTGTGGTGCCCAGGATATTAAAGAATAATTATACCAAGTTTCATCGTAATCGAACCGGTAGTTTTTGCGTGATGCTTGAACAAACAGACAGACAGACAAAAAATTTTTTAATCACATTTTTGTGTTCGGTGTCGGTCTAGTAACACCCCCTGCCATTTCTTTTTTGATATTTTCAATGTACAGAATTTTCAGTTCTACAGATTTATTATAAGTATATAGAAGATATAGATTTTACACAGTAAAAGTAAATTTTACATGTAATGTAAAGTAACCCCATAAAAGAAGTTTTTACCAATCATAGTTATCATAACATAAGTTTTAACCAAATTATTAAAAGAATTGCCAACACAAACCTAGATACATATTCTACTATGGTTTTGCTATTAGGTAATAGCACTGGTATTACCAGAAAGGACATAGTGGATGGTGTTAACACCTTGTTAAAGTTAAAAATAGGAAAGCTAATGTTGTGTGCTTTTCCTTACTCTGATACTTTATCAGATAATGAAAATAATCATATTTATAAGTTGAATAATACTATTCACAAGCTGACATGTTGTCATAGTGACAAATTATTGTATTTTGACACTAACAAGTTTGTTAGTGGTTTTAAGTTAACTCAGAGAACTTTATCTCTGTCTGGGGAATGTAGACATCTGATTGCTATGTTGATAGCATATAATATTAACGAGGTTATAGCTAATATAACAAATTTTAGTATTAGTGACGAATCTGTGTTGCATAGTTATACTAACAACATTGTGATTGATTATGAATCATCATATTGTACAAAGGAGGATCCACCTACAATGCCAACATCCTTGGAGGCGACTACCAGTCAGATAGGGTATTTCCCTCCTGCTGGAACTTATACGGGCAATCTAGACTCTCCAGTTGTAGCTGTGGAGGTATCTCCTGATAATAATTTAAACTAGTCAGTGAGACAACAGAAGTTACCCCTTCAAATAACCAATTATTATTACAGAATAATAAAAAGGTACCTTCTGGCAATATAATTAATAATAATAAGAAGAAACTAAAGGGTGTGCAACATATTTTAAAATTATTTAATCAAAATATCCAAGGTTGCGCTTCCAAATTACTGGAAATAGAATTGTTTTTGGAAAACACCAAGTTTGATGTCATTTGTTTAACAGAGCATTGGTTGAAAGATTATCAAGTAATGTCAATTAATTTTGAAAATTATCGTGTAGCAAGCCATTTCAGCCGACAACATATGATACATGGCGGGTCATTAATATTACTTAAAAATTCGATTAAATCTAAAGAACGTAAAGACATCATCGGGCTGTCTGTTGAACACATAATTGAATTGTCCTGTGTTGAGCTCGATAAGCATGTTATAGTATGCGTCTAAAGACCTCCTAGTTACCAGAATCTATCTGTGTTTGATTCTGTAATGGAAGATGTGTTAAAGAAACTTAGTACTAGTAGTAAGTCAATAATCGTATGTGGAGATTTTAATATTAATTTATTGGAAAATAACTCGAATACTGTCAGATTATTGAGTCTTTTTGGGTCATTTGATTTGTCAAATGTGTTTATGGAACCAACCCGAGTGACAGCTTCTTCTGCCACTTGTATAGATAATATTTTTTGTAATTGCGATTACTTACACAAACAAATTGTAAATAAGTTGCCATCTGATCACAGTGGACAAATAATAACATTTAGCGCCTACATGCCTTTACAAAAAATTGAAATAAGGTTTAGGCAAATTACATGTAAAAATTTAGAGAAATTAAACAATTCTTTGGCCTGTAAATTATGTGATCACAGTTTTAATAATATAGATGACCCCAATGAGTTCTACGCCGAGTTCTTTTCACTATTAAACGCGCAATTTTATGACACTTTTCCACTGAAAACTAAAAATATTTACACAAAGTTTTTATTCAGTGACTGGGCTACTCCAGGTATACGAATACCTGGAGTAGCCCAGTCACTGAATAAAAACTTTAAAGCAGGGAAAAACTTTTTGAACTTTATGGCTTAAAGCAACATATGAAAAATACAAACTTTCATCAGTATGTTGCAAAATATTCAAAAACTTTTAAAAGGGTGTGCCAAAGAGCTAAAGCTCTTTATATAAGCAATAAAATAAAATCAGCTGATGATAAAATAAAAACTACCTGGCAAATAATAAATAATGAAACAGGTAGGAAAAAACAGCGAAACAGTGAATTTAATTTAGAGACTGCACATGGCCCCATCAATTCAGATGTAGAAATAGCTCAGGAATTTGAAAACTTCTTTGCTAATATTCCCCTTAAGACTACTGAAGCTTTAAATTATTCCCCCACGCTTTCTGCTGCCTTACTTAAAAGGAATGTAAAAGCATGCCCTTTGGAGCTTAGGTTTCAGCATACAAACCCCCAGGCTGTTATAAGAGCTTTTAAAGATCTTAAAATTAAATCAACAGAAGATCTCTGGGGTATGTCGGTAAAAGTATGTAGATCTCTCATCGAAACCATTGCGCCCTATTTAGCTTTCATATTTAACACCAGTGTTTTTTTTTCTCTCATCTATTAATTAAATTGCAAACTATAGTTTTGTATAATTTAGAAGCATTTTTGAAAATTTTGTAAATGTAAGAACCATGGATCCGTTTTTTAGGATATTTTGATGTTGACTTGAAAGAGCATGGCAGTTGAGAATATGTCATGCTCACTTAAATGTCTCACTGGTGGTGGCGCGTGTGTTGGATCATTCGGTTCCCTACGAAATGGTTGAGCTGGGTGGTGCTGATCCACGCGTCATGTTCGTGAACGGGCGCCATCTGTTGAGACTGGTCATCGCTTAACTAACTGCTGCTTATTTTTAATTTTATATTTTTAATTTTATATTTTAATTTGTTTCTTTACATTGTTCTCACATATAGAAGCAATAAGAATACTGTAACCAGGATTTTGTAAAAATGTCTTGATTTAAAAGAGTGTCCGTGGAGTTTCTTGCCCGTTCTTCTCCATAGAGATCTACGCTTTGGAATGGGCAACTAGCTTCAACTATCTGACTAACTGACCGACTATTTAATTTTGACAATTCAAAAGTGCCTGTAAATGGTTTAATTGAAATAAATGATTTGAGTTTGAGTTTGAGTTGACCAAGGAGTCTTTCCGGATCTAATGAAACATAGTAAAGTAGTACCATTTTTCAAATCCGGTGATAGTAAAGAACCAAACAATTATAGACCTGTGTCAATTCTGCCAGTTCTCAGTAAGGTGTTTGAAAAGTTGATGCTCAATCAAATGTTACGTCACTTTAATAAAAATTACATCTTTCATGAACACCAGTACGGCTTCACCAAAGGGCGTTGTACGACTGACGCCGGTGTCACCCTAATGAAGAACATTTTTAACGCCTGGGAAGAAGCACAAGATGCTATTGGAATCTTTTGCGACCTCTCTAAAGCGTTCGATTGCGTAAACCATGAAACACTTCTATGGGATCAGGAAAACAGCACTTGACTTGTTAAGATCATACCTGAAAGATAGAAAGGTTAAAGTCCAAGTAAATGGCGTATACTCATTGGGGTCTGAAATGACAATGAGCGTTCCTCAAGGTTCGATATTGGGTCCATTCCTCTTTTTGGTTTATATTAATGATTTACCCCAATTACTTCAAAATCAACCGAAGATGGTGTTATTTGCAGATGACACATCATTGATCTTTAAAATAGACCGACGGTCACAAAATCTTGACGACGTGAATAACTCTATTCTTCAGGTCCAAGATTGGTTTACGGTAAATAATTTAGTACTTAATGAAAAAAAAACCAAATGCATTAGATTTAAATTACCTAATGTTAGAAGTAGCGAATGTGAAATCATATTGAATGGCCAAAAACTAGAATTTGTTAATCAAACAGTTTTCCTGGGAATCACGCTAGACGAGAAATTACAATGGGGACCTCATATAACATCTATTGCGGGGCGGCTAAGCTCGGCCGCTTATGCTGTTAGAAAGATAAGACAGCTAACAGATGAAGAAACCGCTCGTTTGGTCTATTTTAGTTACTTCCACAGTATTATGTCATATGGCATTTTACTGTGGGGTCGGGCTGCTGACATTGAATCCATTTTTATTTTGCAAAAGAGAGCTGTCAGAGCCATTTACAATCTACGTCGCCGCGAATCTCTTAGGGAACTATTTAAAAGGGTTAATATTATGACGGTACCTTGCCAATTCATTTATGAAAATATTATTTAGGTAAGAAAAAATCGACATCTTTTTAATAAAATAAGTGATAGACATCATTTTAATACTAGAAATAAAGATAAATTAGATCAACCTTTTTTCAGATTATCAAAAGTACATACATCTTTTATGGGGTACTGTGTTAAATGTTACAACAAAATACCTTGTGAAATATTGCAATTAAATGAAAGAAAATTTAAAACTTATATTAAAATTACACTTTGTAAGCAAGGATATTACAAATTAGAGGATTATATCCAAGATAAGAATGCTTGGAAACATGCTGGTCCTGCTCCATAGGACAATTTCTAGAGTCTAGACAAAGTCAAACTGGTTGCTAATGTAATTGTATAATTTTTTATTTTTTTATTCTCTTTGACATTGATTTGCATTCTGTAATTGCTTAAGTCACCCGGAATTATTACTCCTTATTATTTATTTATGAAAATAGTCTACTTTTGGAATGTTTGTAAATATGTGAGCACCATGTACCTATCACATAGTCAATTTATATGTCATGGTTTCATTAATTCATTTTAATTCTCTTACCTATTGTGGTATAGTAATTTTATGTTTAGGTGCATCGTCTTCACATATAATTATATAATTAATGTATGCAAAATATTGCAAAACATTTTAAAAGAGTAACGGTGGAGTTTCTTGCCCATTCTTCTCCATACGAAAACTACCTTTTGGAAGGGGCGACTAGAATCAATTTTATTTTAATTTAAATTTTGACGTTCAAAAGTGCCTTTTATGTGCCTAATTGAAATAAATGATTTGACTTTGACTTTACTTTAGACAATCTGAAGCGCGGTTGATTTAGTTTGTTCCTATTCCTAGTGATAAAATTATGCCTATCACTTATCTTATAAAAAGATGTAGATTTTTTCGAACGTACATAATGTTTTCGTATATATAGGTATTGACAAGGAACCGTCATGATGTTAATTTTTTTAAACAGTTCCCTTAGAGATTCGCGTCTGCTGAGATTGTAGATGGCTCTGACAGCCCTTTTTTGCAGAATGAAGATAGAATCAATATCTGCAGCCCGTCCCCACAGCAAAATACCGTAAGACATGATGCTATGGATAATGGAAGTAACTAAAATAGACCAGTCTCGCGGTATCCACGTCTGTTAATTGACGGATATTCCAAACAGCGTAAGCGGCTGAACTTAGCCGCCCTGCAAGTGATGTTAGGTGAAGACCACTGCAGCTTTGAGTCAAGCGTGATCCCCAAGAAAACCGTATTTTCGACGATGAATTCGTCGAAAATACGGTTTTCTTGGGGATCATGCGATTACAAGTATCTCCCTATTCAATACAACGTGACATTCACTATTTCTAACATTGGGTAAAGCGAATCTAATGCATTTTCATTTAGACATAAGTAGGAAGGTGTGTCGTCGAATTCCGTCCATGCAGACACGAGCAGTATAAGTTTCCGATGGTAGGTACTTATGTACTTCTTTTTTTCTTAGCAACAGGGCCGTGTATATCTTGAGCGGGAACTCGGTATTTCATTATGCGCAAATTTTGTGCAGGGTTGCTAAGAACTAAACTTTTGGCAAGTGGGTAAAATTCCTAAACTGACGTAAAATCAATAGGACTGAATTACATATTTTCAAAAAACTGATTTTCAGGAGCTTTGGCAGCAAATAATTTGGTTTCGCAATGGTCTTTTAACACAGTAAGTACTTAATAGGTATTTTTAATGCTAGATATATAAGACTAGCTTCTGCCCGCGGCTTCGCCCGCGTGGATGTCGGAAATTATCCCACGGGAACGTGCTTACAGGATAAAATGCATGTGCTTCTCCAGGATGCCATCTATCTCTATGCCAAATCAGAAGTTCAGTGGTTTAGGCGTGAAAATGTAACATACAGTTTCAAGTTCAAATCCTCCCCTTAAAAACTGAATTACCCCTTTTTGTCCCGTCAGTGGTAAATTTTCGACAACTTTACAAAGTCAAATCAATGTCAAGTCGAGTTACTCGGATCGCGCATTCAATTTATTCCACGCAAACTTAACACCTCTATATCCCCCTTTGAGGGGTAGTTTTGGAAAACTTATAATGATAAACTTTATTACTTACTTAGGCAAGTATTCTTGAAAAGTTTCAAGTTTATTAACCTAATGAAGAAGATTTTTCATATAAACTGTATCCCCGCTTTTCACCCCCACAGGGGTGGAATTTAAAAAAAATCGTTTGGGATGTATTCATAACTTGACTCAAAGATTATTTATACTAATTTTCGAGTTAATCAAGCCATGCAGTAAAATCCTCCCCTGAAAAAGTGACTACCCCATTTCAGCCCGTCAGGGGTAGATTTTCAAAAAACCCTGATACATGTTACTCTTTATTTTTGGTCTTAAGTATAAACACTGAGTTTTGAGTTAATCGGACCGCGCATTCAAATTATTCCACAGAAACTTCAACACCCCTATATCCCCCTTTGAGGGGTAGTTTTGAAAAACTTATAACGATAAACTTTATTACTTACTTAGGCGAGTATTCTTGAAAAGTTTCAAGTTTATTAACCTAATGAAGAAGATTTTTCATATAAACTGTATCCCCGCTTTTCACCCCCACAGGGGTGGAATTTTAAAAAAATCGTTTGGGATGTATTCATAACTTGACTCAAAGATTATTTATACTAATTTTCGAGTTAATCAAGCCATGCAGTAAAATCCTCCCCTGAAAAATTGAGTACCCCATTTCAGCCCGTCAAGGGTAAATTTTCAAAAAACCCTGATACACATTATTCTTTACTTTCAATATTAGGTATAAATACTGAGTTTCGAGTAAATCGGACTGCGCGCTAAAATTCTTCCATACAAACTTTGAAACCCCCCAATCCCTTATTAGGGGGTAGTTTAGAAGAAAAAAAACTGACAATCTTCATAATCTATTTAGATAAGTATTCGTGCCAAGTTTCAAGTTTATTAACTCAAGGAATAAGATTTTTCATACAAACGAATTCCCCCCTTTTCACCCTCTTAGGGGTGGAATTTCGAAAAATCCTTTCTTAGTGGATACCTACTCTTCACGAAGAACCCACCCTCAAAATTTCATTTCTCTAGGACCAGCGGTTTAGGCTGTGCGTTGATCTATCAGTCAGTCAGTCAGTCAGTCAGTCAGTCAGTCAGGACTTTGAATTTTATATATATAGATAAGCCCGGTGAAAAGTCAATGTCAGTAAAGTAGGTAGGTAGGGACCTACCTATGTATGTAATAGTATTTTATTCGCAGACAGTCATCGTTTCCTGGGACAGTAAGAAGTGCGGCAATTTTTGAAAATGCGAGAGTAGTTGGCTACAATAGTTATAGTTGTCATAAAGTTATAAACAGTAGGTTTCTGAGGCGATTCCTGTATTTTTAAGAACGCTCGCATTTTAATCTGTCAAAAAAACATTATTTATTGTCACTGAGATGAAATTGCGACTTGAATTAGTCTGAGGAAGTAGGTACGAGAATTGGCATTATTATTGAATTTGTCTGAGGAAGTAGGTACGAGAGTAGGTACAAGAATTGGCATTATTATTCGTTTTTTTTAAATATTTTTTGTCGGATAATTAAACAAAAAAGAAAACTTTTGATAAATTGATCAGTTCTTAACTTTAAAGTTGTTTTTCTTACGAGATTTTTTTTTTCGTTCTGCCTTATTCCCGTTCTAACGTGATACATAGAAACGTTCACATAGTATGAAGGTATGGGAGAAAGTAATAGAGAAAATATTGCGAAAGGAGAGTGAGATTACCCTGAACCAGTTTGGGTTTATGCCAGGTCGAGAAATAATGACCGCCACTTTTGCATTCCGCTAATTATTGTGCGAGAAGTACAGACGTGCACACAAGAACTTGCGTATAGGATTCATTGATCTGGAGATAGCGTAAGAGAGGGTACCTCGGGATGTGTTGTGGTGGGCCTTGAAAGGGAAAGGTTTTCCCGGGAAGCATGTAGAGTTCATTCGAGCTATGTACCTACAGATAATCTTGTACCTATGTCCGGTCGGACGTTGGCAACACTGACGAGTTCTAATAGTTCAGATGGCTATACGAGTAGGGGAAGATTAACGAAACGATGGATGGAATGTGTGAAAGATGATATGGCTAGAAACTAGAAAGGAGTAACTGCAACTAATGGAGAAAAAAAGAACGTTGCGCTGACCCCTAATAAATTGGGATGAGGGCAAGAGAATGATGATGGCTTACAAAACTCGTTTATTGAGGTAAGTAGGTGCAGGTATTTGTTTAGGTAGGTGGATACCTATTCCGGGAGCCAGAAAGGGACCAGAAAATAAAACATATCAAAATAGGTAGTTCATTATTTTTACTCTAAAACGTCTAAATAAGTAGTAACTAAATACCTCCAGTAAATATTATCTAATACAGAGACTACACAAAACAAAGTAGCCTAAAAATAAGTAACAATGTCCAAAACCGCCCGCTGCTCGCGAGTCGGTGGACAGCTCGCGAGTCGCGGGACAGCTCGCGAGTCGCGGGACAGCTCGCGAGTCGCGGGACAGCTCGCGAGTCGCGGGACAGCTCGCGAGTCGGGGGACAGCTCGCGAGTCGCGGGACTGTTCGCGTGGATACAACTGTATATAATGCGCGTGGATCATAACAAAAACAATCCATACCTACATCGTTACATGGAATCATGTTCAGCTAGTAAAATACCTACTCAGGTGTAAGGTACCTCCGAATTGTTCAGACACATACCTACGGATGAGCGACGATTCTGAACGTGTATTTGATCCGTGCCAGTTAGACTGCTTTAGTATCTAGAGCTAGACCACGGTGCTGTTGGCCAACACAATTCTTGATAACGATAATATTTTCATCAGGAACACTGTATCGCCGTAGAATACTTAGATAAACGGTTTTGTTAATTCTATGCCCTCGCTCATCTTAAGTCGCGTCTGAAAGGATAAGGCAGCTCGCGAACTACGCGGCCACGGCCACGATAAGTTGTGGTCGTGGCCATCTTAGCCGCAAAAGACCCGATTAAGATGCGGACGAGGTACAAATTTTGGCCGCGATTGGTCGGAGTGCCCCCGTGGGCCGCGTAGTGCGCGAGGGCCCTACACAATTTTTATTTCGATTCATTTTCCGCGATTCGCTATATTATATAACATTTCAATGTTTTATGTACAGTTTACATAAACAGGTAAAAATAATAGGTATGTAGATAAATATCTAAAACTCTGCAAGGATGTCTGTGACCCCCAGCTGATTGCCGCTCCAGGTATTGACGTCTGTTGATGTTGCACCCGACATCAATCCAGTCCAGTCCAGACGCCGCGTGGCCGGCGTGCGGCGGCCGCTCGCTACGTTCACAGACATGCAGGTCGATTAGTGTAAGGCGCATTACTGTACATACAATTTGGTGTCATAATTCATTAGTTCATAGTTCACAATTGACTAGTTCAATGAGCGCAAAGTGTCTACACAACGGGCACGTCACGATACGTCACTTCTCTCTCGCAAGCCACGTCACATCACGTCACGTCACTCACGTCACGCCGTGGCGCGGCGCCCGCATTTCTCGCCTTGCGTTATTCGTCAGCTGAAAAGACAAACAGTTTTGTTAGCAGACAACCGCCTCCCTGTATCTTCAACTCACAGGTTTTTGGGTCAGTAATGTGTCTTCTCGCACGATCCAAAGAGTGTGTATTGATAAAATGACTGCATTGGGAGTCTATACGTGTCGACTGATAAGTAGTAGTACCTACCTACGCACCCCGATTCTTATATTGGAACGAAGTTCCTTACCGCGCGTTGCGAAAGGGGGCTAGACGGAAAAAATTAAGACCAAAAGTTGGAAAGACACTTTTTGCTATAGTTGTAAGCCGTGCGGCGTGCGCGTGTTTCTCTGTCTGTCTCTCTCTCTCTCTTTGAACTTCGTTCCATCCGCGTGTCCCTTGACACCTCTCAAGTTTTTTTTAAATTAATGTAGATTCGGCAAAGTATAATTTTATGTACATAAGAGTGTATATATTAAGTATGAGTGTATATTAAGTATGAGTGTATAATCTGGTCACAATAAGTTGCAAGTGCATCGCGTCCAATGAATGAACATTTAGTGGCGACTGTTTATCTAAACGATGAACAGATTAGCGCGGCGCGAGGGAGGCTGTGGACAGTTAAATGTTGGAAGGGGACCACATAAACTGCTGCTGCTCCGATTAGTTATTTTTGATACTTTAATCTTTTTCAAAATGCTAATGAACCTATTTTATGGACAAAATATTTTTGGAACGAAGTTCCTTATCGCGCGTTGCGAAAGGGGCTAGAGAAAAAATTAAGACCAAAAGTTGGAACGACACTTTTTGCTATAGTAGTAAGCCGTGCGGCGTGCGCGTGTTTCTCTGTCTGTCTCTCTCTCTCTTTGAACTTCGTTCCATCCGGGTGTCCCTTGACACCTCTTAAGTTTTTTAATTTTAAAAGCAGCACAATTAACCGACACCCTAACACTAAACCGTGTTTATCAGTTATCAGTTGTTTTGGATAAAGAACACGAACAGTGTTTAGTATGCACATGAATATTATTTATTAATGGAACTATAGACTGACGTAGGAATGAAACTAGACAAGCCTTGAATATTGAACAAGTTTCATGTTTTTGTGGGAAAACCGATGAGTCTTTGAGTTCTAAAACTATCCGATACGAAACACACTCAACAAGAGTTAAAGTATCAGTTTGTATAGATTGAATTTCAATTTACACTTTCGTAGCACCGCGTGTAGCACGCCTACGCCGCGCCATGTCGTAGTCTCGTAGTATCGACGCTACGAGGCGACGGCTACCCGCGTGTGGAGAGTTTGTGAATTATTATGTATTTGTATTAGTATCATTGTCCATATTGCGTGCGTGCACTGTGCAGTCCAAAAAGTGGCTACAACAACATAGTACTGGTCGGTAAAGTCAGTTACGCTCTTGCAGGTATTAGTTAATTTGTAATTAACCTTCCTGTTAAGTTTGATCTGGTTGTAACAAAATATCGTGTCCAGTTTATTTTATATTATTACATAATTTACTCGCCCAACCTATATATAAACAAGTAATTATTCAAATGATTGTAGCTGAGATGAGCGTATTTTATTTATTTTATATGAGAACCCGGCTTACGTGGACAAATGTTTGTATTCACATAATAAATACAATATAGTATAGGTGGTCATATCGTTCTTTCATTAAGTGCTCTAAACTGTTACATTTAAGCTCTTTACATTATTATTCTATTATACGGAGGTGATGTAAAAAATATCCGCAATGTTGAAACGGGAGGACGCGCAGCTGCATAAACACCGGCCGAGTTCATTGCAAAACGAGCAGTATGCAGGGAGGAAAGAGTTCAATATATGTAGAGTGCATGCGTCGCGGAGTTCATGATAGTCCGCGCACCAGCACACTATGCTGCGGCTGCAGGCGCGGAGGGACGGCACACCGGCCACGTGCCGCTCGTTGTTGTCGAGAGGCGCACTCATGTGCTCGCGACGAATAATATTGACTTAGCGCACTGGCCGCGATCCGCGAACGCTGCCGCGCGCTCCGGACTCCACACCGCGCGCCTCCTCAAGCTGCTACGTACTAAGTACTTCGACCTACGTACATTACTACACCTACCTAATTTGAGAGCGGAATGCAAAATGGAACGGAATAACAAGTGCAACAAGCAGCTGTTAGTTAAAATTACAAGACCTACACCAACCGAGGCGCACGGGGCTGGGGCCGGCGCGCAGGCGGGGGGCGCAGGCGGGGGGCGGGGGGCGGTGGGCACGGGCGCGTTGTCGCGACTTATTCTATTGGCATCAAAATGCGAGCCCGGGCCCGCTGATTATCGCACACTCGATCTAAACACGTGCGGTTTGCAACACAGCGATATATTCCGGCGATTGCAAAGTTGCATTAAACAACATTAACGTGCTCCTATCTAAAGTAGCATCTCGCCCGTAATCAATGATGCGGTGGAACCCCAGCACGTGTTCACTTGTACTTGTATTGTAGGTACTGAAGTACCCAATAATGGAGTATACACACAATACCTTCACTCTTCAGTCTAGGTATACCACGAGATCGGCTGTAGGGCCTGTAGGCTACGTCTATTATTAGTCCTCTCATTAACATTAGCGTCTAAAGTCTAAACACATAAGTAACCTCTTGAAACCATAAAATTGTGCGAATCATTTCTGAAAATGTAGGTCTACCTAATGTAATAGAAATTGTATGTACCGCGCTGCGAACCTAACAGAAAATAAAATTATTTATAAGTAGGTACCTAGCTAATAATTAGTGAGGCGAGCTCACATCAACATGCTCATGACATCTCAATTACTAAATGAAAGGCGTATTAGTTGGAAATATGATATTTACAGAATTGCTAAGAATAAGCTCAATATGGTCACTGCGACAAGTAGTGCATGACGGTTTGTTATTGTAGCCCCGCACCCGGCGCGGCGGGGACCGCGCCACACGTGCGCCGCCGGGCCGGCCTCACTTGTAGCAAATAAAATAACTAATGCTCTTAACTAACTCATACAAACGCGCCCCGCATCAAAACGATATTATAATGTCATCACACCGTATCAATCTTAATTGTTCGCGACCACGACGCCAAACGCATTATTTACATCCCCTTCACTGTTCGTCAAAACGCTGCACGGGACACATCGACATCTGCGTCTTTTACTATAGCTTCTATAACTTACGCAATAAAGTCTATAATTTAACTGACAAACTGTTAGAGGGTAACGAGAGTGTAAACTTTGAACAGCTGTCGTTAGGATTGGAAATCGCGTGGCACACGGGATAATAGGAATGGCATAGTGTTGTAATAGCGCGGGACACCGTGTCGGATGGAGAGCACGTGCGAGGTGGCGCGAATGTGACGCGCGCCGGGTGCGCCGAGCACATGGACACCACGCGCGGACAGGTTGCGTCGGCGCAAGTGTGAGGCGCACTGCCGGTAGGTAATTTTGATTTAACAACATGGAGTAGAAATATTTCCTGGAAAACTACTTTTATATGCGGCAAGGAAAACCGCGCAATGAAAGTATGTAAATACTTACCTAACGCACGCAAAAGACTCAAACCCAATTATCGCAACTTAATTGTTAGGTACGTTTAAGAAACGTATGCAAAACATTATAATATGCGGTGATTTCAATATTGACACTAAAACGTAGCAATATATCACAAGACCTAGAATGTCTGTTGCTTAATATAATAATATATAAAGTTGGAACTCAATCAGCCAACTAGGCTCAAAAGTAACACATGTATTGACAACTTTGCACATAATCTTGGAAATATATGTAAACCTGACGTAGTTGAATTTGCCATAACAGATCACACCTGTCAAATAATGATGTGTCCTGTAAAAAGAACCTTCTGTTTAAATTACTGGTATATCAAACGACGAGACTTTAGTAAAGATAATAAGAAAAAAAGAGAATGTCTGGAAAACACTTTTTAACCGACTTCTAAAAAAGGAGGAGGTTCTCAATTCGGAGGTTTGTATTAAAAAAAAAATATATGTTTGTTCGCGCATAGCTCCGTCGCTTGCCAACCGATTTGAAAAATTCTTTTTTTTTGTTGGAAAGGGTATACTTCCCAAATCCCATAGAAATTTCGACAAGATCTGATGATGAGTTTCGGAGACAGACAACGGAACTCTTCAATAAATGCCAGCAAATCAACGGCTATTGCTGCTATCGCTTATGTATGTAAGTATTGTTTACGCAATCACACAACATAACGTCACGCCTGTACGCTCTAAAGGGGTACGCAGATGTGTTCAGTATACCACGGTACACTCTTATTTCTGTCAAAGTTGTTATTGGGGTACCTCTAATCTTGTAAGTATATACGAATTTGTGTGGGGTAGGTACAACTAAAAATAGAAAAATTAAAACTTTTTTGAAAAAAAAAAACAACCGACTTCCAAAAGCGATACTACAAAGTGAAAAATAACTTTAATTTCGGAAGTCGGTGTCAAACAACGAAAATGCGAACCTAACGACACCGACGTCCGAAATTAAAGTTATTTTTCACTTTGTAGTGTCGGTTTTGGAAGTCGGTTGTATTTTTTTTTTTTTAAGTTTTTATTTTTCTGATATTTATGAATATGATGACCCGGATAGAGCTTACAATCTATTTCTAGAGACTTTTTCTCTGTTTTACGGCTTATGCTTTCCGCTTAAAAGAATAAAAATAAGGTTATACAATAGACCTCAATGGGTGTCGCGTGGAATTAGAGCTTGTAGTAAAAAGAAAAGAGCACTCGGCGTTACCGTTTGAACAGAAATGAAGCAAATAAAAAAGAACTTACTAGATATACCACCACGTAAGTACAAGCGAATAATTGAATTAACACACGTGCTCAGAATACATATAAAATAGAATCATCATTAAACAAATCCAAAGCCACATGGCAAATCACAAACCGGTTAAGAACTAATATACCTAAGAATACAATTGCAAGCATTAAAATGGGGAATACAAACAACTACAAATATACCCAAACCTGGGCACTCCATGTTTATTACCAACAATATTGACTCATTCGCGTCAAATCAATAAAATAAAAAATATGAGAAATGGGTGCCTCATGCCTCAAACGCGTGTTGAAATTTGTGTTGCCCTGTTGAATCGATACAGAAATGAAGGAATATTGGATCGAATTGTGACATGTGATGAAAAGTGAATTCTTTACGATAACCGTAAGCGAAAAATGCAATGGCTGACCCCAGATCAAACGCTGCAACAGTGTCCTAAAGCAAACCTTACCAATAAAAAGGTAATGGTAACTGTTTGGTGGTGGCGTTATTCACTATAGCTTTCTCCGATTTGGTCAAGCAATAACGGCAGATGTCTACTGTGCCGAACTCCGAACAATGTAACTAGCAAAACTAGCAGTGAAACAGCCCCGACTCATGAATCGATCTTCACCATTATTGCTCCATGATAACGCGAGACCTCATACAGCACGAGAAACCGTTTTAACTCTACAGGAACTGCAATTAGAAACCATTCGTCACCCTACGTATTCGCCAGACCTTGCTCGAACGGACTACCATTTTTTTCGTGATTTGGACAATTTTCTACGTGATAAAAAGTTTTCTTCTCAGGAGGCAGTACAAAATGCTTTCACACAGTTTGTCGAATCTAGATCACGAGAGTTCTATCGCAAAGGCATAAATGACCTTCCTATTAGATGGCAGCAATGTATAGATAATAATGGTAATTATTTTGATTAAATAAATATGTTAAATTAAAAAAAAAACAAAACGAATTTCAATTTTTTAGTACAAATCGGTAATTTCATACTTTAACCCCTAGTATGTCGTCGTTCACTACCACACATCGACCAAATTAGATCCGCTTTGGCTTTTCAATGGCGTGCTTCCCAATTTGTAGTTCTATTTCCGATAGTTTTGGTACCTTTCCACTTGTATACTTCCATCCATCGTTTTGTATAAGGATCGTCTGCACCTATATTCGCCAGCTGTCATAATTATCCTTGTTCAGGGGCGCGATCCTAAACATATTGCTCATCGTCGCCCCTTGCACAAATAATTATTTCGCTGCATGAAAAATAAATGTTCCTCCTTAGTTAACTCTCCAGATTTCTTACTAGATTCACGGTAGTTCTATCTACTCTCGGACTTTGGGTGCTGGGTGTCTATCTATATCTGTGGTCTGGGCACATAACCAATGTAAGATAAAAGTAACGACAGAAATAGATCGTAGCAAAATATATTCGTTTCGTATATATCGTAGCAAATTGTTACACTTAGGGCTGATTTTTAAATCATCTGATGACTTTATTTGAGGAATAATTTTGAAAGTTTGACAGTTATTTCCTACGAAAACTGAAACGTCAACACGTTGTTGGGACAGGCCATAGGGTCAATTAACAGCATTATTTTTTAAAACGTTATCCTAGTTGCCTTTTCTCCAACTTATTATAGTCCTTCAATATCAGTGCCATGGTTTCGAGTAAGTTAAGGTAACTCGACAGTTTCTAGTGTTTGCCAGTTTTCGTCGATTCGTCCGTTATATTCAATTCGTCAGCCAAAGTACAGTCGGTAGAAAACTGCACACGTCTGCTAATTTAAATAGATATTGAAAATTTGATAACTTTTAACACATATGACAATTTTTTAATTCTTATAACACCATATGCATTAATATTAGCTGCCGATTTTAAAGAAATATTTTGCATCGCTATTTATCACCCAGTTTTACACAGTTTTCCTCTATTCAGCTCTCCAGCCTCTATATGGCTAGTATCTACAACAACGAGAAAAATGATGTTTCTCTTGCTTACTGCCTTTTACCGGATAAAAAACAATCTACGTATTATCAAGTTTTCAGCGTGTCACAACAGAAACCCAACTTCAAACCTCAAAAAAATATGCCGATTATGAATACCTTCATATCCGTCACAGATACACAGATACATTTTTCATAGGTATTACCAAAAACGACATCAAACTATTAATATGGTTCTTCGATCGCATGCATTTTGGAAGGAAGTTCCTTATCGCGCGTTGCGAAAGGGGGCTAGACGGAAAAAATTAAGACCAAAAGTTGGAACGACACTTTTTGCTATAGTTGTAAGCCGTGCGGCGCGGCGTGCGCATGTTTCTCTATCTGTCTCTCTCTCTCTCTCTTATAGAAAGCAAGCCAGTTATACTTCGTTCCATCCGGGTGTCCCATGACACCTCTCTAGTTTTCCTTTTTAATTGACTCTATAAATTATTTTATTTGAATTTGCGACATATCGTTAGGTATCATATTTAGATTTCAGTAAGGTAATCCTAATAGGCAAGTACATTTTTTTAAAAATAAAGTGTGATATTAATATGGTCAGATATTCCTTACAGCAGCATAAATTATCCACAATATGTGTTTTTCATCACGTAGAAACTTTTTCCCTTGAGTGTACAAAACTGACGAATCGACGAAAACTGGCAAACACTGGAAACTGTCGAGTTAACGGCACTATCTAATCGGTAAAACTGACGAATCAGTGAAACTGACTAATCAACGAAACTGGCGAATTAAATAAACTGACGACTGAGGGAAACTGACCAGTGTTACGCGGACTCTTGTTACTAACACACTAAAGTCTGATATTTTTTTTTCTACATCTGGGCAACATTTTTGTCTATGTCCAACAGGTTCCGGGCAGAATGCTATGTTAATGATCGGTAAAAATTTCAACACGTTCAAAATGGATTAAAAACATAAGATGCTCACACTTTCTTCTGACAAATTAGTTATTCGCATCAACTGACAATGTTTACTTGAAAAAAACCGACCAAGTGCGAGTCGGACTCGCGCACGAAGGGTTCCGTACCATTATCTATAAAAATCACGTCTGTTGTATGGGAGCTTAAATATTTCATCATCTGCCTAGCCTTTTCCCAACTATGTTGGGGTCGGCTTCCAGTCTAACCGGATGCAGCTGAATACCAGTATTTTACATGGAGCGACTGCCTAGCTGACCTCCACAACCCAGTTACTGGGTAATACGATACCCCTTGGTAAGACTGGTTGTCAGACTTTCGGGCTTCTGACTACCCGTAACGACTGTCAAAGATCCACGAATGACAGCCGGGACCAACGGCTTACCGCGGCCGCCCTTAAATATTTGTAATGAAATGATTACCTCCTTACATACCTATCATTTCATTGATTTGAATTTAGAAATGAATGACTGACTGACAGGAAGAGAGATATCAGTGTGTTGTCATGTTGTGCAAACTATTATGTTAGGAAAAATACCTAAAGATTAAAAGGAGACGATATTCGTGAAATTATAAGCTTTGAATGTTGTTTTTTTATTTACAGGTAAAGTAATATTTTGTGAATATGTAGGATTGTAGGTACCTACTTACTTTATGAAACAACCATTTGTAATACAATAAAAAACTTTATTTACAGAAACGCAATTGAGTTTATTTACGGATATCTTATAAAACAACATTCTCTGCAAAGGACATTTACAGAGATGGATAAACCGAAATTTGAGTTTATAATTAAAAGTTTCGAAGAACAAAAAACAAATGTACTGGCAGTAACCTCAATAATGAAAAAGAGGGTAAGACTTACCTCGTACCACAAGAACTACAGCCAATAAAAAACCATGAAAAATTAATGGAAACTGAGCCATGTAAAACGATAAAAAATACATTGCAAAGTAGACATGAAAAGAGGAGTTTATGGATAACTTTATCAGATGAACTAAAAAAGACTTACATGGATGACAATGACAATATAAAATTCAAGAATGATTACTTGGAAGAAGTGATAAGTACAACAGGAATAACACAACCAATAATAAAAGAGGGTATATCTGAAGAAACACTGTCAAGAATCCTAGAAAAAATAGCTAATATTAATCCACAATTACCAAAGCTGACTAATTTAAAAAAAATATCAGACCAATTTGTAATTGAGAAATTCACCGGAGAAAACTCAAATGTAACGCAATGGATGGCTACATTTGAAAAAGAATGTGATCGATTGGAAATACTGGAAGATGAAAAAAAAATTGAGATTTTTAGACTGTTTTTGGATAAATCGTGTTTAAATTGGTACAGCTCTACGTTAATAAGATATATACTAACTTCCGAATGGAAACAATAAATAATATAATAAATATCCCTGGACATTTCACACAGCGCCATCTAGTCCCAAGCTAAGCAACCTAATGCTTGTGGAAGGAAGATTTTTGTGATACTTATGAGAATAAAGGTTGGACACCAATAAGATATGCCATAGAATTTAAATACAAAATAGGATCACTATTAGACTATGCAATAAGAAAAGAGAGCACAATAAACAAAAATACACTGATTGATCTGATTGCAGTAGGTCTACCTAGTTATATAACAGGCAGAATTGATAGAAAGAAAATAAAGGAGACTAAAGATCTGTTCAATGAAGTGAAAAGCTTCGAACATTTAGTAAACAAAAAAGGTTTTGATAAAAAAAAATACCAACTCTTTAGTAAAACCAAAAGAGGTTAAAGAACCATGCAAGATTTGTAAAAAACTAAATAAAGGTAATAGATATCATCCTGAAGACTCATGCTGGTTCAAAACCAATGAAGGCGATAAAGAAAAACCAAATATTATCAATTTTGTTAACAATTCAGAAGTAGAAACTGAATTAAATAACATGGACCAAAAAAACTAGTAGTGCTACCATTAATCAAAGTCAAATTAACATTAAATAACACATTGGATGCATATGGAATGTATGATTCCGGTTCAAATATCTCATTAGTTAATTCAAAATTACTAAAGCTAAAAGATGAAGAAATAAAAAATGCACAGACAGTGAAGTTAACTACGATTAATGGTGTGAAAAAAACAAATGGAATAGTAAAGACAAAAATAAAAATCTTTGAAATAGAAGAAGAAGTGAATGTGTTTGTAATTAACAAGAACAATTTCAACTACGACTTTTTAATTGGATTGGATATGATAAAACAATTTAAATTGATCCAAAATGAAAAGCTAGAAATAACACAAAAAACACAAGAAATAAATATAAATGCAAAAACGGAAGCAGAAAAAAAAAACCAAACAAAAAGCTGCGACAAGTTTACAGTGAACTTTAACGAACATGTCGAGGAAACAAATTTTAAAATTTTTGTGAACCACCTCGAATATAAACAACAAGCTGAAATAAATGAACTATTGAGAAATACAAATCAATCTTCGCAAAGGACAAGTATGATATTGGAACTGTTAGGAATTATGAAGCCAGAATTGATTTATTAGTCGATAAATATTGTAGCAAAAGACCATATAGATGCAATATTGAGGACAAGAGGGAAATAGAGAGTCAAGTAACAAAGTTATAGGAGAAAAATCTAATTGAGGAATCATACAGCCCATTTGCTGCCCCGTCACAACCTTTGCCGTTAATTGAAAATGTGATGGTAAAAACAAGAAATTGCAAATATTTTTCTACCCTGGATTTAAATTCAGCATTTTGGTCGATACCACTACGAGTCGAAGACAGAAGAAAAATAGCCTTTGTAACACAGGACAGCCATTTTCAGTGGACTTGTTTAAACCATTTGGACTAAAAACATCACCAGCAATATTTCAAAGAATATTGAGGAATATTATAAGACTACATCAACTTACGGAATTCACAGTAAACTACATAGATGATATATTGATTTTTTCAAAACCTTTCCCGAACACATAACCCACTTAACAAAATTATTAGAAGCAATAAAGAAAGAAGGCTTTAGACTGAAATTTTCTAAATGCACTTTCGCATCGGATTCTGTGAAATATTTAGGGCACATTATTCATAATAATTCAGTACACCCAATAAAAGATAATTTAATATCAATAAAAAAAATCCAGTACCCCAAAATCAAAAAAATGTGAGACAGTTTTTGGGAAAAATAAATTTCTATAATGAATATGTACCAAATATTGCAATAACATTGGATCCACTACACAACCTACTAAGGAAGAATCAAAAATTCATTTGGACAGAAGAATGTCAAAAATCCTTTGAGAAAATGAAACAACTATTATGTTCACAACCAATATTAGAAATATTTGACCCAGACTTACCGATACTAATTTACACAGATGCAAGTATATTAGGCGTAGGAGCAGTATTGAAACAGAGACAACAAAACACAAAAGAAAAACCAGTTGCATATTTTTCCAGGAAACTAAATGAAACACAGAAAAGGAAAAAAGCAATTTATTTAATGCCTAGCAATAAAAGAGACAGTTAAATATTGGCAACACTGGCTCATAGGTAAACGATTTACGGTTTATTCTGATCATAAACCATTGGAAAAAATGAACATTAAATCAAGAACGGATGAAGAACTCGGAGACTTGACATATTACCTTTCCCAATATGACTTTGAGGTAAAATATTCACCTGGAAAAAATAATCTTGAAGCTGACTGTCTAAGTAGAAACCCAGTATTGGAAGCACATGAAAATGAAGATGAACAGTTGAAAGTGGTCAATTGGATAAAACTAGAGAATATTATGGAAGATCAAAAAAATAATGAAGATCTTCAAAAAGAAAAACAAAAATTAATACCATATACTACAAGAAAATCAAGGAAAAAGAGAAAATTGTTTTATCAGAAGACTTCAGCATAAGTTTCATCAAAGAAATACATAAAGAATACTGTCACGTTGGAATTGAACAAATGCAAAAGAAAATTACACCATACTACACTGCTAAGAATTTAAGACAGAATATAAGGAATGTTTGTAGAAAATGTGAAATTTGCATTATGAACAAATCAAGAGGCCAAGATAAATTAGGACTGATGTCTCATCTAGGACCAGCCACACATCCTTTTGAAATAATGTCCATTGACACAATTGGTGGATTTGGGGGCTCAAGATCGACAAAGAAGTACATGCACCTCTTAGTGGATCATTTCACCAGATATGCATACATTGTCAATTCAAAAATACAGAATTCAAATGACTTTATAAAACTTGTCAAAAATGTCACAGAAAGTAATATAATTGGTATGATCTTAACAGATATACCCAATACCCAGGAATAAATTCAAAAGAATTCAAACTATTCTTAGAAGGAAAAAATATTCCAATTATATTCACAGCAGTAAATGCACCTTTTTCAAATGGAATAAATGAAAGACTTAACCAAACCCTGGTTAATAAAATAAGGTGCAAAGTAAACGAAGAAAATAAAAAAAATGCATGGGCAACCATAGCATAAAAATGCGTGGAAAAGTACAATGAAACAGAGCACACTGTCACAGGCTTTGCACCTGTGTATTTGTTACAAGGAAAAAATATAACATTTATTCCAAATGAACTAAAAGAAGAAAAATCAGAAAATGATTTGTTGAGAGATAGACAACTGGCTCTGGAAAACAGTATAAAATCACACAACTACAATAAAAAACTATCAGATATAAATAGAAAACATGAGTTCAATGTAGGAGACATGGTGTTTGCGGAAAATGGCAATAGATTAAACAGGAAGAAACTGGACGAGTTGAAGATTGGACCATATGAAATAATAGAGAAACTATCAAACTCAATATATAGAATCAATGCAGGACATAGAAAATCAGAATCAAATCTCTTCCACATCACCAAACTTCTCCCAGCTCCTGTATTTGAAGATGCCATCTAATGAAATATTGTGATACAATATGAATTAGTAACTGACATTAATAATATTAATCAAAATTTAAAATTTGACATGCATCGTGACTTTATTTTTAATACCCACAGTTCCCCCTGACATTGTAAAATTAATAAATTCATTAAATAATACTAATAGCTCTGGCTATGATGACATTACAACAAATGTTATTAAATCGGTTTCTACAATTATAGCACCGGTACTTAGTTATATAATAAATATGTGCTTAGAATCGGGTGTGTTTCCGGATAGGTTAAAATTAGCTGTTATTAAAACCACTACATAAGAAAGGTAGCAAACAAGATCCAGCCAATTACCGTCCTATTGCCTTACTACCCATATTCTCTAAAATTGTAGAAAAAGTGATATATAATACATTATATACATTTTTTGAACGTAACAATCTTTTTGCTGATGAACAATACGGTTTTAGAAGAAAAAAGAATATATATATGGCAATTTTCAATCTCTTTGAAAAACTTATAACTGGCATTGATAACAGAAGTCCGGTAGCTGCTTTATTCATGGACATGAGCAAGGCGTTTGATTTTGTGGATAGAACAGTACTGTTGAAGAAGCTGGAAAGGTATGGAGTTAGGGGCAATGCTTTGAACCTTTTGAAATCGTACTTGTCCGACAGAAAACAAGTTACTAAAGTGGGTAAGGTGTGCATCACGTCAAAAACCGAGCGTACGTATATGTCGAGTCAGAGAGCTAATAACTACGGTGTACCCCAAGGAAGTATTGTAGGATCTTTATTATTTATTATTTACATTAATGATATGCCCAGAGAAACACATCATCCACTCTGCGTGTCGCGGTTACGATTCCCGCACGGAACAAATATTTGTATGACCTACATGTATTTGTACCGAGTCTGGGTGTTTTTCTATCTATAATATGTATTTACAAAAAAAAATGTATAAAAGTAGTTTATCAGCCATCTTGTTACCATAACACAAGCATTAGGTTGCTTAGCTTGGGACTAGATGGCGCTGTGTAAAATGTCCAAGGATATTTATTTATTTATCCGATGGTTTTGTTTGCTGATGATAGCACGGTCGTTTTTAGTGGTAAGGATAATAATAATAATAATAACCCTGGACATTGATAAGGATGATGCGACTACACTTGAGGGAGAGATAAACCACTGTCTCCAAGTATTATTAGAATGGATGAGCGCGAATAATTTAAAAATTAATATTGACAAAACTAAAATAATGACTTTTGAACAAAGGACAAATCATAAAAAACCTGACATAAAATATGGAAACAAGACAATTTCAGAAACGACAACGACAAAATTTTTAGGGCTTGAACTGGATAGAGACAAGTCATGGAAAACTCATACTGACAGTGTATGTAAACGCCTGAGTCAACATTCATATGCTTTACGTAATCTTGCAAAGGAGGTAAATCAAAAGGTTTTAGTTATGGCGTATAATGCATATGTTACGTCTGCATTACGATACGGGATCATATATTGGGGTAACTCCACCAACATGGAGACAGTATTTAGAGCGCAAAAGAGGTGTGTTAGGGCGATATGCGGTATTCAAAGCACGGAAAGTTGCAAACCGTTCTTTGTGAATTTTCGTATTTTAACAGTACCCTGCCTATACATATGTGAGTTCTTTACTTTCTTGCCTAGTACAATGCTTGCAGTCTTCAGGACAAGGTCTTCTTGACAATGCATCTGCGTTGCCATGAGATTTTCCGCTGCGATGTTCGACCACGAAGTCGTATTCCTGCAGAAGTTCAATCCATCTCGCAGCTTGTCCTTCTAGATTTTTGAACTGCAATAGCCATTTCAGTGCAGCATGGTCGGTTCGTAACTGGAATTTCCGCCCTAGAAGATATTTGCTAACGTGCTGCAATAATAATAATAATATCCCTGGACATTTCACACAGCGCCATCTAGTCTCAAGCTAAGCAACCTAATGCTTGTGTTATGGTAACAAGATGGCTGATAAACTACTTATATTTTTTTTTTTTTTGTAAATACATACATATTATAGATAGAAAAACACCAATGACTTTACCACAGCAAGCAGTTCTCGTCTCGTAACACAATAGTTCCTTTCAGGTTTCGACAGTGACTTGCTAAAGTACGCTATCACAAATTCTTGATTGCCATTCCGCTGGGACAACACACCGCCAAGTCCTATGTCGCTTGCGTCTGTGTGTGTCAGCTATAAATTCCTTGCCCGCATCAAGGTACCCCAAAATATGTGTTTTGCACAGACGGTCCTTTAGCTCCTGGAATACGATGTCGCAACTTCCATCCCAGCAGAAATGTCGCTTCTCCTCGGTTAGCTTATGCAGGGGTTTGGCTATATCTGCAAAGTTCTTGACAAATCACCGATAGTAGGAGCACAAACCCAGAAATGCTCTGACCTGCGTCTTGTCTTTTGGAATTGGCCAATCCTTGACAGCGGCGATTTTCTCTGGATTCGTGCGGATACCTTCTTCAGACACTACATATTCCAAAAAGCTAACTTGCCGTTTGAATAGTGAACACTTCTTCGGAATTAACTTGAGGTTTACACTCTGGATCTTCATGAGCACGCGTTCCAGGTTTTGAAGATGTTCTTCAAACGTACGGCCTACGATGATGATGTCATCCAAGTAGACCAGGCAGGCATCGCCAATTAGCCCGGTAAGTACAAGTTCCATCAACTTTCAAACGTTGCCGGAGCATTGCACAATCCAAACGGCATAACTTTAAATTGCCATAGACCCTTTCCTGTCGAGAATGCAGTTTTCTCCTTGTCCTTAGGATCAATTTCAACTTGCCAGTAGCCACTTTTCAGGTCCAGCGTGCTAAACCATTTTACGCCAGTAAGCATGTCCAGTGTGTCATCGATTCTTGGCAAAGGATAGCTGTCCTTCTGGGTAACGTCGATCAAACGACGATAGTCAACACAAAACCTCATGCTGCCGCCCTTCTTTCTTACCAGCACTACAGGTGAACACCATGGACTAGATGAAGGTTCAATAACACCATCTTTCACCATCTCCTCAATCATGGTTTCCACTTCCTTTTCACGTGCTACCGGCAATCTCCTTGGCCGCTGACGGATAGGCAATTCTTCTCCTGTTGTAACGGAACGTTACATGAATAAACATTGTTGATGGTTCTAACTCGAAAACAAATAGTCAACAAAACGAATGCTCGGTTCTTTGTTTGCGTACGACTCGGAACGCGCCGGGTAGGTATGTGCGGTGCGGGGCGAGTGATGCGATTGAGATCGCGCCCGCGCTTTAGGGTATATAATAATAATAATAATAACGTTTATTTATAAAAATGGTGCAGATTTTACAATAACTTATCTTAAAAATTATAGATGACACAGTTGCTCATTTGCCTGAACTAGGTGGAGACCTGTGTTTCAGGCTAGAAAGGTGCTTAGAATTTTAAAATATATAATTAACAAATGAGAAGACTAATATTAATATTACTTAAAAAACTAATATTACCTTAAAAAACTAACATGTTTTATTTACAGACAACGAGTAAATCCTCAGTTTCACTGTATGATATGCTAAGTAAAAATTGCAGAAGAACCTTTTTACAGTCGTAATTATTTAATTTATAGATACTTAATATCCTATTTAATTTATTGTACAGAAATGGGCCTAAAAATGTATAAAATCTGTTTACAAAGACATATTTAGAGGATGCATTTGACTCACATACTATATCATTCCGTCTCTTATTAGTAATTTCAATGTTATAGGAGAGCATGGTGTGCTGTTTTAAAACCAAGTGCGTTATGAAAAGCTGGCGAACAGTCAGCACGTTACAGGATTTGTATAGCAGATCTGTAGGATAGAGAAAGGGATGGAAGTTAGCTACTTTTAAAATTGCTCTCTGTGCTCTTTCAAGAGGCAGTAAGTAAGTTTTAGGTGCTCCACCCCATGAAGTAATACAGTACTGTATTACAGATTGACCTAGGGCCAAGTAAACTTGTGACACTAGTTTTTTATCTGCAATTGCTCGCAATTTTTTAAAAACAAAAATTAACTTGCGCACTCTTTTAACCAAACTGTCAATATGTGGTCCAAATGAGAGCAACTCGTCTATTTGAACCCCGAGATATTTTATGTTACATGTTTTAAGGATAAAAGGACACTTACATATGCTGACTGAACGGAGTCCGCAATGATGGGCATACAGATGAGAGTTAGTAATGTTTAAATGCGGTTTGCGGATGGAGAAGTGAATATATTTTGTCTTGTCGGCATTTAATGTTAGTAAGTTACTTTGGAGCCAGTTAGACACAGTATTGAAACCTATTTGAGCATACTCGTACAATTCGCTACTTGTTTTAGCGGTAAATATTAACGCCGTGTCATCTGCATACGATATAATTTTGCCTTGATTAATATTTAAACTACACAAATCGTTGATATAAATCAGGAAAAGGGTGGGGCCCAAAATACTTCCCTGGGGAACACCAAAACCTGTGTTTTTTTGCTCGTCGCTACTATATAGGGTCCTGTGCGCCCGCACAGCTGACACTCCACGTCAGTTGCTTCTAGGCTGATGTAAAAGTGCACGTATCGTTTTGCGTCTTGTCAAACTCCCGTAAACCGTTACATTTCGTGTCCAAACTATAAAACAAAAGTTTAAAGTGCCAACTAAGATGTGTAAATCCCGATTTAGGGTAAGTTTTAAATAGCACACAAACAACGCAAATCATCATAGTTATGTAGCTTTCTTGTTATAACTCATTTTCTGTTGCTTATCTCATTTTATTATGTACGCACCATTTAGTAATAGCCTCAAGAATCGCTGATAATGCTGTATCTACATAATTTCCTTCTACCTACATGAACATTTTTTAATTTTAAATTAATAACGTTTCAACCGTAACGTAACCATTGATTTGATTGTTTTCTTTTGCTCAAGCTTGCTTAATATGTAAACTCCGTTCTGGTCAGTACCACCACGTCAATACTACTACAATTGGATGGGCATCTCTTTCTCGTTGTCGTCGGTGGTACCCAAGCACGGAAGATATCAAGCCGAGTACTAATCAGCTGGAACGGTCGTTTCCAGGTTTTTCGCTTCCATACTAAGCCTTCGTCGGCATCAGCTCCGCGTCCGGCTATCTACGGACCGAGGGCTTCCACGTCGCTTCACCTGCGGTGTGCCGGCCAAGTCGGTCAGCCGTACAGTTAACTGCCCTTGTGACGTCACCGTGCGGCTCCGCATCTTCCATCCGCGGCCAAACTTCCCTCTGCGGCCAGCGTCGGGATTTCGCCTGCAACTACAGGGGAGTAACTATCCCTGCAGAAGTGACAACAGTCAATTTGTAACCCACGACCCACAAATCTTTGTGTGCCTCCGACTGGCTTTATAACTATTATAGATTTTAAAGGTACACACCCGTATTTTATTTCTACCATCATCTGCTAGGTGGGAATCAACGGGTGGGGGCTACACTGTGTTTATTTTGTGTTGAACTAAGCCAGTCCTCTCGATGTCAGCCAGTCCTCCCGATGTCGTGTGACGAGAAAACATCGGCATACTTGAGTAACATTTTCTTCGCCTTGACCATTTCATTTTAGGACAGAGCGCTGCGGCAGTTTTCTAAAAGTGTGGTCACTCTTGTTTATGCATCCTTGCTGAGGGTCCCAGTCGATAGACATTGGCATCGACGCAACCAATCCACTTCCTCGCAAGTACCGACTAGTGTGCCTTTTTCTATAACCTGTTCCTGATCACAAAGGTTCAGCACACGTACCCCTGAGATATCGGTGGCTCTGACCAAAGTTCGTGCCACTTTCCATGGAAGGTCATTGTCTACCCTTTCCACGAGTACACAACGTTGAGTTTTCCCAGGATTCCGAGGAAGACTAACCGGCACAATCGTTTCCGATCTCGGCGGAAGAACAATCTTCTTAAGGCTGTACACGTTCCCTGGTAACGCTAACGCCCCTTCCACGAAAAGTTCCTCTTGTCCACATTTCAAAACACCTTGCTTGACGTCAATTTCGCAACAATTCTTCCTCATAAAGTCAAGGCCCAGGATGCAATCGTCCATTATATCAGCCACGATGACATTATGCAGGTAAATTCTGTTGCCTAGCATCATCCCTATCTTCTTCTCTCCATGGACGGGTATGCGCTGACCGGTGGCTGTTACCAAATTAATGTGTTCTCGGTTGTATGCGGAGTCCCCAAGGGACCGTCTTATGAGTTGCGAACTGACAACCGTGCGAGAGGCTCCAGTGTCTATGGTCAGCTTACACGGCGTTCCGTTGACCTCGCCCTTGATGATTAGGCTGTTCCCGTCTTGGGTTTGTGTGATCGAAACCCTTGGGGCTCTTTGAACATCAGCCAGCACCCGCCCCGCAGTCCTGGCTATTACTCGTTTCCCTGCTGCAGGTGCTGGGTGGTGCTGTTAACTGCACTGCCCTCTGGAGATCGACCGTCATCTCTTTCTGCAGTTCGCTTGGGGCAACTGGATCGAAGGTGGTCCCTTTCCCCACTGCCGTAGCACCTAGGGCTGTACCCTTTATTGCGGTCGCGAACAGTAGCCGCTGCAACCTCCCTGACGCGATGGGAACGATGATCCTGCCGCACGGCTTCCACCTCCAGTGCATGGGCCAAGGCGTCCTTAAGCATCCCGTGGTGCCCGAGCCTCACAGCAGCTCTAACTTCAAGGTCGCGGATGCCATCGATGAATGCCTGCACCAGGTTCCCATCAATAAGTGCAGGTACGGACTGGTAGGCTTTTTAGGCGAGCTGTTCTTCCAACCGGCGAGCCTGTTCCTCCTGTCGGCGGGCCTGTTCCTGCAGCATCATCATCAGGTCAGCAAAGTCTGGTGCTGGTGATGCTGGAGCTGCTGCGGACGGGTCGGCCTCCGTGGTTGCTAGCTGGCCCTCCGGCCTCTGCGGCGTAGCTCCACCAAAACGCCTCTGGTCCGTCTCCTGTTGGCGTTGACTCCGGGTACGGATACCCTCCGTGTCGTCTTTGGGTAAAATCGGCATGATTTATCCTTGCTTCTGACACCAATTGTTACGAGCTTCGGGTTCGTGACAATAAAAACTGCCGATAAAAATTACCAAAAGTTACACTTTAATTAATCAACACTAACAACAACTCGAAACACACTAATTATAAAACACAATCGCTCTTAAGTCGCACTTGAAGATCGCTTTCGATGTATTCGCTTCTATAACAGAACCAAGTCTGATTGCTCGCGGCTAATCCCGGCCTTATATAGTGCCGCAGATAGTTCCAGAACCTTCTATCGTAGAAACATCTAGAATATTCGAGTACATACCGGCCCCGACTGACCAGATGTCGATAGTTCTAGTTAGTTCTAGCTTCGACATATCTACTCGTCAATAGATGCCGCTGACGGATGGCGTGACTATTAGTTCTACTACGTGATACTAGATGGCGCTAGCGGTAACTAATGTCACCATGTACCAGACATCAATTGCGGCGCGCAACAGTATTTAATAAACTCCGATAATATTGCAGTAGATCACGATGAGTCACAATTTATAATTTCACAATTTCTTAAATGTTATTTGCAAAATTATCTCCTTAAAAGTACGAAAATAATCTAAATACTGAATAATGACTGACTAACTGAATTTGAATAGTACTTTCAACTGGTTAAAAGAGTTGTATTAGCTGTTAAAAAGATAGATCAGCTATTATACAGACGATATTAAGCTTGTTGTACATTTATTCAGCTACTATATTGCGATTACATTGCTATTAAACAAATTAAAGCACTTTATTTTGTGCCCAAATTGCTTGAATAACATTTGTGTAAGCGCTTATGAAGATATTAACCAGTCAACTATGCCAGCTTGAAGTTTACAGAAACGCTTTTATACAATGATTATTCAGCCAATCTGTGTTGCTTGCGCGCGGTTCTTGAGATACAGCCTGGTGACAGACGGACAGACAGCGAAGTCTTAGTAATAGGGTCCCGTTTTTACCCTTTTGGTACGGAACCCTAAAAAGATTCTTCCAGATATTTTTTTCTGACTTTTATGGCTAGGTGGTATTTTTTATGCCTCATTTTTTTTTTTAATGGCCTCCTGGGTACGTGGGACGCTACTGATGTCTAAAAATTGTGTTCTCTATCTAAAATCTATCGTTATCTACATTCTGTAAATTAGACAGATTGCTATGAAACAGTTCGGATTTTTTGTACCGCGTTTCGTACCGTTTTTTAACACCCGACGCAAAAACGACGGGGTGTTATAAGTTTGACGTGTCTCTCTCTCTGTGTGTGTGTGTGTGTATGTCTGGCTGTGGCATTGTAGCTCCCGAACGGATGAACTGATTTTGATTTTGTTTTTTTTGTTTGATAGGAGAATTTGTCGGGAGTGTTCTTAGCTATGTTTGATGAAAATCGGTCCAAGATGGCTGCCGCCACAAAATGGCGGATTACATTTTTTTTCACAACCCTCAATATGGGTATCAAATGAAAGGGCTTGACTAGTAAAATACTATACACTATGACAAATTTCAAATCCAAAATGGCCACCACCACAAAATGGCGAATTACAAAAAACCTGATTAAATACCAAATTACCTGAATCTTAAAACGCAAGAAACTCAAAGAAATTAAATAATAAGGAGTCCATACAAAAATCATGAAATAAAAAATTAAATTAAAGATTTAAAAAACCCCCGACAACATGAAACCCTATAAAAAGAAAAAATAACCTTGAAATTATGACCCTACGTAAGTACGCATGAATTTTTTTTATTAAATATTGTCCTGTCGGGGGACCGCTACTATTTTAAACTTTAACAGAACGTTAGGCTAATAATTAGAGCGGTCCCCCGACGGGAGAGCATTTAATCAAAAAATTTCATACGTACTTACGTAGGGTCATAATTTCAAGGTTATTTTTTTCTTTTTACTTATAGGGTTTCACGTTGTCGGGGGTTTTTTAAATTTTTAATTTAATTTTTTTGTCCTAGCTCTGCGCACGCCTCCGCCACGTCGCGTGTGTACTATGTGTGCGTGTGCTGACTCACGCTCCTCCTCGTGCTCCTCCTCGGAGGCGAGCGAGGCGGGCGTGACGGACTCGTCGGGCTCGACCCGCTCGGCGTCGCGCTCGCCCGCCGTGCGGTACAGCTCCGCGCGCGCCTCCACCACGTCGCGCACGATCTCTGCCGAATAAGCTCACGTTAGCATTATGTAGGTCGCTGATTGCTGGCACACCCCACCGCTAGCAACGTGTCAACAACAGATGACCGCTGTTGCTCATGCTGGCTGGTGGTAGGTCTTGAGGTTTGGTTTAATAGATGTACAGCATTTGTCACCGGTCGGAAACAGCGCGTAGTAACATATTATTGCTTGATTACCTATAATGACGTCTCGGCTCGTGATGATGGACTCGATTTCTTTCGACACCTCATCTACAAGCCACGGCATGAACTCCTCGTCGATACCTAAAAAAACATTTATAACGTCATTGCAAAACACGAGAGGCACCTGAGTACTATATTAGCTAAGTTTTCCGATGCCGTGATGAGCACGTGGCTCTGTGCCGCCGGGCTTCAAGCAGTATTATTATTATTATAACGATTTTGGTATAATTTGTTTTGCCATAAAATACGTCGCCATATTTTTTTTGGCATACCTACAGTTTATGTTGGCATAATTATCTTGAAGGCTAATTTGTTTTGGCATAAATTTATTTCGCATAATGTTAATAGGCCTAATGACACAATAGTATTTAGGTATACAATTATTAGGTATGATGTTTCCTGATATTTATTACTGTTATTGAATGATATAGGTTAGGGTAGGTTCGAACAGCTGAAAATACACTCGACAAGCACTTTAGTAATGTCAGTTAATAGTTATTTGTTATACAAGAGTGCAAAGTTGCTTTTTAACCGCGTGTTCAATTTTGATGACCGAGCAAGCGAAGGATTCTAAAATTCAAAATTAGAATCCTGAGCGTTAGCGAGGGAATCAAAAGAGCACGAGGTGAAAAATCTTTGCACTCGAGTGCAACACGTAACTTTTCATTCCACCTCAGCGAGGAAATGACTAAATGCAAAAAAAAAAACGTTTACAATCACAAGATAGGTACACTTTTATTTCAGTTTAGGTATTAATTACTACATTATGACAGGTAAGTATTACAGAATAATCTTTAAATTATAACAAAATAATACTAAGGTATAATTAAGAAAATTTTAAAGTAACGTTGCTACAGTTATTTAAATTGAGTGTAATATTTTTGTTTGGTACTGTAATATTGGTGTTAGTCACTTGTGTACTGTTTTTCGGTAAGCTATCTGTCATACTTAATAGTTGTACCGATTCATCGGATTCCCTTGGCGTGAATGTTGGAGAGAGAGGGAGATGTTTAGGTGTTTCATAACGGCTTATTTTTGATGTAGAAGGGCCAGTCCAAGGATCCGATTGAGGCTCTTTCAGTGTAATGGCTCCTACGATGCCTTCACATATTTTAGACTTATTTTGGATGGAATCCTCTATGTATCCCTCTACAACTGAATTGGACTTCCAGCCTCCGTGGCGCTTAAGGGACAGGAGATCAGCTCCGGAATCAGCCAAAAGTGTGGCTGAAGTTCGTCGGAAACAATGACCCGTGTACAACAGGGTTTTCTGGAAGTTCAAGAAATGTTGCTATTTCTCGTGGGATACTGCCAATTTTATTAGTACCCATAGGCTGTCTAACACACTTTCCATTGCGATACTGTAGAAAAAATCGATTGATTGGAGTGTTAGGCGGGCGTAAGGCTTGATATTTCTCAACAATCGTTACGTATTCCTTGCGAATGACGAAGTTGCGGTCTCTTTTTGTCTTTGTATTAGGTAAATTAATTAATAGTAAGTCATCTGAATGTTTCTCAATGTTTTTGACATTAAGTTGTGTTAGTTCATTAGTTCGACATGCTCCGTTTATTCCAATAATAAGAACAACCTGTAACGTAAAGAGTATTGTAGTAGATAAATGAATAAAATTGATATGAACGCATAATTATGCCTATCAACATCTACTAAGTATACTATTTAATTGAGATTAATATACTTAAGTAGATACTGAATGTGCAACTGACTTACTTTTGCCGCCAAATATACGGAATCGGGTGCTTCGTTAAGAAACTTTTCAATATCAGATACTGTGAAAACCTTCGATTTTTTTGGTTGATGACCAGATGAGGCTCTTTTTAAAAATGCCACTAATTTAGGATAGGTATCGATATGTTTGTCTTTTTTCATCTTTATTGTTGCTTTTAGCATCGAATATGTACTCCATAGAGTGCTTGCTTTCTTGTTCTCGGATAATTCTATAAAATATGCCAGCAAAACGTTTTCTGAGAAAGTTTTGGCTCCTTTTGCTAGTCGCCACGTGTTGAACATATCGTACTGTTTTAAATACTTCTCGCGTGATTGTTGAGGGAGAAAGCTCATTTGCGCATTATTAACAGTTTCAGTCAATTCTGTTGGCGTCAAGCAAACTTCCTCGTCGCTAGAATCACTCATTTTAGTTTTTTCACTTGTTTTCAAGTTTCTTGTTTTTAATATAAGGTTTAACAATGACGTGAAAAAATGCCGCGTACAGAACCGCGTACAAAGCAAATTGAAAAAAGAACACCAAGAAGGTTCCGAGTCTGAGTTTTTAACAAATTAAAAAAAAGTTGTATGATATATTCGGCACCATAGAGGTAGCAGTAAATAGGTTTAATGTTTTTTTTAATTCACAAACTTAGTGCACACGATGTTCTAAATTCAATTTACTTTATCCTCTAGAGAATAAAAACGGCTTTTCCACTCAGATATTGAAGATTAAAAATACTCTTTCCGAGATGGTGGGATGAAAAATATATAATCAATTACCAGAAGCAATTAAAAATGATCAAAAATTGAATATATTTATAAATTAACTAAAACAATACCTAGTCCACATATGCTATTAAAATATTAATGAATATTTTAATGATACATAAAATTATTACCAAAAATAATAAATAAAATCAAAGTTGAAGTGAGTAGTAGTAAAAACATTTGTATTCTACTTTTTCAAATAATAATATAATAATAGCCCTCTTCCTCTATCCTGTCTTGCTGTGCCCGACAGGGTCCACAATGATCTAAAATTATGTATGTCGCATCACTGGGTGGCCGAGATGCGAAACATCGGGTCTTCTTCACGATCAAACATAGTTTACGTATGTGTGGGCACTGTAGCCGGCGGGTACTCGAACGAAAAGATAATTTGAATTTAAAGCAACTTTAAACAAACTAGCGATTATCAACCGAAACGTACACTTGCGTCGGAAACAAACACGTGCGTACGGTACTGAGCTTTTGCAAAGACTGTCCGAGCTCGACTGTCACAGAGTACATTATAATATTGTCGACTGTCCACTGTAGACTGTCACCACACTCGGTTTCTCCACCAGTCCTCGCTGCATCCCCTCCACCGACGATCGTGTCCAAGCGGTAGGGCTCGCTTGCGTTTCCGATCACATGATTATTCGTTTACCCATCAAATTGTTAGATGACGCTGTTCGCTGTACTGTGGTGCCATCTATCCACGATATGTATATTTTGTAATGTACCTACCACCTAAGTTCACATTGTGGAATGCAGATAAATGTATTGAGTATTGAGAACAGTGACCATTAACGCGCGAAGGCGAGCGAGCGAAACGAGCGTGACGCGACAGCGGCCGCCGAGCGCCAGATCCCCTCTATTGTTGGTGTTGTGGGTTATAATATAACAGTATGATGTTTCCTGATACTTACTTATTCATTACAAAACTTTGAATTTTTTTTAAAGGATTAAATTACAATAATACACAACACACAGCACTCACACACATACACTCTCTCACTCTCACTTAGTGACATAATAGTTTTATGATACCGCCCACTAAGGAAGAAAAATTTAAAAATGATTTGTTCAAACTACAATGTAAAGTGCCTACAAATTTTATTAGAGCCATATTGTATAAACATGTGTATTAAGTGTTTAACATTTTAGGAGTTAATTATTATGCTTATTTGTTATGCCTATAAAAATATGTTTTAATATCATTATGCGTAAATAAATTTATGCTTTAGCTTGTTATGCTTAATTATGTTACTGACATGAAGCAATCGTTGAAGGAGCGCTTCTTTGGCCGCCTGATAAAAGTACTTAATAGTCTTTTATCAGGCGGAAACAAGGTGCGTGCCTTCAACAGTTGGGTCATGCCGGTTCTGATGTACTCTTTCGGCATACTAAAATGGACTCAAACCGAACTAGACGCCTTGGATAGGAGGGCCCGGACGCTGCTGACTGCAAATCGAATGCATCACCCACAATCGTCGGTAATGAGGCTGTATATCCCGCGAAAGTGTGGAGGTCGAGGCTTTTTAAACGCTAAGACCCTCCACAATCGCGAGATATGCAGTCTCAGGGAATATTTCTTAGAAACCGACGTGGGGATGCATCGAGATGTAGTCGCGGTGGACAAGGGCCTCACCCCGCTCTCTTTTGCTAACGAGAACTGGCGCAAGCCAGTAGTGCTTGACACCAATGATCGCATGGAAGTATGGCAGAGTAAGGAGCTTCACGGAGGCTTTTTCCGGGCCCTACATGGACTCGATGTAGATTTACTACGTCCGTAGCCTGGCTGCGTTTCGGTGACCTCTTTGGAGAAACCGAAGGTTCTGTCTGTGCAATTATGGACGAAGTTATGATGACGAACAATTACCGGAGATTTATTGTGAAAGACCGCACGGTTCACATCTGTCGGGCATGCCACCGGCCGGGGGAATCAATCAGGCATATTATCTCCGGGTGTTCTCGTCTAGCTAACGGAGAGTACTTGCATAGATACAACCTTGTAGCCAGGATAATCCTGGATGGATTATCCTGGCTACAAGGTTGTATCCAAGCAACTTGCTCTGAAATACAGCCTTGTGGAATCTGAGGTGCCGTACTACAGGTATGTGCCCGACGCAGTTCTCGAAAATGGAAATATCACATTGTATTGGGATCGATCCATCATCACTGACAGGACTATTGTTGCCAATAAGCCTGATATAGTGGTGGTGGATCGATCAGAGCGGCGCGCAATGATTGTTGACATAACCGTCCCGCATGACGAGAACCTCGTGAAAGCCGAGAAAGATAAACAAATCAAGTATCTTTATCATTATGCGTAAATAAATTTATGCTTTAGCTTGTTATGCTTAATCATTATTATGATTAGAGAAATTATGCTTGAAAATATTATGCGTAAATAATGTTATGCAAAAATATATTAGGGGAAACAAAAATATGCCAAGTTATATTAGGTCTTAAAATGTTATGCAAATGGATAGGGAACCGTAGAAACACTTGATTGAACCTCTACTATGCGAACATATAGTGCCTCATGCCGCCAACAGTCCCGTCTCGTCTTTTGTTAGTCATTAATGCAGCCTTAATGTGATGATACAAAACTTCCGAAAGGTTAATGAAACAAACACATCCGAGAAAAAAAAATGTACTCCTGTTTCCGGAAGTATGATCAGTTTACACGTGATGGCTCAGTGGTTACGGCCTCACCTCTCATGAGGTTGAGTGTTCAAATCCGGGAAGGACCAATGTGACTTTTTTAATACGTACGTACTTTAGCAATTTAACTTAGAAGTTCATCTTGGACGTCACTGATATCAGTGCAGGAAAAACATCGTGAGGAAACTTGGACTTATGGTTAATTTAAGTGTTAAATCGCCATTTCGCCAACCCGAGCACGAGGTGATCAGGTTCATGCCTTCTCAGTATGTGATGAAGGCCTTTGCCCTGCAGTGGCGCAGTAACACGCTGGTATTATTATCTATTGTTTACTAGCAGCGCCCCGCGGTTTCACCCGGATAAGTCGATCCTGTGTGAATATCGGGATAAAAAGTATCCTATGTGTTATTCTGATGTATAAGCTATTATTATCTACTGTAGAGTTTCATCAAAATTCGTTCAGTAGTTTTTGCGTGTAAGAGAAATATAACGTGCACACATCCATCCATCCATCCCTCACAAGCTTTCACGTTTGCAATTAATTCGCGTTTGAATTAGTAGGAAGTAGGATAGGATGATCAGTTCCGAGTGTACTGACCGCGTTCGATCCTCTCCATGAGGTACCCCTGGTCACGCAGCCCCGCCAGCACGGACGGCAGCAGCTCGGCCACGTAGCCCTGCACCAGCACTGCCGCCGCCGCGCGCTCGCGCGCCTCCACCGCCGCGATCTGCGCCACGCGCGCTTCCGCCACGCGCCGCTCCTGCAACATACGCACGGGTCAGTGCTCGCCTCTAGCGCCAGGCGGCCAGCTCCTGCTGGGCACGCGAAGCGTACCTTCTCCTGGTGCAGGCGCAGGTCGTGCGCGGCGAGGCGCTGGCGTTCGGCGAGCTCGGCGTCGCGCAGCTCGCAATACCGCCGCTGCTGCTCGCGCAGAGTAGCCAGCTCCTCCTCCTGCGCTACCTCTCCCAGCGCCTGCTCCGTCGTCTTGCCCACCAGCACCTCCAGGATGGGCTGCACCTCCAGGTCGAAGTCGAACAACTGCACGCATAACGGAATAATTAACCACCTTCTATACCACTGAGGCCGTTTGTCCAATGGGACGTCAACGAGAACGACATGATGGCGCCGAAGTACATACATTTACTATGACCGAGTGTCTACCGCACGTCCGTCAACGGGACGTCACGTTGGCGGTGGCGGTGGACAAACGCTGTTAGAGTACTACAACATCAACAACACTACTCACGTCTCCGGGATAGATCTGCGTGAAGGCGTCGGCACCGGTCTTGGCGGGCACGTACACGGGGGTGGCAGGCCGGTCCACGAACAGATCCGTCTGCACGCCCACGTCCATCTCCACGCCCTTGTCGAAAAGCTGAAATCATACCACGCGCATGTTCAACTAGTTCAACTTACCGCGGACCTCTCATAGAAAAGAGGTTCGTCAACATTGAATCGAAAGCAAAAGGTAATAGTTTACCTCTTCGAGGTAGTACTCTGTCTGTATGGGGTGGTGGCGCCGGCCGGGCGCGGGCGGCGGCGTGCCGGGGCGCAGGCGCGCGGCTGCCGCCCGCCGCGCCAGCGCGCGCCGCCGCGTGCGCGCCGCCCGCGCTGCCATGCTCTCGATGCCATCTCCCTGGAAACACACTTATTACCACTCTTTGTTCACTTTGGATAAAGTACATTCAGCTCTACCAGTAGTTTGCAGTAGTTAGTTAACGCACGGAACATAAATAAAATGTACATAAGTAACTACTTAGTATACTCGTCGTACAACATCATGTTCCACTTTCTTTAAAGAAGTTTGATACTAAGTATAATAGTTTAGAATTAGTGTACGGAACGATAGAACATTTATGCACTCCTTATAATAGAATAGCCTGCATCCACTCGGACTGCATTACTATAATGATCGTAATTCCAACAATTGGACGTCCGCCATGGACTAGCGGTGCACATTCGAACAACTTGTACATATTTTATTGAACTATTTAGCTGATTGCTGCAATCTTGGTCAGTCTTGCGATTCCAATTTCGATGCCGGTAGCAACAGCCGTAGCCGTAGAAATAGGTTCCTATTTTGGTAAGCTACCTACTAAAGGACGGCCTACAAGTTACAACTAAAAATAGCATTTAAACCATTCATATGAACCATATGTTCAAAACCACGGGACCAAATAATATAACCATAGTTTCAGACTCCCTAGAAGTTCTTGCACACGATACGTAAGGCTGCGGTCTATCTGCCCACACGCCGACCGCGCCCGGCGACGTAGCCCTCACACATGGCGGCGGTCTCGCTCGCCCACCGCTCGCGACCGCCAGGTGCGACGGCGCCAACCAACGTTTGGCATCCGTCGTGACGTCACCTCACGCTGTCAGTAGCGTGTAACGTTTTAAAGAGACCGTAGCCTAACACAATACATATAAAAGATAAAATGACTAACTAAACGTATTGTTGGTGTGTGACTGCCGATCTGTGTGCGCCGTAACGCGTCATCAAAATATAACACTATGCCAAAATTCCTACGTTGCATAAATCGCAAGAAAAACTGCTATGAGGAAGGACAAAATGTGAGATTTTAAAGGTTCTGTTTTCCTTTCAAGGAAACGGAACCCTAAAAATGACAAACGGTGGAACCAATTCAGTCTGTCGGCCTTTTATTAATTCGCCAGATCACTAGAACGTTTTATTTAAAGACGCAATAAGAATTGAACAAAAGCGGACTCCAGCGTACCTTACGTACTTACTCGTAGTTCGCTCGGACAGGCTACCGCGGCCGCGGTTTTGAACAACTAGCCGGTAGGTACAAACAAATGCGATGTTCGGTGAGTCACTGTCGATGGCTGCGCTTTAAGGCTACGTTCACACGTAGGCTATTACCATTCGGAGGATGTTTTGCACGGAAACTTTTGACTCGATTCAGATGATACAGCTGTTCACAAGCTCCGTTCAAACGGCGATGGATAGTATGATATTTTAAGGTAAAAATATGGGATTACAGCATAACAACCCCCTTTTAATAGGGTTAAAACAAATGAAGTATACAAACCATCATGTGATCCCAAAATTATAGAGTAAAATATCGCACTGATTATCATCGTGCGAACGCGGGTACACGGTGACGGCGCGTTCACATTTAACGTCCGTTTTACAGGATCCTTTTTAACGGATCCGTCGCTACTGGAGATAGTATTCACACAGCATTTATAGGATCCTTTTTAACGGATTCGTCGCTACTGGAGATAGTATTCACACAGGCCTGATTTTAAGAGATCGGATCAGTATACTGGATCCGAAATACTGTATTATGTGTGAACTGGCTCATACAACTACATACGCTAATAACACATACGTTTAAACGGACCTGTAAAACGGATTGCTGCTTATTTTGTCGGATCGGTATGTTCTACTGGATCCGGAATACTGTATTATGTGTGAACTCGCTCATACAACTACATACGCTAATAACATACACGTTTTAACGGACCTGTAAAACGGACGTTATATGTGAACGCGCCCTGACCGTTCAGTAGGATGTTCACGTACCTTTCTAAACCCGTTTGTGAATGAAATAATAGAAACTTAAGTGCCACTGCGTAAAAGGGTTCGTATACCTACCATAAAAATTGTTACGACATTCTCGAATAGCAGTGACAAGAGAGGTCGGAATCTGGGATCATATGTAAAATAAAACATCGTATCCGATATTCGTGAAAAATTACACCGTGTGTACGCAGCCTTTTAATGATTCACGTGATTGTCATCGATCGTAACACAAGGTTCGGGAGTGCGGCCAGCGCGGCGGCGGCTGGCTCGGCTGCAGTGAGCAGCGTGTTGACAAACTTGGACATGACATTGCTATCCTGCATTGCAATTTGCAATACATCAAATACAATCGATTGCAACACTGTCGTTGAAGGTAGTGCACACCAATTTGATAAAACGTTAACAGAAGCAAGGTGAAGGTGAATCGGCGAGACCGCACACGTGGGAATATAACAAGATGGTATTATTTTATGAGCCTGCATAAACTACCTACCCATTGGCAGTCGACTGGTAGTTTTAAAGAAATGATGTTCACCTTTAGTGTAGATCGAAGGGGAAGCGAAATTCAATTGTTACGATGTTCATCTTTAGTGTAGATCGAAGGGGAAGCGAAATTCAATTGTTACGATGTTCACCTTTAGTGTAGATCGAAGGGGAAGCGAAATACAATTGTTACGATGTTCACCTTTAGTGTAGATCGAAGTGGAAGCGAAATTCAATTGTTATGTTTTTTGAAATTTGCAGGACAGTGTCAGGTTGTATGTATGTACGAAATATGATTCGCGACCGTAACAATTATGTATTTACAGAATTATAATCATTATCATGATCAATACTAGCCTCAAGTTCATATAATCCTATTGATTGAATTTGAATTTCGCGGACCCCTTAGCGAACAACACACCCCTTTAATGTGTGCAAATACCAAAACAAATACATAATGATAATGTAACTATGTCTGAGTAAGTATGTGTCCTTCATCCTTAGACCTTCGTCAGCAAGTTTCTCGAATGTTTTGCGTCCAACATTGATGTAGTAAGTAACATGGAACGTTGCATGTTTTGATAACCTAATTGTTCTAAATCCGAATTCAGGTTTAATAAAAAATATTAACCTTGTTTTAAATAATTTTATTCAAAGGGTAATTAAGCTTTTCCCTAATAAGTAAAATTTGCCAATATGCTTGTGAGTAAATTGGTAAATACTGTAATTGCGTTGAATTACCTAACTTTGTTAAATAGTTTCAATTCACAGCATACAATGTAATACAAGTGACATGCTTTGTAGTTTGGTGGGGTCAAATAGGTGGAATATATTTACATTCCTTCAGCAGTTAATTAAGTGACCGACGACCGTCTGCCGAGGGGAGCTCCGGGACTGTGACGTCAACTGCTGCTCACCGAAAACTGATAGCACGCGAATGTGTTGCTAACAGGGTTTCAACATAAGAAACAGTCACCTTACGAGAGCTCTACGGAGAATCGTGCTCGAAGGGAGAAGGCTACTCCAGTACAGCTTAGGACATGGTATACTGAATACGGTAGTGTGTTAGTGTCACGAGTGTCCCAGTGATGTCAGCGCGTGTCGAAGAGAGTTGCACGAGTGTCGTTCTGGTGTCAGACAGGGTTTCACGCGTGTCAATGTCGACTTGGGTTGAAAGGTGTACCGTGAGGGTCTCTAGCTAGTGTCAACGTTTGTCGACAAGAGTGTGAGTCTGGTGTCAAGATGTGCGTACGTACCGCGGCGTGCGGGTGCGACGTGACGGTGCTGCCACGCACCACGCGCTTGTCGTGCATCACGTTGGCATACTGCGCCGTGCCCAGGCTGCCGCTGTAACAAGCAACACACACCTCACTAACAGGATATCAGATGGTTTTAATATCCAAGTAGGTATCACATGCCCTGCGACGTGTAAGCAGTGTCTTATCGCGGAATACAGCGGGTATGGTATCGCTGATTACTACCTGTCACTACTAAAGCCGCAGGAAGCTTATAAGATGAGTAAGTTTTTAAGAGACGTTACTTAGGTATTAAATATCAAAAATAAAATAAAATATTAGCTAGCTTTACCAATACATGTCGCGTGGCGTTAATGCACAGGTGTCCTGGAGTGATCGCGATACTTCTACGTCCGGACTTACGAACACATACGGATATGTGAATCGAATGTATTGTATTACGTACGCGGTTCATGTACAGTGTACAATCAAGAGCTGCCAACAGCAACAGCAACAGTCTACTTGATTGTACAAACCAAAATGTGTATACATATAATAAAATAGTAATAAACTAGAACTGAACATTAAATATCTTTTAAAAAAGTAGGTAAGCGCTACGAGGTGTGGGAACGAGTCTAATGCCGAAAATGTCCGTTTCTCTGGATGTGTTCCGGATTGGCGCCAAAATGTCTGAACGGATAGTTTATAACCTCTATTAACACGCAGGGTCCTTTTAACCCCGGTAGTACGTTCCCGTGGGATATTTTCAGATATCCACCCGGGCGAAGCCTCAAAGCAGTATAAAACAGTATAAAATATTATTTTAATGAGTCGGGGATGCTTGAAACAAATCGAGTTCGAGATAAGATAAGCGAATATAGTGTGGCGGAAGCTAAGCGAGTGTTGTTGACCTCGCCGGCGAGCGCGCGCCGACGGAAAGTGGGCCAGCGGACTGCCACCCCTCGTCCAGCACCGACAGCCGAACAGTGCCAGCTGTCGGGGCGAGTCCATTTGCATTCTTTATTGTTAAAATTTACGAGTGTTGTCGCAAGCGATGCCAGCGTCTCAACGGTGTGGTCGTGCCCAATAACCTCGGAGACACTCTTGTGATAAGGGTCGACGTGGTGCACCGCAAGGCACAGCTGACCTCGCGTCCTGACTTACTCGCTGGCGGCCGCGCGCGGCGCGTCCAGCAGGCGCTGCATGCCTACCACGCCGGCCACGAGCGCGCGCACGCCGCCGAACAGCTGGCCGGCGCGCGTCCCCAGCACGTCACCGTGCGGCACCACATTCTCTTTCTTCTCCGGAACTGTTCGCTTCGACCGCGAAGCCACCGCTTTTGGCTTACTCGCATACGAATATACTATCTTGTCTCTCTCCTTGGCCGGGTACAGGGTCTCGAGTCCCAGTATCCGCGCCACCTCCGGTGGCGGCAGCAGAAATTGTCCGCTCCTCACCGTCGTCACAAAGCGCGGCTTGTCCCCGTCGGTGGACGCCGCGTTGCGGGAACGGGTCTTGCGTCCCGGTGATGGTGACTTGTCCATTTTGGGTGATATCTTTTTGTCGCTCTCCGGCTCGATGATGTTGATGCGCGGATGCGATTGACTCAGAATTTTGGGCAGCGCCTGTTCGTTCGAGCTGACGTTTGGATTAGAAGCTGCGAGGATGCCGATCTTCGAGCGGTATCGCGTCGGGCGACGGAGATTAGCTTGCAGAATTTCTTTCTCTTTAAGTCTTCGGAGTTTAAAGTCCAGTGCACGGGAGAACTTGGGGTCGAGGATGGTGTGCGTGGCGGGCGCGCCCATGTCCGCGGGGGGCGCGGGGGCGCGCTGCTGCGGCTTCACCACGTGCACGCGCGGCGGTGCCGGCTCGGCCGCGGGCTGCAGCTCGTCCGCTGCGCTCTGCTCATGGTTGATCACCGTGAAGGCGCTCGTGTCGTCGGTGGGAGCGGGCGCGGGCGGCATGGCGGCGCATTACATGTTGTGTGTCGCGGGCGCGTGTTGGCGGGCGCGTGGCGGGCGGGCGGCGGCGCGGCGGCGCGGCCGGTCTGCTCGGCGACTAACGATCACTGAGCGCGTGCTGTCGGCCACTGGTCAGCGCTCGGCGGCCACAGGTCGTAAGCGCCGCGCCCCGCTGCCCTCCTGCGTCGTTTTGTCTATACACTACTAATGCGGACATGATCGCGCAAGCGCCACGTTCGCGACGAAGTGGGTAAACAGTGGTCTGCCTTCGAAGAAACGTTTCTAGAGTGCGACTCATACCAAGTCGTTGTTCGATTTGAATGGCGAGTCATGACGCGCTGATTATAATGGGTCACCTCTGTCAATCGATAGTCGTAGAATGTTGTTACTCAAGCTTTTAATCAATTGCCATAATTATAACAGATGAAGGGTGATATCATCGTGATAAGTAAAGTTACTCAACACACCCGTCGTTCTATTTCATCATCATCATCAATGTTACAGTCACCCGACCCCCGCACCATCAACGGATCATCAGCGTCCTCTTGTCAATGGAATCAGCGCGAACTGTGTCAATAACATTGCCACATTATTGCTAAGTCAGTAATCGAGGTGGCGAGCCGCTCACTGGTGTGGAGACTGCTTCCGGGCGAGCGCACGTGTCTCGTGACACAGTCACAGTAGCTGTGCCTCCCGCGGCCTCCGGACAGCGGCCGTCATGCTAGAGTCCAGACGCAACTTGTCACTAAACAAGACCTATTACCTTATCTCGAATGTTAGCGCAAAAGCGTCTACTTCGGATTATACGTAGGCGTAATGACGACTGATTATAATGATGATGATATTGGGACTAGAAGTATAACCCAACCGTCAAGTGAGCCCGGATTGGGTATAATACAAGTGGTCGACTGGGACTGCTAGATAATACCTAATGGCATTCATCGCGTCTTATCGTACCACAATTGCATGTAATATTGACGATGCTAAGACCCCGAACGTGAAACGGCCACGTTGTTCAAACCGACACATTATTACAATCCGCTGCTGTCTCAAAAGTTTGTGTACATGCGTAAGTCTCGCAAGGTAATCGTTCGTTATATAATAAATTCATTTTAAAATACATAAGCAGTGGAGCCCGTTCAGCGGCGTGACCTTCAGGTAACAGATTGCTAGCAGTCGTTGTTCTCAGGACGTGCGTCATGAAATCGCTAACATAATAACAGTCGTAGACGCTCGTAGCACGAGAGCCGCTACGCAGAAGTGCTACGCGTGTGTTGCTACATGGATTAGCTACGATTATTCCAATATTTGTTTCTTTATTATTACTAACAAGACGTTCGGTATTGTTTCATAAATTATAGAATAACAAGCGTTCAGAATAATGGCGATAAACCATTTTTATTAGAGACCGGCTTCACATGAGTAGTTCTAATAATATCCAATACATGCGCAAGTAAGTTTGTCTGTATGTTGCCTTTTTACGCCTAAATCACTGAATGGATCGTTGTGAAAGACAGATACCTAGGTTTCCGACCTGCAGAAGAAAATAGGCTACTTTTCATACTGAATATTTGTAAAGAAGAAACCCGCGGGCGAAGTCGCGGGCAACTACTAGTCCTAATATAATATCATGAATGCTAATTTGGATATTTGTTAATTAATCACGAGCTGATTGCAGAGTTGCGTAGCAGTAGGCTGTGCAGTACAGCCCACTACTGGCTGTACTGCAGCCTGCACTGCTCCCACGCAGCGCACGCCGCACACGAGTCCCGCACCATAAACGCATGTTTTTAATCGAGCTCCAAATAATTTCCATTTTGTTTTCCTAAAAATACTAAATTGACAAGTAACTGCGACCCACTTCGAGAAAAGGCCAGAAAGTTAAAAAAAACTGTTTAAAAAAGGCCGTGAGATTGACATGATTAGCAGCCAAACAAGTTTTTAGTTTAATTTATTTTAAAAAGCATAGGTACATCATTAGAGGGTCAATAAGTGTTTAGAGGATCAATTAATTATTTCAACACTGTCGTTAGTGGGCGTCAAGTAATTATGATTATAATATCTCCAGTAGGTATAGGTACTATTGCCTGCCGGTAGACCCCGCAATGTAGACCGGCGACCATCCGGTGAAGGAACGTTGGAAGAAGCGCAAGACCGGTCGAGTGGCGGTGCGCGCGGCGTGCTCCGGACCCAGCAGCGGACGGGGATCGAGTGGCGGTGCGCGCGGCGTGCTCCGGACCCAGCAGCGGACGGGGATCGAGTGGCGGTGCGCGCGGCGTGCTCCGGACGGGGGTCGAGTGGCGGTGCGCGCGGCGTGCTCCGGACCCAGCAGCGGACGGGGATCGAGTGGCGGTGCGCGCGGCGTGCTCCGGACGGGGGTCGAGTGGCGGTGCGCGCGGCGTGCTCCGGACCCAGCAGCGGACGGGGATCGAGTGGCGGTGCGCGCGGCGAGCTCCGGACCCAGCAGCGGACGGGGGTCGAGTGGCGGTGCGCGCGGCGTGCTCCGGACCCAGCAGCGGACGGGGATCGAGTGGCGGTGCGCGCGGCGTGCTCCGGACCCAGCAGCGGACGGGGGTCGAGTGGCGGTGCGCTCGGCGTGCTCCGGACCCAGCAGCGGACAGGGACATTTCTATGGTATTATACATGTTGGAACGCCAACGTCTCTCTTGGAGGTGGGCGCTAATGGCTGCAACACAGTTTTTAAACGAATGTAGCTGTTAACGAACACTAACATTCTTGTGAACCTGTTTGTTGTCCCAATAAAATATTTGATTTGATTTAATAATATACCTAGTAGGTATGGTATCGTATGATCACACATCTTGCTCCGTGTACGGGACAACTTTAAATGATTTGTGATACAGTTATAATTATAATTTTATTGATATAATGCTATAGATAATTGATACAGTGATCAGTAATGTTAAGATGATTTTAGGATATCGAACTGCTACGATATTATGATAATGAGTACACGCGGCGAAGACCGAACGCGAACTAAAGTAAATTGCGCACGCGGTACAAAATATTATTTATACGGTACGGTATTTTGTAACGCAATATGAATTGTACGATTGGACCGTACACTCCGCATGCCTAACTCCTGCACCCAGGAGGATTTGATGATTGATGACGAGAGCCGAGACGAGAGTCCGTGCGGCGGAATATTGGCCTGACAAAATACATGCCATCGACGTCATCCAACACGCATGGTATAATATTAAATGATAAATAAAATAAATAGCTACTGTTTCACAGCGAGGCGTTAAGTAATTCGTAAGTCTCGTGACAAAGTGGCAATATTACGTAAAGCACCAGTAAGTAAGCGTGCCTAGTGCTAAGGGTTCTTGAGATCGACCTCGTGCGTGTTCCCTTGTCCTTGGCTTTATCTAGATCTACCGAAAACGCGCCGAGGCGTTCGCACTTCGCCAACACAAGAGTCACGACTACTATTGTTACTTGTTCCGAGGACTTTGTGATAGATATTCACGAGAAGACTTTCACATTGACAGGCGTGTTGATTGAAAGTGACAGTGGGTTGGTCTTTGGGCTCATAAGTGGGACTAGCGACCCGCGCCTGCTTCGCAATGGTGCAATGGCGATTATGTTAAATTACCGAGATTTCTGTGCTACTCGTATATGTCTGAGTTAATTACAAAAGTGTTATACACCTAACTTCCGAAATAAACTGCAAATGCACTAAATGGTGTTGTTTACGACTTTGACACTAAACGACTTTAATAAATAATATAATAATTATGGATCTAAAAGATACAGAAGATCATCGGTTCTTGGATGGCAAGTGGAGTTCATAAATAAACAAGTAGATCATCTATGAATGACGACAACATTTGGAATAGATTATAAGCACGGTAGGTATTTTAAACTGATAGTTCAGTCTTTTCAATAGTGCACACTGGTTGTTGTTGGAAAAATATTTATACTCGGTGTCAGAATTTATGACAAATGATAATCACCACTAGAACCTTCATTAAATTTTGTATGTACTCATAATATTTTTGATACTGTTTTTGACATTATACTTGCAATTAATTTGACATTATATTTATTGGGTGAAATATTTTATACGAATTGACTCTTGAACTCCACATTTCACATAAACGCTAAAGGCTTTTACATGTATTAATGCTATGTTCGCATTTATAGAAGAGTTATTCAGCAGGCCAGGAAAAATCCCATAATTAATCATTTAAATACCGCTACAATTATAACAAAGCAGACTTGGAAACTTGTTAAGAAAACAATAAATAGGCAATGTAAAAATTGAATCCTAAAGGTGAACAGTGCCGTGATAACTGACCCCCAGCAGGTTGCAAATCAGAAGAAAATGGCAGAGATAAATGACATATTATTAAATTAAATGACAAAATGAAAGTGGCAGAGCTATTCATCGATCTCAGCTCCGCTTTTGATACCATTGATTATGAATTGCTACTTACCAAACTTGAATATTACGGTATCAGAGGCAAGTCCTTAAAACTTTTAAGATCCTACTTACAAAATAGGCGAATGTTTGTCGAAGTAAAAAGCATCGATGAAAGTAATCATGAAGTCATATACAACTCTAAAATCACAAATATAAAACGTGGTGTGCTCCAAGGCTCCATTTTGGGACCAATACTACTTATCATATTTACAAACGACTTGCTTAACTTTATGGATTACGTTCAGTCTGATATAAAACTTGTTTTATTTTTATTTATCATTTATAAAAAAGAATACAGGATTATTCACAAAAAATAGCAACCAAAAACCACTATGGTTTAAACTTGTGCTATCACGAGTCTATCTCAATGTCAAACTATACAATGAAACATTTTATAAGTATGCGTCATTGTCCATACAATTAACATCATTAGGTCTTTAAATACTCGCAGTTACAATCATTCCTACATAATACTTAAGTAATATTGCTTAAGTTTGCATTTGATATTTTTATGTGTAATACATTTATTTATTTCTGAGGGTAGACTATTATTAAGTCTCGGTATAATATACCCGGTAGTTCGCTCGCCATACGTATTGTTGGCGCGCTGTGTACGAAGCCTATTCTTAGAAACTGCCCGAGTGCATACAGGATGTTCGATTTTGTTTCTTATTGATTTATTGAAAAATTGTTCTTTTAATAACAAAAAAATTAATTGCACATGAACATGTTGTTTTTGCTGATGATACAAATATAATAATTAGGGCAAATGACTTAAAAGAATTGACCATAAATGTAAATAAAAGTCTACAAAATCTCTGCGAGTGGTTCACAGCAAATAAACTATTGCTAAATACAAGTAAGACTCATAATTTTATTTAAGACTACAACTCGACATAACGACAATTTGAATATACAAGTAAAAGGAGACAATATTGAATTAGTGGACAAAGTCAAATTTTTAGGTATAAACATAGATGTGCATTTAAATTGGAAACAGGAGCTTGCTGCTATTGACTCTTAAATTTCATCAGCATGCTATGCACTCAGGAGCCTTAGAGATATGTTGGATCTATAAAGCAACTAAAGACTATATATATTATAGATAGAAAAACACCCAGACTCGGAACAAATACATGTAGGTCATACAAATATTTGTTCCGTGCGGGAATCGAACCCGCGACACGCAGCGCAGCAGTCAATCGCTTAACCACTGCGCCAACCGTGCCGTCGTGCCGTGATGTAAGTAGAAGACATAGGTAAGTAGTTAGAACGTTTACCTTTTTAAAAATTGGTCTACAGCTCTCGTATGGAGGCGCCCCAGTTATTGCTGCAAGCATTTTTTTTGCATGACATCACAATGAGGTACCTATCACATTCTTCTGAACTGAACTGAGTTGGCAGATATTTATAACGCAAAACATGTCCGATATTTAGGATTTCTGAAATGGACATATCATTTTTAACAGACTTCTAAAAAGGAGGAGGTTCACAATTCGGATGTTTTTAACCAACTTCTAAAAAAGGAGGTTCTCAATTCGGATGTCTGTATTTTTTTTTAATGTTTGTTCGCGCATAACTCCATGGCTTGCCATCAACCAATTTGAAAAATTATTTTTTTGTTAGAAAGGGTATACTTCCCAAATAGTCCCATAAAAATTTCAACAAGATCTGATGGTGAGTTTCGGAGACAGACAACGGAACTCTTCAATAAATGCCAGCAAATTAACGGCTATTGCTGCTATCGCTTATGTATGTATTGTTTACGCAATCACACAACATAACGTCATGCCTGTACGCTCAAAAGGGGTACGCAGATGTCTTCAGTATACCACGGTACACCCTTATTTCTGTCAATGTTGTAATTACCTCTAATCTTGTACGTAAGTAAATTTGTGTGGGTTAGGTATACAACTACAACAAAAAAGTGAAAAACAAAAACCATTTCACTTTGTAATGTAGTTTTTTGGAAGTCGGTTGTTTTTTTTTTCAAAAAAGTTTTTATTAAGAAGAAAAAGAAAGATCATTTTAAAAAAACTGAAGGGAAAATCGTAATTCGAAACTTCGTGTTCAGTATGCCAAACCGGCTCGAAGCTGTAGTCAGAGCCCGAGGAGGCAATACCAGTTATTAAAAATAACATGTAAAACATACTTATAATTGATGTCAATTGAGTTTTTTGACACTAAGTTAAAATAGGCTATTTTAATTGTTTTATCTTTTCTTTAAAGTTAAAAATGTTACTAATGTATAGTTTACTAGATTCAAAGAAAGCTGATAAAATTTGCAAAACGTTTTTTATTTTAAATCTCTAACTCTATAGTTTAGAAAAAAATGAAATTTTGAAAGTGTAGTACTTAGTTTTGCAGGCCAGTGTATTTATTCACTATAAAAACAGTTTTTCTTGTTATTGTATTAATATTTTGGTGTAGTTTTAACAGATTTTCTAATTTTGGTGTTAGATACTAATTTTGGTGTCTTACCAATTCTGGTGTGAACTGTACCTACATAATATTAGAAACTATCACGATTAAATTAATGACTCTTAAATTTTTTGTAAGTGAATACATATTTCTTGCATATCAACTTCTTGTATTCATTAAAAATTCAAAAACAAAAATTTCCACCAAAATTAGGTAAAAAATCATATGAGTAGTTGTTGAAATTCTCTCAATCATGAAATCAGATATTTTTGCCGGTCTGTCCATAGTAACATATTTATTTATTTAAAACACACACACAACAACAACAACAACAACATTTTTTTTATTTTTATTTTTTATTTATGCTATGACTGTATCTACAAATAAGTAATTACGAAAAGTGCTGCTAAATTACGTGGTCTTAAATGGTGTAAGTACATAGGTATTATATTAAATATTATAACAGAAATAGGATTCATTGGTACCTACGGCATTATTAGTGAGGTACGGAAGTTGAGGCGTCGGTTGCCGGGCAACGCCGCCGGCCGGCAGGCGACCGGCAGGTGACCGGCAGGTGACCGGCGCCGGTCGGCTAGCTACGCACGGAAGCACAGAAGGTCCACGCTACTATATTTGAGCCAGATACGGTGACAATAGTGGTCATTGAGTCGTCCTACATGTAAGCATAGACTCTAGTACATCGTTAGAATTCCTACAAACAGAATCAGGGAAAGGGCAGCGGTTGCAACGTTATGCGGCACCAATAATGACAACAGCGTACACGGTACAGCAGTGCGATTCTGTAACCTGTCTCATCGTGAAAACTTAGGTGAAGTGAGCGTGGAGTGAGCAGTCATTCCAACTAATGCTAGGGATTTACACTATTGACAGCTCACTCTAAGCTCACTTCACTTTCATGGTGAGATTTTACAGAATCGTTCGGCAGGTCACTACAGCGCCGAGCGAGCCCAGCCTGGGCCCGACGGACTTTTCCGAAAAAATGATGTCATCTTGAATCGTATATATGTGTCAGTCCGCGTCTTGTGTGGAGTGCTACTTGTGCGCATCAGCGGAGCATGCCAGCCTGCCGTGGCTGACGGTAGCTGCGGCGCTCGCTCAAGGTTAAGTTCGTTGCCCCAGGGTGAGCGCAACGCCGTTCGTCTAACGAGTGGCTAGGGTGGCTAATGGGTAGCACCCCCTCGCTGTTGGTACTCTTAACTCTTCTGATCGAATGGCCCTGTATAGGTATGTGATGCACAAGCCTTGCTATTCTAACCTAATTCATTGTTTTATGTTCCGTTGAGTTGGACAACTACATACATAATATGTATCAGTAGTAAGTATCAGTAGTAGTAATGTATCAGTTGACTACATCTGTAATAGTTGTGCACGGCGATGGCTGACCACAGCCGAGTGCGGTGCGTCTACGAGTACATCTATATACAGCGTGGCGCTTTAATGGCGACATTAATTTAACACACGTATACGGTTTTGCGTTGTAGTTTTATGAATATATTTTAATTTAATTAAACATTAATATTTATTTATTTATTAACAATTTTATAAAATAGCATCTTAGAGCAACCTGACTTAAAGAACTGTAGCGCAGGGGTCATTTGCCGGGGTCACGGATCATAACATCGCATCAATGTAATTAAAACAATTAACGAGCAAAGAGAAGGCGAATTGAAGGAAAGAGAGAAAGCCCTATGTCGGCGCGCGGCGCAGGTGGAAGTTTTCAGGTTACGATTTTTTTTATGTTGTTATAATTTTTATGATTTCTGGCCACTAGCCCTACCCGTGTGTTAAATTAATGTCGCCATTGTAGCGCCACGTTGTATATAAAATTCAAAGTCCTGACTGACTGACTGATATATCAACGCACAGCCTAAACCGCTGGTCCTAGAGACATGAAATTTGGAGGGTGTGTTCTTAGTGAAGAGTAGGTATCCACTAAGAAAGGGTTTTTCGAAATTCCACCCCTAAGATGGTGAAATTGGGGGATTTTGTTTATATGGAAAATCTTATTCCTTGAGGTAATAAACTTGAAACTCGGCACTAATACTAACCTAAGTTAATTATGAAGTTTACCATTTTATGTTTTTCTAAACCTCCCCCTAAAAGGGGATTGGGGTGTTTCAAAGTTTTTATGGAAGAATTTTAGCGCGCGGTTCGATTAATTCGAAACTCAGTATTTATACTTAAGATCGAAAGTAAAAAAACAATGCGTATCAGGGTTTTTCGAAAATGACCCCTGACGGGCTGAAAAGGGGTAGTCAATTTTACAGGGGAGGATTTTACTGCATGGCTTGATTAACTCGAAAATTGGTATAAATAGTCTTTGAATCAAGTTTTGAATACATCCCAAATGATTTTTCAAAATTCCACCCTCGTGGGGATAAAAAGCGGTGATATAAACTTGAAACTTGGCAAGAATACTTGCCTAAGTAAGTAATAAAGTTTATTATTATAAGTTTTTCAAAACTACCCCTCAAAGGGGTGTTGAAGTTTGTGTGGAAGTAATTGAATGCGCGGTCCTATTAACTCGAAACTCAGTATTAATACTTTTGGCAGAAAATAATTAATAATAAGTATGTAAAGTTGACGAAAGGCAGGCAGTCGCTCCATGTAAAATATTGGTATTCAGCACTTTCCAGTCTAACCGGATGCTGCTGAATCAGCAGCATCCGGTTAGACTGGAAGCCGACCCCAACATAGTTGGGAAAAGGCTAGACAGATGATGATGATGTAAAGTTGACGAAAATTGACCCCTGACGGGGCAAAAAGGGGTAATTCCATTTTTAAGGGGAGGATTTGAACTTGAAACTGTATGTTACATTTTCACACCTAAACCACTGAAATTCTGATTTGGAAAAGAGATAGATGGCATCCTGGGGAAGGAGATCCACGCGGGCGAAGCCGCGGGCAAAAGCTAGTATTATATATGTATAATTATTGCACTGGTCCATTAAAAAAATATTGTCTGGCAATATTCTTACCTAGTTAATAACAGGCTAAATGTATTGTATCTGCTGGCGTGTCTGCTCTACCTACCTTCGATGTTATGTTATAAGATGTAGTACGAGCCCATGTGAACGCGATGCTTGTGTTGAGTATTAATAGCGTGGAGGTCGCGCGGGTCAGCGCGGGTTCAACAGTAGTTAGTGGTCGTCGATTACAGTACAGTAGCTCGTCGCCGGCCCATCGAGTGGCCGCCAGCCCTTTGGCAGACTACGCACGCTTTACAAGAGATTGGCAAAAATAATTTCTTCATTATTTTATTATGGTTTATGCTTTGTTGGTTGTCCTTAAATAAATAAATAAATTTACTGGAATTATGTTATAGCGTGGGGTTTACTGCGATTGAATCATTCACAAAGTGCTACCATGACGCTGGTCGAGGGGGCGCGGGTCGCGTCACGTCAGCGCCGCGCAGTGCCGCTGCACTCGGCGATGCTTATCACACAACATAACGTTGGCCAGTCTCAATCTGATAACTCGCCCTATAATACACATACAAATGTTCCTTTCAGGGGCACTGAATACAAACACTCACTTTAAAACTGTTCAGTTTAATTTCAGTGGGTAATAGACGAGGCCATTGGTACAATATCTTGCGGTTGTTAATAATAATGTTAGTAGTATATTGATGGGTAATAGCCATAGCCTCCGTAGCCTCCATTCCCGTAGCCGTCATAGCCGCCATAGTCGCCGTAGCCGCCGTAGCCGCCATAGCGGCCGCCGAAGCCGAACCCCATGCCGATCCCGAGGTAGGGCCTGGCCTGTGCGCTCCACAGCGCGCCGACCACCAGCAGCATTACCAACTCCGTCTGCAAACAACCACTCGTTACTATGATATGCTCTGCGCAAGTAGCAACAGAACCCGAGGTGTTACATAATACAGAGCACGAGGCACTTGTTCTATCAGTGCAGTTGGTTCTCATAATGTTACGTACATTCGTTTTGTAGTATTACAAAACGAATGTACATAACATTAAGAGAACCAACTAAACTAGATTTAAAATGTAATATAATAATATTAATATAGTGGTATCAGCTTATGTTTTAAGTTGTATGTAATATGTGAGAGTAACTTACGTATTTCAACATGATCCAGCCGCTCAGCTAGTGCTTGCCGGAGTCACATGCGCTCACCTTTTATAAGCCGCTAATGGGCTAGTCCATTAGAATTATCTATTGCTTAATTTAGTTTACTTAATTAATAAATCGTTAGCGATGACGAAAATCCAACCGCACTGTCTTATTGATAATAAAATCGATGCACGACGCGGCTCCGTCATCTCGCATTCAGAACATACCGGACAGTAGGTGTATCTCGGGAGCACGGCGTGACGGGGCCGCACGGATGGCGTACAACTTGCCCGTTAGACAACTTTACTCATACGCAAATCCACACCAACCGACACTTATTGTACTCGGTACCCACCAGCTAGTCATCTTCGTTGAGTCTTTTATTAGAACATTGCGGGCGGAGGCCTGCGCAGGCGAGGCGAAGTAGCTGCTGCCGGACAGTGCTGTTCATCTCTCCACTTTAGGACTCGTCTCGTGACGCCGTTTTGATTGGCCTACATTCTATCCGATGTGAAATTATACTATTGTTTTTGGCTACTTTTTCGAGTCCGCGTATCACTGGTCAGTTTCTCTCAGTCGTCAGTTTATTTAATTCGCCAGTTTCGTTGATTAGTCAGATTCACTGATTCGACAGTTTTGCCGATTAGACAGTTGCTTTAACTCGACAGTTTCCAGTAGGTATTTACCAGTTTTCGTCAATTCGTCAGTTTTATTCAATTTGTCAGCCAAAGTACAGTCGGTAGAAAACTTACACACGTCTGCTAATTTGAATAGATATTGGTATTTGATAACTTTTAGCACAGATTTAAGTGCATACATTTAAGTGCATTCCATCGCTATACAGTTTTTAACGTAATTTAGTAACGGTTAAGAGTTATGAACGTAATTAGAGCGATGTTAAAAATTATAAATTACACATATAGATAAATTGACAAAAACGCTAAGTTCAGCAGCATACGCTGTTAGAAAAATTCGTAGTTTAACTAATATAGAGACAGCCCGTTTCGTGTACTTTAGCTATTTTCATAGTGTAATGTCGTACGGTATTCTATTGTGGGGAAATGCCGCTGATATTCAGAATATCTTTGTTTTGCAGAAGCGAGCTGTTCAATCAATTTATAAATTAAGTCCGAGACACTCGCTCAGAGATAAATTTAAAGAGATTAATGTTATGACTGTGCCTTCTCAATATATTTATGAAAATCTTTTATATGCCCATAAAATATAAAATTGTTTAAAAATACAGTGATATCCATGATATAAATACTAGTGTAGCGGTATCTATAACGCCACATGCGAACAACGCGTCATAGGTACTGACGTCACGCAAATCCTGCATCTCGCAAGCAGAGTTTACCGCGCAATTAGCATAGATACAATTTCCCAACATCAATCGTTGGGCAATAGCCCGCCAGACACAACACCCGTCTGGTCGGAGGATCCTCCCTTTTCTATAGAGGATGAGTGGACTTTACACCCTGTTCCTCATGCCTCTAAACTAGGAACAAACACAAATTTGTTGTACCTACAACAAGGCTCAAGAAAATAGGTGGCTCGTTCAGATGCCAATGTATACGCTTTTAATAATAAAGTTCCAAGCCCCGTTCAAGATCTAAGCCTTAATAAATTCAAATCATTCATTAAACGTAAGTTGTGCCAGAAAGCCTTTTATACCGTTAAGGATTATATCTAAACTTCTTTTATGGGGTACTGTGTAAAATTTTATAATAAAATACCACTCGATATTCTTCAACTAAATGAGAAGAAATTTAAAACATGCATTAAACGCACACTATGTAGACAAGCATATTATAAGTTGGACGAGTATATAGTAGATAAAAATGCTTGGCTAAATGCTGGTCCTGCTCCACATGCAGTTGGGCTTACAAGTTAATAATAATAATAATAATAGTTGATCACAATTTCAATATTTGGAAGAGATGCTTCCCCTTTTTGTTTTTTTTTAGTGTTTTTTTTTATTTAATCAGGAATAATTTTTAATACTTCAGTATTAAATACCTCTTCATGATTGGTAGTAATTTTTTTTTTCTCTCATCTCTTAATTAAATTGCAAACTATAGTTTTGTATAATTTAGAAGCATTTTTGAAAATTTTGTAAATGTAAGAACCATGGATCCGTTTTTTATTATATTTTGATGTTGACTTGAAAGAGCATGGCAGTTGAGAATATGTCATGCTCACTTAAATGTCTCACTGGTGGTGGCGCGTGTGTTGGATCATTCGGTTCCCTACGAAATGGTTGAGCTGGGTGGTGCTGATCCACGCGTCATGTTCGTGAACGGGCGCCATCTGTTGAGACTGGTCATCTCTTAACTGCCAGGGCTTATTTTTAATTTTATATTTTAATTTGTTTCTTTACATTGTTCTCACATATAGAAGCAATAAGAATAATGTAACCAGGATTTTGTAAAAATGTCTTGATTTAAAAGAGTGTCCATGGAGTTTCTTGCCCGTTCTTCTCCATAGAGATCTACGCTTTGGAATCGGCAACTAGCTTCAACTTTCTGACTAACTGACCGACTATTTAATTTTGACAATTCAAAAGTGCCTGTAAATGGTTTAATTGAAATAAATGATTTGAGTTTGAGTTTATCGAGGACAAAAAGGCTTGGGATTGAGCTGCTTCCAATTTTTTTACATATTGAATGTTTTTATTTATTTATTTTTATTGCTCTCTGTTTTGTTGTTGTTGTTTTTTTTTATATACACTGCCATAAATGAATTTTACATATACTATGACATTTTCTTACTTTGTAAAGTATATTATTATTTTAATTATTGTGAATGTGAAGACTACGTGGGTCATTTATTTATATTATTTTTCTCTCTGTTCTCTTAGTTTTTGTCATGGTCTGGCAGTTTGAGTAATTAATGTGGCCTACCCAAATGTCCTTTCTTTGGTATTGTTCGTCGAATCGTTGAGCTCCTTAAGTTTTGAGTTGAGCTGCACAATATCTGACAAATGCGTGCACTGACTGGACAGGTCCTCTCAATCTGTGTGGTTCTTTCCTCAAAAGACCATCTCAGACATCGACCTACATGGTCTTCATAAATGATCTGACCAAAGATTATGTCTGGACTATAAAAGAGACTGTGACCTCTGAGTTTGTTTCGGCCTTTCTTCTCAGACTAGTCAGTTAGGAAACGCCGACCTCATCTAGTTTTAAAATATGATTGACGTGTAAAAGTGTTTGTACAAACCTACTTACAAAATAAAATCATTTATCATTTATGCAGTACTCAGCAGGTCATCAGAACCTGATCGTTCGGCTTCTAGAACTTGATAAAACACTCGACAGTTTAAATCAATACCTATGATAAGTAGAAGTAGGTATATCCTGACCAACTAATAGAGTGAAGTGGTTGCAAGGTTCATAAGAATAACATGACAATGCAAATGCATAACACAACAATGTCATACAATTAAACACGGAACTTAATATGACCTGATTACTTTTTAAACACTTGCTGGACGATCCCCGTTACGCCCCTTCTGCTCTACTGTAGTTCCAAACCTATATATAGTTTTAGACAAAGTCGCTTCCCGCGTCTGCCAGCTCAGTTCTTCCAAGCTCCTCAACGGATGTGTTGTGGTCGTACCATCATACAACATTTGTGCCGGAAGGTCATCATCATCATTCTCCTGCCCTCATCCCAAGTTCTATGGAGTCGGCGCAACATGTCCCTTTCTTCCATAATTCTCTGTTAGTCGAAGGCTTAGGTGTATAGTATAATCATATTTTACTTAGATATAGTACAGAAACATTGATGTTTTGACATGACGCCACATCAGAAGATTGCAACCGTGAGAAGCATGGCCGGGCCGCCAGTTGCGTTAGTGTCAGTATTATAAAAGTAGATAGGTAAGTACCTAACTACCGGCTCTTGCCTCACAACCACTGAATTGGAGAGAAGCTAGTTATTAAGGAAAATTCACCACATTCTTTGTTTATAGTGTTAAAGTAGACAAGACCATCATGACATAACCTATGCAAATGTCATTTATCGAGACGTCTCCAACGAAACAATTATATTAAATTGAATAATTGATATTTAGTACAATAAAACAAGTGCACGTACCAGGAAGGGTTTGTCTTGAGTTTGGTATTGTTGTAGAGAGCTTTAGGTGTGTTAGCATATGTAAATGGGCCCTTGCTTTTTGCCACCTGCGGGCCTTCCACTAAGACCGAGCGCACCGACACGCTCATGGCGCGGGGCGCAGCGGGCCAGCGCGGTCAGCAGCAGGAAGTACAGCTCCTCGCAGGCCGCCAGCAGCATGCAACACATACGGCCCGCCCGCGCACCGAGCAGCCGCGACAAGCGCGCATTTGAATATGGAACTGTCGCACGTCACGCTGTCCCTGTGTCCACACCCGCACCACACGCTGCTGTGCCTCGACGGCCACTGCAACACACGACGCAGCTCACAGCACGAGCGCGGCGCGCCGGACGAGGCCGCTGTCCTGTTCCATTACAACTGTTTATTTTTACTCCAAAGCTATTATAACAAGTAGTGGTCGCCATGGCGACGCCTAAACATACGTTTCCGGTCATAAGCGTTGACAAGTCGTTGTCCTGTTCCTCCGTTGCTATGGAAACTGACCTTGACAGATCATGAAAACATCGGGATGGACGAGTGGCGTGGAGTGGCGTCTCGATGACGTAGATCCAGGCACATTAACCTCGACTTGCGATGTTAGCAAAAAAGTCACTTTTCGTTAGTAGTTGCATGGTTGCATGCGGTAACATGGTGCGATCGCGTGATCCAAGCAAACTAAACCAACAAAATGAAGGAAAGCTGTCCGTCCTGATTCAGTTGCAAGTCGGCGCTATCTGCTGTTCTGTCCTATCATGTGCATAACATGCACTCACTAGGTAGGTTAGTGAGTGCATGCACATGATAGGACAGAACAGCAGATAGCGCCGATGGCTCGAAGCCACTCCGACCACATGCCGTAACGTACGGTCAGCAACAAAATTGGATTAACACGTTACACAGGTTACGTTTTACATAGGTACGACCTACATACGATACAGATACAGACTTTCTTCGTAAGCGTTATTCCTTTATGAACATATTAAATCGGACGCAATTTTGATAGTAATATTAAATAGCAAGCCGTGTGCCCGATGGTATTTCCCATCAGCAAAAACGACGAACTCCCAAACAAACTTTTAGAATTTTAAGTATGTGCTCACTATCGGTATAAAAGGCAACTGTTCATGTTTCTAGAACCTGCGGTTTATGTTGTGCGTTGTCTGTCAGTGTCAATCATGAATGATGATTTTTTATAAGTTGAAAATATGTTTCCTTGAATCAAGTTTGACTCTGACCGCACCTCCTACATGATGATGACTGAATTGAGTGATAAATATGAAAGGAATATTGATATGCCTACATAATATTTATGTAAATCTTCTCATCTGTGTGTGTAGTTATTTATTTTTTATCAGTCGGATTATTTAGCGATGCTGCTTACATTTCTTTCACAAAAAAAAAAACGATTGTCGTTGCAACTATAAGTCCATTTACAATAGCATTAGAAAGAAGTTTAAAAAGGTTATTTTTAATGCACACTTTGTAACAAAAGTACAATAAACATTGTTACATTACGATAGACGCCGAATTTATTATGATCTATTTTTACAGCAGCTGTCACACTTAATTGTAACCATTTTAACTATTTATCTTATGAAATTATGTGGCTTTCATTTATTTATATTATTTAACTCCAATTTAAAATTACAGTGTCAATGCTAAAAACCTAAAAGAAGCAGGGGTGAACAATACCTGGAACGTTATTCGTTTCACTATAATTCTACCGAATTTACAAATTAACGTTGGTGAAACTTCTTCATCTTCATCATCAGATGATAGTGACTAAATTAGATGATGAAGACGAAGAAATGTCACCAACGTATTGTGTTGTAAGTTGTTATTTAAAATAAAATATTTTAAAAACATGATTATTATTTCCATTAATCTTAATTTTTAAATCATCATTGTGATCGGTTGTTTCATTCATTCATTTGGTTGTAAGTTTGTAATGTGTGATGAAGACGTTACTATAAATAAAGCATAATTTTAAAATATTTTCTTTATTATGTTTATATTATACGTCCATATTTGTTAAAACAATTTTAATTAAGGTGGATCCGCTGCAGTAGCCCTCGAAATCAGACGAATTCGGAGCAATTCTAATTTAAAGGGATGATTGATGATTTTTAAGGTTAAAATTGTATTATTACCCACATATTTCTTATTGTTGCGCATCATATTATTTTTTATTAAGGTACAACCTTACACTGACCTGCAAATTGCAAAAAACGCAAGAAAATTAGAATTTAAGCATGTCCCTTAAAATTGTTTTATCATAACTTTGAAATAAAATGTTTTGCATTCCTGCTTCTACGAGCCTCTTTTTTCTAATGCTATTATATATATATAAATGGAGTATAGCAACGACAATCGATTTTTTTTCAAAAACCACTTTGCTAAGTCTGATGATCATTATTAATTACTTAAGAAAACAGGAAACCTTAACAATTACAGTTCCAGCCTAAGTAAAGGTGTCCCTTGAGTCTTCGGAATCGTGACCGACCGGCTTCCCGGCTTCTGGTTTTATCATGTTGACTAGAATAGTGCGGCCTTCAATAAACTGTATGCAACTAAGAAGCACTGCAGAGCCACCTATACTACCGAGTAAGAACGAGCGTGCGTTCACTGTGCTACAACAACGTAGCAGTGCTACGAGCCGCGCTACGCCAGTGTGTTGACTACGGCTACGAACTTAGTTCCCGCCTGTACCGATAGATGGCAATTAAACAACTACGAAAAAGTATGCTCTGTAAATTCTATCTTATTGTTGGCGAATGTGTTTCAGGGTATGTATTCGGTGTCAAAAATACCTATTGTAAGTACCTACTAGTGATATAATTATGGTTCTTTTGGCGTGTGGTTAAAATCGGAGCTAATGCCGCCGACATTTCACAAAGCGTCTGCCAACGCGATTCGAGCGCCAAAAGATCCTTGTAGCAGTGTAACCAAATTAAAGGAATCAATTTTCGCTATTGTTTCGCCCGCTAACTTATATTTGGTGTTATTTTTGAAGACTTTTTCTAGTCTATGGTTTTCACTTTTTTTTTCTCCTAAAATTAAAGTGACTGTCAAAAAAAAACATTATTATTATTTTTTAGTTGTCTTTGACATATCTCGGGACCCTGGGGTCCGGACCGGACCTTTGAAATGCGTACTAGAGGCCGAAGCCAACTCGCAGAGGCCCTACACAATTGTACATGATGAAGAAGCACCAACCGTTGTTTTACACAATTGTAAATGATGAAGAAGCACCAACCGACGATTATCCCTGTATGCACCATGCAAGTGCACCCAAGGACAACCCCCGGTTTGTGCAGGGCTATTGCAGAACATGGAAACAAAATATACTGGGCTATGGGTTTGGGTGGCTATAGTGGATCAGTCACCTTGAACTATGTAAGGTCTATGTCCCCTGCCTGACCAATATTAATTATAATGTTTACAGATGAAATGGCAGGGGGTGACTTGCACACTCAATAATGGCCCCCGAAAACGGTCGCTAGCACATAGTGTCGTAGCGACAAGGGGGCAACATGTTCTGAGGTGCTTATGAGGAGTGGAGAGGTATTCCACGGCTATCAGGACAATCCCGGAAGTACGGTCAAGATCCCTACCAGCACGTTTGCTCTTGCGAATCTCCACTCAAGCAAGCCAATAAAGGCAAGAATGAGGTGGGAGCTCTATTACTCGTCAGTATTCACTCCAGCCGGCCAATATAAGCAAGCCAAAGGTGAGGAACAAGACTTCTCCCGGGAGATATTGTCCGTGGGGTCGCTACTGCCCAACAGCTCGCCACATGCTGCCCTGCGGCTTCCTGTATCTCTCTTGGTCTGGCTCCTCACCCTAGACCTGATCCGGCAAAGTAAACTCTTCCGTTACAGACCTAGAGTTTAGAGCGCGCAAGCCCTACCACGACGTCAACGTAGAGATACGGTGGTGGGGTTATTATTATTATTTCCTTTATTTCACGTAAATACTTACAAATTACATTTTATAAACAAAAAGTTTTAAAAAAACATTTAAAAATATAATAAATAGTAGCCCACCGGTATCGGGAACAGGGTCCAAGCTACCGGCGGTCAGGGCTCCAGAGAGAGGAACTTCCTGACAATGCGAGCCGTGTCCTCAAATCAAGCCCTTGATCCAGCTGCCCAACGAGAGCCTCCTTAGGTGTTGGTCGAGGCTCTTGGCTATTAACCCATTGGCTGTCACGACAATCGGCACAATGATTGCTGAGTCCACATGCCACATGTCGACAACCTCGCGAGCCAAGTCAAGATACTTGATTTGTTTATCTTTCTCGGCTTTCACGAGGTTCTCATCATGCGGGATGGTTATGTCAACAATCATTGCGCGCCGCTCTGATCGATCCACCACTACTATAACAGGCTTATTGGCAACAATAGCCCTGTCAGTGATGATAGATCGATCCCAGTATAATGTGATATTTCCATTTTCGAGAACTGGTTCGGGCACATACCTGTAGTACGGCACCTCAGATTACACAAAGCTGTATTTCAGAGCAAGTTGCTGATAGACGAGAACACCCGGAGATAATATGCCTGATTGATTCCCCCGGCCGGTGGCATGCCCGACAGATGTTAACCGTGCCGTCTTTCACAATAAATCTCCGGTAATTGTTCGTCATCATAACTTCGTCCATAATTGCACAGACAAATCTTTCGGTTTCTCCAAAGAGGTCACCGAAACGCAGCCAGGCTACGGACGCTAGTAGATCTACATAGGGGCCATGTAGGGCCCGGTAAAAGCGTCCGTGAAGCTCCTTACTCTGCCATACTTCCATGTGATCATTGGTGTCAAGCACTACTGGCTTGCGCCAGTTCTCTTTAGCTAAGGAGAGCGGGGTGAGGCCCTTGTCCACCGTGATTATATCATTATATCTCGATGCATCCCCACGGCGGTTTCTAGGAAATATTCCCTGAGACTACATATCTCGCGAATGTGGAGGGTCTTAGCGTTTAAAAAGCCTCGACCTCCACACTTTCGCGGGATATACAGCCTCATTACCGATGACCGTGGGTGATGCATTCGATTTGCAGTCAGAAGCGTCCGGGCTCTCCTATCCAGGGCATCTAGTTCGGTTTGAGTCCATTTGAGTACGCTGAAAGAGTACATCAGAACCGGCATGACCCAACTGTTGAAGGCACGCACCTTGTTTCCGCCTGATAGAAGACTATTAAGTACTTTTTTCAGGCGGCCAAAGAAGCGCTCCTTCAACGATTGCTTCATGTTAGTAACATTGATGCCTAACGCTTCCGACATATCCAAATACTTTTACGTTTTGGATGCGGAGAGGGCTCGAAGGTTTGTGGAATCCGAGAGTTGGATTCCCACGGATTCCACAATCTCCCCTCGCTTTACATGCATGACCGCACATTTGTCCACACCAAATTCCATTCTGATGACGCGAATCAGTTGCAAATTGTTGGGAGCAAAGAGTTTTAGGTTATCCATGTAAAGGACGGGAGATATAACCTGACCACCTCTCCTCAGCCGATAGCCTAGACCTGAATCCTCCAGCGCTGTGCTTAGAGGATTCAAGGCTAAGCAGAACCAAAGCGGACTCAAATTATCGCCCTGAAATGGCAGAAACAGGCATAATAGGCAGAGGAATTTAGGTTTGAACCCTGCGCTAAAACTTAACAGCAATTTTTTTCTTGTATCCTGTGTTTGAAATTAGCTTTTCAAATAATAATAAAAAATAGACATTTTCCAAGACCGCATGAAGGTAAAAAAGGACCACAAACCCCCTATTACAAAACAAGGTTTTTCTTTAGATCGTTTTAAACACAGAACAGATAAAACCTCTTTTATCTGTTCTGTGGTTTTAAACCACCGAACCATTTATTGAATTAAGAACCTAACTGTTATAGAAATGCAGTTCTAAATAAAAAAAACCGGCCAAGTGCGAGTCGGACTCGCCCATGAAGGGTTCCGTTACGTTACGATTTATGACGTATTAGAAAAAAACTGCTCACTAGATCTCGTTCAAACCAATTTTCGGTGGAAGTTTATATGGTAATGTACATCATATATTTTTTTTAGTTTTATCATTCTCTTATTTTAGAAGTTACAGGGGGGGGGGGGACACACATTTTACCACTTTGGAAGTGTCTCTCGCGCAAACTATTCAGTTTAGAAAAAAATGATATTAGAAACCTCAATATCATTTTTGAAGACCTATCCATAGATACCCCACACGTATGGGTTTGATGAAAAAAAAAATTTGAGTTTCAGTTCTAAGTATGGGGACCCCCAAAATTTATTGTTTTTTTTCTATTTTTGTGTGAAAATCTTAATGCGGTTCACAGAATACATCTACTTACCAAGTTTCAACAGTATAGCTCTTATAGTTTCGGAAAAAAGCGGCTGTGACATACGGACGGACAGACAGACAGACAGACAGACATGACGAATCCATAAGGGTTCCGTTGCCATTTGGCTACGGAACCCTAAAAATGACAACTTAGTTCGGTGTTAAGTTGTCATTTTAGTATTAGGAACTTTGCCTAAATCGAAATAAAGTTTGAAATACAAATACTGGCTCAAAGGTTTAGGCTACAACTAAAGTTACATTTCATTTTGTATTACGACGGAAAGAGTTTTGTGAATATAATTTGACGTAACATAGTCAACAGAGAAACATTTGATACAATAAGAATTAAATATTTTCGTCCACGGAACATTCGGTAAAAATAAAATAACGAAATTTTACCTCAAGCAAAAATTGCAGTTTTTTCACATTAAGGGCTGATTTTTCAATCATCTGATAACTTTATTCGACGAATAATTTTGAAATGTTGACAGTTATTTCATACAAAAACTGTCAAATGTCAATTTTGTTCCTCGAATAAAAGTTATCTGGCGATGGAATCAGCCCTAAATAAATATTTTAATACACTATCCAAAAAAATTAAACATATTTTACACAAATTATTAAAAGGTTGTTTGCATTAGTAGTAGGTACGGGCAAAAAAGTGACCAAATTAATTACATTAAGGGCTGATTATTCCAACGCCAGATAACTTTATCGGAGGAATAATTATGAATTTTTGACAGCTCGTCCATACAAAAACTGTCAGATGTCAATTTTATGCCACAAATAAGAATTATCGGTCGATTGAAAAATTAGCCCTAAAAGTAAATAACAATATTTTTAAACAGGAAAAATGAAATAAAAAAAACGAGTTTCTTAGCCAATGCAATAAAAAATATGGCTATATATTACTTAAATGTTGCATAATTATGTTGCCCACTCATAAGTAAATTAAAACCAACAGGGAACCTATCTAGAATCGTGAAAGTTGGCAAGAAGTAAGGTCTTTTTAGGGTTCCGTAGCCAAATGGCAACGGAACCCTTATGGATTCGTCATGTCTGTCTGTCTGTCTGTCCGTCCGTATGTCACAGCCGCTTTTTTCCGAAACTATTAGAGCAATACTGTTGAAACTTGGTAAGTAGATGTATTCTGTGAACCGCATTAAGATTTTCACACAAAAATAGAAAAAAAACAATAAATTTTGGGGGTCCCCATACTTAGAACTGAAACTCAAAAATTTTTTTTTCATCAAACCCATACGTGTGGGGTATCTATGGATAGGTCTTCAAAAATGATATTGAGGTTTCTAATATCATTTTTTTCTAAACTGAATAGTTTGCGCGAGAGACACTTCCAAAGTGGTAAAATGTGTGTCCCCCCCCCCCCCTGTAACTTCTAAAATAAGAGAATGATAAAACTAAAAAAAATATATGATGTACATTACCATATAAACTTCCACCGAAAATTGGTTTGAACGAGATCTAGTGAGTAGTTTTTTTTTAATACGTCATAAATCGTAACGTAACGGAACCCTTCATGGGCGAGTCCGACTCGCACTTGGCCGGTTTTTTTTTTTGTTTCCGTGGTGGAAAATCCTCATGTATGCGCCACCGATACAATGACGCGAGTACTTTTGCATCGAGGTTCCAGGGCGGGGATCCAGCCAGTACACAGGCCGCCTCGTAGGAGATCGTGCGATATCCCCTGATGATTCTGACGGTCATCGCTCTCTGCGGTTTTATTGCGCAATATTGCAATATTGCGATACTACCGGCCGTCAGGTCAGAGGCCCACTCCGGGGCCCCATACAGGGCTATCGATCGCACGATCCCCACATAGAGCCGCCTACAGGCGGCGCTCGGGCCCACCAGATTGGGAAGCAGCGTTGATAGCGCCCCAGCCGCTCCCAACAACTTGGGCGCCAGCTGCCGGAAGTGGGGGCCGAAGTCCCACCGGCTGTCGAGCACCAATACCAGGTACTTCATGGTAGACTCGACAGCGATCCGAGCCCCCCCGACTACGATTTGTGAGCCGGGCGGCGGCGCCCGCCGGGGGCCATGAAACACCATGGCCTCCGACTTGCTGAGGGCCACCTCCAGGCCTAGGCGACGTATGCGGCCCAGCACCTGTGAGACCGCAGCCGTCGCCAGCCTGCAACGCTGCCTCCCTGTGCGAGCTCCCCCGGGCAGTAACCAGCGTGTCATCCGCATAACACGTCAGGTCTACCCCCGGTCTGAGCTCGCCCCTCAGAAGAAGTAAGGTCTAGCACAAGTAAAGAACAAAAAAACCGGCCAAGTGCGTGTCGCACCACGCATAATGAAGGGTTCCGTAGTTGGGATGAATTTATCCCAAGAAAAAACTAAAATTGGCGCCGATTCGTTCGAAATTAGACAAGTTAGACGTGCTTAAGAAATTGGCTACTAAAAATACGATAATTTATGTCAGACGCTGACTAATTTGACAGAACAAAACTAATACTTACCTTCTGTCCTTTTCTTAATGAAATAGAAAGAAAAAGATGCACTGAACTTAACTTTAGTTTAGTTTGAGAACAAGGGAATCAGTGCCATTATAGCTGAGAAACAACTTCTCCCATTCATCGAAATACGTCACGGTCAATTCTCCAACTGCAAATGCAAGTTAGTTAACGCAAAAAAAATAATATTGGGAACGAATATAGCGGATAGTTTCATATTTAACTCTTTAAATAATAGTCATCCCGCTATACCTTTAAGGAGCGAAGCAGTCAATCATTACATTCATTACACAATAACACGAGGCCGTCACATACCTTTAGTGTTACAGCTCACCCATGCTCAAATCCAATACCATCTTGTAACTGTCCAACTCTTACTAGATCGGACAATATTAAATACCTGGGAGTTCGTATTGACGATGGACTAAGATGGGACAGACAGATTGACGCCCTTACCACAAGAACAATGCGTCTTATACATGTGTTTAAGTCACTGAGAGAGTCGGCCAAATTTGACACACTGAAGATGGTGTATTATGCTCTTTGCCAATCTGTTATTGGATATTATATTACTGCATGGGGCGGAGCGGCCAAAACTAAGATGTTAAGAGTAGAAAGAGCACAGAGAGCCATAGTTAAAGTAATGACTAGAAAACCCTACAGATTCCCAACAACTGAACTATACTCTAACTGCAAAGTCCTTACGGTACGTCAGCTTTTCGTGCTTCGATCGATTTTAAGAATTCACGCTAAGCTGCCGCCGCCAAATCTAAATAAGCGACTACAACTCATCACTGGATCTCAACATAAAACCACTTTCGCAACGCATCAATTTTATACACTGAGTAATTATATTTACAATAAAATTAACACTGTCAGCTGAGCATCTGGGTATTCAAATGTTTGTTGTGTGGCGCACTATTTTCTTATACAAAATAAATGACGATTAGTGACGTTCTGTTTTTCATACAATAAAAGGTAATATGAAATATGACACAGCCGTTACTACACGTCGACGTTTATCCATGTTGTGTCATAGGTATGCAATCCATGTATAGTACATAAATAAAGAACAGCGTCTAATCACGTTGATGAATTTGGGAACAACGTCCAACAAGTCGAAGGAAGCAAAGTCTGATAACGTTGACTGATGTTTGAATTTAGTTTGAGAAAAGGCAATAAAACAGTTTTGTTAGTCGGTAGATATTTATTCAAATAACAATTAGTATTTTGAAATAAAAAAAAGCTTATTGTTTCCGTATCGTGATCAACAGTATTGGAATGCTCTGACATAGTTCTAGGCCGTTTTGTTTTTCTAGTGTCAAAAATACTTCCAGAACTTGCACTGTGATCTGAAATCTCGGAACTGGACTGATCGGAATCTAAACGCTTATTCTTGGTTCTTGCTCGTGGTCTTGCGTGAAATAGTAATTCATTACTTAGTGAACTATCGCTCCCATCTGACCGTCCTGGCTCTGGGTCACAATCTGCATCAGATCCAGATTCACCATTTTCACTGAAAGGATCTGGAGTAGTTTCCTGTGACGTCGATGCCTCATCGAAAATCCTCATCGATCTCTGTTCACCTTGTTTTCTATCCATCTAAACAATAAGCATAAATAACTTTACGATAAAGATCCACACAAAATAATCAAATACTTACGATAATTCGAAGGCGTTATTTCGAAAAACCACGGCTGCGGCACTGCAATTTGATACACTCTTCCCGCTCACGGCGCACAGGACGACTGAAGTATGGGAGCGGGGGCACCGAGGGACGTATTACGACGTTGCGAATGTATTGGTAATTAGAATGTATGTGTGTGAGTAGCCTTACAAAGTGTACAAAAAAACTAACGTGGTGTGGCGCTAGGAGTCCGAAAATTTAAAGTGATACGGCGCGATGACGTAGCTTGAAGGAATTGGTATAAGCCGCAGCCGTTTATACACGTTCTTTATAGAAAGACATATTTTTTGCTGAAGTGATTAAACGTTGTGTCAAATAGCGTTTATCAAATTTTACGTGTTATAACGTTGCTCCGCTCAAAGTGTTAATAAAGAATTAAAATCCTAAAACTAAACACCCACGCGGTAAAGAAGGAAGTAACAGAGTGGCTACTAGAGAGAGACTATGCCTATACGGAGTCTCTACTTACTTACATCACCTAATCTCTCATGCATCCCGTTTTCGATAACATACACACATTTTAAAATGCGCGCACACACACCCGCCCACCCCACCTTATCACACATGCACACACTTCCACACAATACTCACCTTCCACTACATGCACACACACCCTCACACACATACACTTTTGTCACAAAAAAAGAGAATTACATAAATTATTGCAGCGGTATTTTGACACTGTTCATAAATTGTTATTATAAGAATTTTGTGGCCGTTCACTGATACCTAGTTTGAGAGGCAGGGTTTTAAAACATTTCAGTACAGAATTTACAACAACTTAATTAACTTATAACTCTCTACCCACTGATTGTTGCTGTAACTATCTGTAATTTTTTATGAATAAACATATTATTATTATTAATATAAGAATGGCTATTTTATTCAACTTCCAACAAAGGAAAAAGCTTAAAAGTTTGCAAACTTGCGAATGACTGCTTTGCAAACTTCAGTTCGATTCCCAACAATAAATTGATATTATTTTGAGCTTCGTTTTTTATATTTTGTTATACTAAGTATTATGATAATTCGTAGAATGTACACAGAAGAATGGCAGTTTTGGTGTCGCTTCATTTCAGAAGCGTTCATGAATGAAGTATGTTCATTATATGAAACTGTTACAGGGATTTACTTAGTATGCATTAGCTCTTTTTTTATCAAACAGTACAAGGATTTTTTTTTAAAATCTGGCTACCAAAACGCAATTATTTGCAACTAGCTTCTGCCCGCGGCTTCGCCCGCGTTGATGTCGGAAATTATCCCACGGGAACGTGCTAACAGGATAAAATGTATGTGCTTCCCCAGAATGCCATCTATCTCGCGGGCCCTTTGTGGCTAATTACAATAGAAAACCAATTGTGTCTCATTAGTGGTGATTAAGAGGGTACATCTCTTTACCTAAGTACCTACCTAATAAAAAAAAAACTCGATAACAGAAATTAAATACCTACCTACCTAAGTAAACCTATTTCTGATGATAACTAATCTAAACTCCAAAATCCCTAAAAACTAATATCTATACGAATGACTAATCCTACCTAACAGTATTATAAAATAACCTACGGTCACTACGTACACTATCAAATATACTACCTATACTTTACAATTAAAATCTATACCTACGACTTATATAAAAATAAACCTAAATAACTCTAAAAACTAAAAGGAATAAAAATGAACTCCATTGCGGGTGACTTAACCTACGACAAACTTATTATTTGCGGTTGGTACAGTAATCGGGTCTAGGGATCGAACCGCAAAATTAAGTTTGTTCGTTATTGTATATACTTTTCCAGGATAAAAAGTACCCAGTGTGGTGCCCAGGATATTAAAGAATAATTATACCAAGTTTCATCGTAATCTAACCGGTAGTTTTTGCGTGATGCCTGAACAAACAGACAGACAGACAAAATTTTTTTTAATCACATTTTTGGGTTCGGTGTCGGTCTAGTAACACCCCGTGCCATTTCTTTTTTGATATTTTCAATGTTTCACTTACTGTTTTAGAATTTTCACTTATACAGATTTATTATAAGTATATATATAGATAGATATCTATACTAATATTATAAAGAGGAAAACTTTGTTTGTTTGTTTGTAATGAATAGGCTCAAAAACTACTGAACCGATTTAAAAAATTCTTTCACCATTCGAAAGCTACATTATCCGCAAGTAACATAGGCTAAATTTTATTTTAGAAAAATAGGGTTCCGTAAGATATTTGGGTTTTTCGGACACAAGGTGTAAAAAATCAACCAGAAAAGTTACTTATTTTGCGTACGCTGCCTAAACTATAAAAGATAGAATCATAAAATGTTGAAATTAATTGTAGATGTTATAAATATCTACAAAAAAGTCCGCAACAGACTATACCTATCTATGTCGAGTGAGACACAACAAGCATTTTTTTATTTAAAAATCTTTAATTTTTTTTGGACTACATTTAAACGTATTTATTTTACTCATGCTATTAATCCTTATCCAAATAAATTATTTCATCACTAAGTACAGTTTATGTAGATAATATTTGGTCCTAGAATTATTAAAATTGGATGTTTGGTTTTGAAGTTATGGCGAAATTAAAATATACCAAGAATACCCATGATTCCTACTGATTTGCCTATACCCTTCAAAAGGCTCCAATTTCCAGTAAAAATTTCTTTCGCACTAACGATAAACAAATCCCAGGGCCAAACATTCAAATTAGTAGGAATTGATTTACGAAAAGAATGTTTTACGCATGGGCAACTTTACGTTGCCCTATCACGGGTCGGGGCTCCCGACCATCAGTATATTTGGTTACCTGAAAATAATTTAACGTCAAATGTTGTTTATAGAGAAGCTCTACAATAATCGCTTTAGTTATCTATCCTAAAACAACGGGTTGCACTCCGGGACTGCCGGCAGAAGTGAAAACTTAGTATTAATTACATTAAAATATTTTCATCATTAACAACTTTAACATCCACATATAGACAATCTATGCAGCCTGCGGATAATGACTGCGTCGTCGATGTTAGTGTCGGTGTCTGTGAATTGACCTGGGAATCATTTTGCTGACCGTGTCTTTCCTGGGTAGGCTTTTTGCAGCGGTAACCGACATCCCCGCGGGCGGAGCCGCGGGCGACCGCTATTATAAACATATAAATATAAAAATATAATAAGCTTTGAATTTTCAAAAAATATTCAATGTACACCTACAGATTCGGTCGATTTACTCCTTAATTATATGTATAGAAAAAAATTGTCGGTAAAAAAGTTTACAAAATCAAAAATCAAGTCTTAATATAACTATTTACATCACATCCATGATCTGTATAGTGTTATAAAGTTTTCATAATTTTCGCAAAGTTTACAAAATTCATCTTCTTACTTCTATTTATTTAATTTTTTTTTATTTTGTATCTTTATGGGTTATTTTGATTTCCTTTTGAGATACGCAATCCTGTCACAAATCCGAAATCTACGCGGACGAAGTCGCGGGCAGAAGCTAGTGGTTTATATTAATAAATATATTTTGGCTTATTGTTAATGAATCTACTATGTATACGTTATTTGGAGAATTTAGCTTTCATGGCAACATTAAAATCTATTGAGGTCAGCTTCAAATCGGAAATGTCTTAACCACAGAACACTAATACCCTAAGGCGGGGTCTTAACTGTTTTATTTTAATTTCACAACTCTGGTCTTGTCTTGTTATGAATTTGTTTACGTACTTTTATTTGTTTGTTTTGTGGTGAATTATAGGACACGAGGATTAATTATTGTACTTACGTAATCCAGGTGTGCAGTGATGTGTGATGACTGATGATCGAGCCTAAAGCAATGCCATAGGTTATAGTTGCTGCTAGTACGTGCGATGAGCATCGTATGGTGATGCCGAGGACAAGCGTGACGCCCATGCCAGCTACTCACTTATTCGACGAAGATTCTACGATTAGAATGTAATCTATATTTATCTATACTTATAATAAATTTGTAGAAGTGAAAATTCTGTACATTGAAAATATCAAAAAATAAATGGCAGGCTGTTACTAGACCGACACCGAACCCAAAAATGTGATTAAAAAAATTTTTGTCTGTCTGTTTGTTCAGGCATCACGCAAAAACTACCGGTTCGATTACGATGAAACTTGGTATAATTATTCTTTAATATCCTGGGCACCACACTGGGTACTTTTTATGCCGGAAAAGTATCTTCTAAATATATAAAACTCAAAGGTGACTGACTGACTGACTGACATAGTGATCTATCAACGCACAGCCCAAACCACTAGAGGGATCGGGCTGAAATTTGGCATGCAGGTAGATGTTATGACGTAGGCATCCGCTAAGAAAGGATTTTGATAAATTCTACCCCCAAGGGGATAAAATAAGGGATGAAAGTTTGTATGAAAAATCTTATCCTTGAGTTAATAAACTTGAAACTTAGCACGAATACTTATCTAAATAAATTATGAAGATTGTCAGTTTTTTTTTCTTCTAAACTATCCCCTAATAAGGGATTGGGGGGTTTCAAAGTTTGTATGGAAGAATTTTAGCGCGCAGTCCGGTTGACTCGAAACTCAGTATTTATACCTAATATTGAAAGTAAAGAATAACGTGTATCAGGGTTTTTTGAAAATCTACCCCTGACGGGCTGAAATGGGGTAGTAAATTTTTCAGGGGAGGATTTTACTGCATGGCTTGATTAACTCGAAAATTAGTATAAATAATCTTTGAGTCAAGTTATGAATACATCCCAAATAATTTTTTTTATATTCCACCCCTGTGGGGGTGAAAAGCGGGGATACAGTTAATATGAAAAATCTTATTCATCTATATATATCTATATACTTTAAATCTGTAGAGAGGTCGATTCTGTACATGAAATATATTTCCAAAATAACTAACAGGGGGTGATTAGGGATCGATACTGATGCCAAAAATGCAATCAGTAAAATTTTTGTCTGTCTGTATAACCGTTATAGAAACAAAAACTACTCGACGGATTTTAAAGAAACTTGGTACACTTATTTGTCATACTCCTGAGCTAGTTATAGTATACTTTTCATCACGCTACAATCAATAGGAGCAGAGCAGTGAAGGGAAATGTTGGGAAAACGGGAGAAGTTACTCCATTTTTTAAGCTTCCGTCGCGTGTGCAACCTTAATGGTTAAAGCTACACAGAAATCATGTATGACGGAAATGTTCTTCTTAAAATTATATAAAAAATATCTCACGACAGCATATGTATATCTTTTATGGTTGACTCACAATAACACGTGTAACTCCCGGTAGCTTAGCAGTTCGAAGCTTTCTGATTATATTTGTCTACTCTTACGTTTATAACACTCTCAGTCATCCCTAATTAAAAAAGTTAACATTATTAACTATTCCATAAAAAAGAATCATAGAAATCGGTATAGAAACACCAAAGTTATACATGGAATACGCTAATAATAAGCCATCGCGATTCGGGCGTGAATACTGAATCACGCTCGACGCGTCGCGTCCGAGCGCGAGCTTCATACAATTTTTGCCTGTTGATGCGAATAGACGTTCAGAGCGTTCGACCTTATTGACAGACAATACTTAATTGATATTAACAAACCGTGCTTATCAGCGCGACTTTTAGTCTTTAATAATTTATTTTTAGATTCCTTTTGTTGTTATTTTATAAAATAGGTATTAGTTATTTTAGTAGTGTTTAAATATTCGTTCAAATTGCAAATTATTAATAGTTTACATTTTATTTCTTTTTAGGTGAAGTAGTAGTAGGTACGCATAGATTTTTAGATACCGATAGGTAAGTTTTGGCTAATTTACGTTCACTTTTTTATATTAATTTTATTTTCATTTACGTTTTAGCTTTATTTAGAGGGGCCCGTGGCTAAATAATAACAGCCGCACAGGTCGATCGGTCAGGTTCAGCTACGCTTGCCGCGGTTAGTCTGTGAATGGGTGATCTTTACATACCGAGACCCCTTCGTGCCTCGGAAAGCACGTTAAGCCGTTGGTCCCGGCTGTCATTCGTGGGTCTTTGACAGTCGTTACGGTTAGTCAGAAGCCCGAAAGTCTGACAACCAGTCTTACCAAGGGGTATCGTATTACCCAGTAACTGGGTTGTAGAGGTCAGATAGGCAGTCGCTCCATGTAAAATACTGGTATTCAGCTGCATCCGGTTAGACTGGAAGCCGACCCCAACATAATTGGGAAAAGGTTAGGCAGGCGATGATGTTTTAGCTTTATTTTCATTTGCCTGCATCAATGCCACCTAAAAGACGATCTTTATCTCAAAATTCGAGAGCTAAGCTAAGCTAAGAGAATGAGAAATAGGCGTTCTCAAGAATCGGCAGAGGAAAGAGCACATCGGTTAAACTCTATGAGAGTTAGTGCCTCAACTTCTCGAGCCAATGAAAGCTCTCCCGAGAGAGAGACGCGATTAGCAACTGACAGAGCGAGACGAGCTACATCACGGGCGTCTCAAAGCTCTTCTCAACGAGAGCTAAGGCTTACCATTGACCGAGAACAACATGTGTTATCCCGAGAAGCTGAAACTGCTTTACAACGAGAATTGCGGTTCACAGCTGACCGCGAACTGCATACATTATCTCGCGAGTCCGAAACCTACACTGAGAGGGAATTACGTCTCACAGCTGATCGCGAACGGCATGTACTATCCCGTGAGTCCGAAACCTTCACTGAGAGGGAATTACGTCTCACAGCTGATCGCGAACGGCATGTACTATAATAAGTATGTAAAGTTGTCGAAAATTTACTACTGACGGGACAAAAACGGGTAATTCAGTTTTTAAGGGGAGGATTTGAACTTGAAACTGTATGTTACATTTTCGCGCCTAAACCACTGAACTTCTGATTTGGCATAGAGATAGATGGCATCCTGGGGAAGCACATACATTTTATCCTGTTAGCGCGTTCCCATGGGATAATTTCCGACATCCACGCGGGCGAAGCCGCGGGCAGAAGCTAGTTAATAATAAATATGTAAAGTTGTCGAAAATTTACCACTGACGGGACAAAAACGGGTAATTCGGTTTATAAGGGGAGGATTTGAACTTGAAACTGTATGTTACATTTTCACGCCTAAACCACTGAACTTCTGATTTGGCATAGATATAGATGGCATCCTGGGGAAGCACATACTTTTTATCCTGTTAGCACGTTCCCGTGGGATAATTTCCGACATCCACGCGGGCGAAGCCGCGGGCAGAAGCTAGTAATATAATATTAATGCTTCATTCAACTGCCAAATGATTGTTTTATTTTTGCTTAATCCACAATAGGCAGGAATAGGCCGACCAAGATAGTAAGCCAACTTGAATGGACGCGCTGCCTCCCCAGCCTGAATACCTTCGCAGATCTTAATAGAATTTAAGATTCACCTTTGAACCTTGCATGAATATAATAAGATGTATAGGCAAAAATATTGATATAAATTGATGATTTATAAATACTCAGTAGGTAATGTTTTAAATATTGTCATTGATAAAGCCTCGTATTCACGCGACACTAGTCGCTTGAAGCGGGCGATGTCGACAAACGTATCGACGAAACGAAATGAAACGATATCTTGCCTCACGATCTTTTTCATCGTTCTCGATGTTGCCAGACATGTCGTGCGACGTCGCCCGACGTTACAACGTTCAATAAACCCGTCATAGCTATGTTGTCACTACAAGACGTTTTAACGTGATTACGCCGCTCCGGCCGTGTACGATGCACTAGCAAAGAAATAGCGCGTTGGTTTGCATTTGAAGGTCAACGAAGAATCGTGCATAGTTCATTTTGGACGTATCCCTATGTCGCATTTTTGGTTGTCTTCATCCAAAAGCGTTGTTTTCTTACATTTGCTTTTATATATGACGACATTAGTAGTAATAACAAAAGACATTTGTCAACCACCACGTAATTAGCCATAATTACGTGGTGATTGACAAATGTCTTTGAAACAAACGTCAACAAATGTTTTTGAAGCTTGCTTTGTATAAAAGTGCACGGAGCACAATAGGAAATGATGCCCTTCTAGATGTCCAATACCACTAGTAGCGGCACTAGTAGCTACAAGTGCCACTTTTCCCTTCAGTAACCATTATTGTAACTATTTATTTCCGCCATCTTTGAATGTCATATACTGTTTACTGCACAATATACTCTTAAGTTGACTGTCAGAGTCTGTAAAAACGGAGCCACCTGCTCGTTAAACAACGATATTCTGGCGAAACCCAACATTAAAAAAATATGCCCTTTTATCTTAATTTGACTAAGATCTATCTTTTGAGAGTATTTGTTCGAATGTACGCGAAGTCTAAGTGCGACACCCAAACGACATGGAGTTCTGCCATTCTTCTTTTGTTGAACCATGAAGGTTTTAATGCAATGTTCTAGGAGTAATCTTCTTATGTTGTTGTTGCCTAGCAACTGTGCTGTTTTGTCATCTTATATAATAAAGACGAGTTTAATTTTATATTCATCATAAAATGTAAACTACTTTATTAAACCACTGTGTTACAATGATATAAATACTTTCATTGAAAGCAAGCTCAGCCAACAGGTTATGGGCCCAGACGTGATCTGGTGTAATATCTGAGCAAAATAAAATGAGTATCTCAATTTCGGATATGGAACAAGCTGTTGTAAAAAGTGTTTGAGAGATTGGCAGGCCAAGCCAATTATGGTACGTGGGCTTTTGCCATGGAAATGTTCCTGACCGACCTTGATCTATGGGAGTGTGTGAATGATGATTTTGTGGCAGACTCTGCGGAGGCTAAAAGAAAGGATGCCAAAGCACGGAGTAAGATCTGCCTCATGTGCAAGGAAAATATTTATCCTATGATCATGCATCTCAAGACAGCGAGAGATACTTGGCAAGCGTTGCAAAAATCTTATGCTGTCGGCGGGTTACTGCGACGGCTGTATCTGTTGCGGAAATTATTCAACGCCAAATTGACAATGTTTTCGTCAATGGAGGAATATCTCAATGACATCCTGTCAACCAACCAGTCATTACTTAGCATAAAGGCAGGTCTGGATGATGAATTTCTTGGGATCATTATGTTGGCCGGTTTAACTGATGCATACAATCCTCTCGTGATGACATTGGAGCATTCAAGCATGAAGATTACAACAGTCTGTGCAGGCAGCTTTGCTCAAAGAAAGCTTGAGGAAAAGCAGCTCAATGAACACGGTAGAAGATGACACGGCAACGGCACTGATGTCAAACTCCAAAAAGGGAGTTATATGCCATTTGTGTAAGAAGAAAGGGCATTATAAATGGCAGTGTCTACGTCGTAAAACAGGAAACAAGTCTTAAGACAACAAAGGCAGTAAAGAGACCTCGGATCTAATGGCCGCTCTATTTATGGCGGTTGGTGAGGGGCCATTGGGTCGTAGATTCCAGAGCTACATCACACATGACGTCTGACGTGCATATTCTAGAAGATAGACAGTCCACTAGTTCTAAGCTAGTGACGACGGCGAACAATAATAAAATTGTATCTAGTGAACAAGGGGATGTGTATGTCATGGGGCGCTCTGTGAGGTTCGAAGATGTACTTATGCTTCCAGGTTTGACGACAAACTTGCTGTCGGTTAGCAAAATGTGTGCTAAGTAAGGGTTGCACTGTTGTTTTTGATGAGACTTGTTGTAAGGTTTACCAAAAGGATTACAAGGTAAAAGTAATTGGAAAGCCAGTATTGACAGCACCACTGAAACAGGGGTTATATGTTCTGACGTGTCCTCCAGATGAATCTTCTACTACTGCTACCTTGTGAAGGTCGCTGTAAAGGGAAGGAGTGCGTCAAAATGTTTCCAAAAGGTAAAAGTAAGAGAGCAAAAGACTTTCTTGAACTCGTGCATTCGGATTTAGCGGGCCCTATGGAAGTGGAGTCCTGGGGAGGTAACAGGTGCTACCTGATTTTTGTGGATGACTTCAGCTGAAAAACATTTGGCTATTTGTTGAAATCCAAGACCGAAGTTTTCGCTAAATTCATGGAATTCAAGGCACTAGTTGAAAATCAGACGGGCAAGAAAATAAAGAAATTTCGTAGCGATAGTGGCAATGAATATACATAGTCGCAAGAAGTTTGATCCTAAAACGATTCAAATGATAATGACTGGGTATTCGACTAATTCGAAGGCGTACCGATTTATAAATTTGAAGGATGATCCAACGAGGATTGTCATCGCTCGAGATGCTACTTTTATGGAAAATGTTCCCATGATTATTAAAGAAAAACAAGAAGCTGCTGTTCCTGTTTCTAATAAGGATGCTGTGGTCATAGATTTACAGTATGACATTCCAGGAGTTAGTCGTTCCACTATTGAGTAGTGGAACCAGAGGTGCCAAGGATTGCTGGTCCTGTTGCAGTGGGGGTTCCGGTGGCTAGTTCGAATGAAGAAGAATCTGGAAGTGCATCTAATACAGCGAGGGCTAGTTCACTGACGAGATCGGATTCTGGAGCAAATTTTTATGACTCTATTGACGTTGAGAATTTGCAAAGTTCAGATTCTGTCGACTTAGAGCGTCCTGTGGCAGAAGACTTGCAAACGGGTGCGGGGGCACCGTTGCCTGTATTGCACAGGCCTCCACCAGTGTGGGACGGGAATGGCCAGGTGTTCCCGGCCATTCCCGTAACCCCCCAACCTGGGGGGCATGCGGGCCCGCAATTCCAGCTAGGCGGGCGTGCGCCGGGAGGGCTGTGGAAGTAAAGGCTATGCCGATTTCCCATGGCCTTCCCTTCACGGCGATGTGGGAACACCGCTGAGTTTTAGTGGGTATACTGTCATTCCGACAGGGAGTCCCACATACCCAGTCTCGTCCCCCGCGAGACGGGGATGCATAAAGCATTTCTCAGCGAGAAAAAAAAAGGTACTGTAAATAAGAAAAACCGTGTGTTTACAATCTACTTCTTTTCTTCTTACATATTGTTTTAGTGATTCGTAGACCTTCGTCAGAAATAATCTGTAAGAATGTATCAGTCAGTGTAAAAGTGTTATGCCATTAGGTCGTTTATGCAGGAACGGAAGTGTTCTTAATTCACTAAAAACGAGAAACTTTGCAAGCAATGGGAAAATGCTACTAAAGACTATGGGTGTCGAGCAGCTAAACACACGGACAACTGAACGACGCTTGTTCCCGCGGCACCAGTCCTGACTTTCTTCATATTTTGGCTGTTGAGAGTAGACCAACACACTGAGCTATAATATTATTATACAAGAGATCAGTGAAACAACACTACAAACGTAGTATGCAGGGAAGTTTTATAAAAATATGGTTGTTATGTAGCATATATTATGTATGTACGCGAACGAAGTCGCGGGCAAAAGCGATAATAAATTGAAAACTCTTTATTTTGGTGGAGGTCGGTTCATTGTTATTAGAGGTAAATTGATGCTATCTGGCAACATTCCTATCGCTGTCACTGTCACTTGATATCACTCGCACATATCCACATATCCACAGGTGCAGCGGTGCTTCAAATAATGATCAGTAAGGCTCTTTGTTAAAAGCTTTTATTTAATTTGACTTATATGTATGTGAAGGTGGACTTTTCCAAGTTAAATTTGACCCACTTCCCGGTATCCGATTGAGCTTAAATTTTACATACTGGTCCAGTCCCGATGACAATGCATGTTTATGACAAGCATGACGTGATGCTGCTCCCAGGATTGGCGCCAGACGAGGGAACTCCTCAACGGTTAACAGCAGGGACATAAAATTTTGCACACCCATTGGGATGACAATTAGCGAGTCCACCATGAAATTGTTGCCACCTTCAGGGTTGGCTCCAAACCAGAGTATTCCTCAACGGTCGGCAGTAGGGACTTGAAATTTTCATACCCGTTCGGATATGATAGACGGTTGGTGGGTCCAGCATGAAATTGCTGCCACATCCAGGGTTGGCTCCAAACCACGAAACTCCTCAACGGTCAACAGCAGGGACATGAAATTTTGCACCCCCATTGGGATGACAGTTAGCGGGTCCACCATGAAATTGCTGCCACCTTCAGGGTTGGCTCCAAACCAGAGAATTCCTCAACGGTCGGCAGTAGGGACTTGAAATTTTCATACCCGTTCGGATATGATAGACGGTTGGTGGGTCCAGCATGAAATTGCTGCCACATCCAGGCATAAGAGGTATACTCCATACCGCCGGCTAGCCCCCACTGGGGTGGGTCGTGTTTATTGCTGACCCTGATGCGCCACGTAACGTGTTTCCACGAGGCATCATAGAGGAGGTTTTTCCTGGAAAGGACGGCAGAGTGCGAGTGGTACAAGTACGAACGCAGTTAGGTAGGCACACGTCGCTAAGATCTCCTTGGAATAGCTAGTCCTGCGCCAGCAGCACTAAGGGCTATGTAAGCGACGCAACTAGCGTAAGAACTTTTTGCTACAAACTTTTTTATAATATGTTAAATACTTTTCTTTTTATTAGCCGTCAAATTGATGTGCACTTCTTTTGGGAGTCTCTGTCATCGTTCGCTAATGATCGTTCATATCGAGGTAATCAAGTGTTTGGCCAACCCACGACATTTGTCCCAGTTACACCTTTGGCGTTCTTTCTCGTTAATTGAATTGACCGAAAATATGAGACAACAAGGTAGCACCACATTTAAAGACCTCTTGAACGCATTACGCATCGGTGAACTTGAGTCGGAATATTTCAGTATTTTAATGAGTCGACTAAACATAGAACCAACTGGCGAATTTGCGATTGAAAAAGCCTTACGAATCTATCCCACTAATCAACAAGTTTTCAATCATAACAAAACCGTGCTAGAACATTTTCGTGCCCGTGGTATAACAATCCATAAAATAATTGCACAAGATAGTCTAATAGATTGTACTCGAAAAAATGACAATATAGATTTAAATAATATTATACCATCTGATATAAACAAGACTGGGGGTCTTGTTTATATCAGATGAAGCTTGTCGCGAGATTTACCTGTGTAGACTAATAAATTAAATAACTTGATCTGTATTATTTTAATTAAAAAAAAAACTAAGTTCAAACTAAGTACAGACGCCAGCACATCAAGCTACTACAATCCGTCAGATTTCTTTAATAGATTTTCGACTTTATTGCTAAAGTATTAGGTTCAAGGGAAAATCTGACAGTTTCGGGTAGGTTAAGTAATACGAGTGCTTAAATCTCGCAACAAGCTTTTATATAATATAAATTGTGTAATGACGTTATAAGTTGATGGTAAAAATTTTAAAGGAAAAGATTACTCAAATTTACATCGTGCAGCACTGAGGCTAAATCTTATTATTTAATTAATTTTAAATCTTATCATTTACAATTAAATTTTGTAAAGTTATTGGAAAATGAATAGGTTTAATGTAATTTAAATCTTATTTTTATCTTTTTAGGGCGTAAATAAAAGCTTTTTTTAAAAGTTTTTTTTAATATAAATTTTTAGATTTTATAATCTATGTCGAAGCTTACAATAATTTGAGAATCGAAGATGGTTTAGGAGTCTACTATAAAAAGGATATAGCGCGCGGAGTTACCGACATAGCGCGCCGAGTAAGCAAACTGCTGAAGTGGAACATTAACGGCTGATTTTTTTTTAAGTAGTCCTTGCATATTGGGAATAGGGTCCCACAAAATCTATCGACAGCTTATTATTATTAGAAGTAATTACTTCTGGAATAGCAATAGCTGATCATCAACTTCTGCTTCGCTACACAATTCCTTACTAATTGAATAAATAGGTATTGATAAATAGGTTTTTTTTTTGTATAAATTTGTATGCCCATGATGAGGCTGATCACAGCATGAACTCACTGTATATTGTAAGACCTATATTGTAACCTGTGTATCACAAATAAACTGTTTGATTTGATTTGAGCGGGCAGGTTAAATCGTCTTGTGACGTATGAGATAAAGTGGCAGTGGGCTGGCCATGTTTGTCGAAGGACCGATGGCCGGTGGAGCAGACGAGTCCTGGACTGGAGACCGCGTATCGGCAAGCGTAGTGTGGGACGCCCCTCAGCTAGATGGACGGACGACCTAAAGAAGGTTCCTGGGACGGACTGGATGCGGAAGGCGAAGGACAGGGTGTTGTGGCGCAGCCTGGGAGGGGCATAGGCCCCTCCCAGGCTGCGCCACAACACCAACTCGCCTATCGTAGTCCACTGCTGGACATAGGTCCAGCAGTGGACTACGATAGGCGAGTTGATAAAAAAGATAAATTACTGTAGATTTTATTACATTTTTGGTTTTATGTCTAAACTGACCACCTCGAATTAATAGTAAGTAAACAAAAGTTGCTCAAAATTGCAACAACACTAGTTTTTGAGTTGTGGGAAACATGCCATAGAGCCGAGAGGGACCGGGCCCTAAACCACCACGCGTGCCCAGTGCGGGGGTGGATGTCTCATGTCTTCGCATTTTTAGTTCTAGGACATGCCGGTTTCCTCACGATGTTTTCCTTCACCGTTTTGAGAGCCGTGATGATGAAATAAATTACACAAACTAAAGTACCAGCCTGGTTTGAACCCACGACCTGCGACACGTAAGGCGTTACCACTGGTGCACCACTGCTCTAAACGTAGCTACAATATTCTTAGTAAAGCGTAATCTTTCTTCCAACCTTTAAGAAGTAACTAAAAGTGAATGCATATGACATTCGAAATCAAGTAGTAAATATCCATATGCTACACGTACGGGCAGGTATACCTACATAGTAGATACATATGCTACACGTACGGGCAGGTATACCTACATAGTAGATACATATGCTACACGTACGGGCAGGTATACCTACATAGTAGATACATATGCTACACGTACGGGCAGGTATACCTACATAGTAGATACATATGCTACACGTACGGGCAGGTATACCTACATAGTAGCTATATATGCTACACGTACGGGCAGGTATACCTACATGGTAGCTACATAATATGCTACACGTACGGGCAGGTATACCTACATAGTAGCTACTTATGCTAAACGTACGGGCAGGTATACCTACATAGTAGCTACTTATGCTAAACGTACGGGCAGGTATACCTACATAGTAGCTACATATGCTACAAGTACGGGCAGGTATACCTACATAGTAGCTACTTATGCTAAACGTACGGGCAGGTATACCTACATAGTAGCTACTTATGCTAAACGTACGGGCAGGTATACCTACATAGTAGCTACATATGCTACACGTACGGGCAGGTATACCTACATAGTAGCTACATATGCTACACGTACGGGCAGGTATACCTACATAGTAGCTACATATGCTACACGTACGGGCAGGTATACCTACATAGTAGCTACATATGCTACACGTACGGGCAGGTATACCTACTCGTACCTAGTAGCTACAATATCTAACGTATTGACTTTATCCTCGACATTAGTTTGAAATGCTCTAGCTTGCGAGCATTCATTTATAGCATTAGTACACGACATAACAAACAATAACGGCGCTTTGCCCTCTTTGAAACTACTCTAGTATGAATTCACATGCTCGGGGCGGATGGCGCGCGCGCCGTGACCAATGCGGCCCTCGATGAAGACGTCATAAAATAATGACAATATAACTTTTCACGAGATAATTCTCTCGGCCGACAACCCTCCGCGAATGTGTCCTCACACCGCCCATCACGACAGTGTAGAAGCGACTTTAAAGCTATGGGACTTGTGGTCGCGATTAGTTCGCGCGGCGAGGCGCGGGGGAGTCGCTCCACCGCTGCCGTCGCCGGACAGGGTTGTCAAAGCGTACAGTAATAAATATAGTCGTGCTTTCACATAGGAGAGGAGAATGGAGTTTAATGATCTGTGCGTAATGCCCTTGAAACATAACTTCCGCAATGTTTTGTTGTCGTAAAAAAGTCGCCGGATCATCCGTCGGTCGCGTGACTCGGATTGCTGTTTTCCGTTCGGGGACCTCTTAATGTTTGTATTATGTGAGCTTTTTTATCAAAATGTTATGGGAACGCTTCCGGAATCGCGTTTACTGAAAATAGTTGAAAGTTTGACGATATTTGAGCTCTGAAGCCTGCCCAAATACCTACCAACTCAATAAAAAAGATTCAGTATAAAGATTTACATATTGACCACAGCGGCAGCGGTGTGTAACGATTGACATAATAACAAAATAATTAAATCAACGGGAAATTATCAGAAACAGACAAATCTTTGATTTTATAGAATCCCATGGATTTTCACCGAGGCTTTAGGGAGTGCTTAAATTGCAAAGATTACCCCTTTGCAATTTAAGCACTATCATGTCCTGGAAGGAATACGTTGAATTAGAAGACACCGAGTGTACTTATGTGTCTGGTGGTGCAGCAACGAAAAATTAGTAAGGTAAACGTACCGATACTCGTCGGGTTTTGAAACTCACTGACTTCAAAGAACTGAAGGCCAATTCTCGTAATTTAAAACGTTCAAAATCTAGTCACAGTCTCATCTCAGCGACAAACAAATGTCAAAAACTTGTCAAATGTAAATAAATTAGAGGTATTTTTGACAGATGGAGACTAAGATCAGACTGTGAATGTTCTTAAAATTACGAGAATTGACCCCCCAGCTGTGTGAAAAGTATTTCATGTAGAATGAAACTTTGTGCATACGAATAATTTATCCTTTATTCTACCTAAGTTTTCTAAGCCTTTTGGCCTTTTGCCTTTTTTATCTTGTTATACCTTGTGGAACGCAAATAAACGAATACGAATATGAATAAGTAAGTCATTCATTTCTATCATTTGGGGTGATAATAAATCCTTACTTAAAAGCAAATGTAAAAATGGGGCGTTTTGTACCTATAGTCGTCAGATTAGTACTATTACTCACATCATACAGTGATATCCATGATATAAATACTAGGAACAAACACAAATTTGTTGTACTTACAACAAGGCTCAAGAATATAGGTGGCTCGTTCAGATGCCAATGTATACGCTTTTACAATAAAGTTCCAAGCCCCGTTCAAGATCTAAACCTTAGTAAATTCAAATCAATCATTAAACGTAAGTTGTGCCAGAAAGCCTTTTATACCGTTAAGGATTATATCGAGGACAAAAAGGCTTGGGATTAAGTTGCTTCCAATTTTTACATATTGGATGTTTTTATATTTTTTTCTGTTTTGTTATTTTTTTTATATACACACTTTGACATTAATGAATTTTATATACTGTGAAATTTGCTTACTTTGTAAAGTATTCTATTATTTTAATTATTGTGAATGTGAAGACTATGTGGATCATTTTATTTATATTATTTTTTATTTTTCTCTCTGCTCTGTTAGTTTTTGTCGTGGTCTGGCAGTTTGAGTAATTAATGTGGCCTACATATGTAGCTACTATGTAGGTATACTTGCCCGTACGTGTAGCATATGTATCTACTATGTAGGTATACCTGCCCGTACGTGTAGCATATGTATCTACTATGTAGGTATACCTGCCCGTACGTGTAGCGTATGGATATTTACTACTTGATTTCGAATGTCATATGCATTCACTTTTAGTTACTTCTTAAAGATTGGAAGAAAGATTACGCTTTACTAAGAATATTGTAGGCACGTTTAGAGCAGTGGTGCACCAGTGGTAACGCCTTACGTGTCGCAGGTCGTGGGTTCAAACCAGGCTGGCACTTTAGTTTGTGTAATTTATTTCATCATCACGGCTCTCAAAACGGTGAAGGAAAACATCGTGAGGAAACCGGCATGTCCTAGAACTAAAAATGCGAAGACATGAGAGATCCACCCCCGCACTGGGCACGCGTGGTGGTTTAGGGCCCGGTCCCTCTCGGCTCTATGGCATGTTTCCCACAACTCAAAAACTAGTGTTGTTGCAATTTTGAGCAACTTTTGTTTACTTACTATTAATTCGAGGTGGTCAGTTTAGACATAAAACCAAAAATGTAATAAAATCTACAGTAATTTATCTTTTTTATCAACTTGCCTATCGTAGTCCACTGCTGGACCTATGTCCAGCAGTGGACTACGATAGGCGAGTTGGTGTTGTGGCGCAGCCTGGGAGGGGCCTATGCCCCTCCCAGGCTGCGCCACAACACCCTGTCCTTCGCCTTCCGCATCCAGTCCGTCCCAGGAACCTTCTTTAGGTCGTCCGTCCATCTAGCTGAGGGGCGTCCCACACTACGCTTGCCGATACGCGGTCTCCAGTCCAGGACTCGTCTGCTCCACCGGCTTTCGGTCCTTCGACAAACATGGCCAGCCCACTGCCACTTTATCTCATACGTCACAAGACGATTTAACCTGCCCGCTCAAATCAAATCAAACAGTTTATTTGTGATACACAGGTTACAATATAGGTCTTACAATATACAGTGAGTTCATGCTGTGATCAGCCTCATGAGCATACTTTATACAAAAAAAAAAAAAAAATTAAGAATTTATGGATTCGTCATGTCTGTCTGTCTGTCTGTCCGTCCGTATGTTACAGCCACTTTTTTCCGAAACTATACTGTTGAAACTTGGTAAGTAAATGTATTCTGTGAACCGCATTAAGATTTTCACACGAAAATAGAAAAAAAAACAATACATTTTGGGACCATACTTAGAACTGAAACACAATTTTTTTTTAAGAATATATAAAAATAAGGCGGTGCGACGTTCGCCGGTTCAGCTAGTAATATCTTAAATATTACATTTTAAAACAATTATGCTACCCACTACGTTCTCCACAGATTACAATTAAAGTATAGGTAGTAACACAGACACAATACCTATACAACCCACATTATCCTAGAACGCATATTTGGACTTTTAAATTTACTAAAGAAAAAGTAAATTTGTATGCGTACATTATTAAACATTAGGTACGTCAATATACAATTCTTTGCTGGTCCTTTAGGGTTGCTTGGATTTGCTTCTTAAATACATTTTTACAAAGAAAAAGAATGTCGATTGAATTAAACTCATTGTTATAATATGTTTCAACCAAACGATAAAGGTGAACGTGAGCCATTTTTACCCAACTACGGAAAAGTTATCATTAGGAGGAGCTTCTGTGCTTATTATTAGATAGACGAGATTCTTGGTAATAAGTAATGTCCAATAGTAGGTAAATAGGTACCTTGAAAACGATATTAACTGGTGGGGACGGGTGTTGTACCTATTCCTGCAGGGCCCTATTTCTCAATTTCTCGAAACTTATTATTAGACTAATATGAGTGTGATTAATATTTTTTATAAGTTTACTAGTGTGCGATTCTTGAAGCTACGGCAATAAAATACATATTAGCAAGATTTAAAAAAAAAAAAAAAAACGTTGCCCCACACTAGGATTCTCCTGTATCGTGGGTGCGTTTACAAACATTTAAAGTCACATACACAAACAGCCAGTCCCGGAACAACTACTTGTAGGCCAAAAAAATATTTATTCCGTGCGGGAATCGAACCCGCGATACGCAGCGCAGCAGTCAATCGCTTAACTACTGCGCCAACCGTGCCGTCAAAAATTACTAGTTGCCAACTAATAAATATTAGTTAAAATTACCTGAGTAAATTCAATTTGGTTACATAAAAAAATATGTTATTAAATACGAGTACTCTTGTAAATGACACTGATAAAGATATTATTGTAAAAATATGTTATTAAATACGAGTACTCTTGTAAATGACACTGATAAAGATATTATTGTAAAAATATGTTATTAAATACGAGTACTCTTGTAAATGACACTCATAAAGATATTATTGTAAAAATATGTTATTAAATACGAGTACTCTTGTAAATGACACTGATAAAGATATTATTGTAAAAATATGTTATTAAATACGATTACTCTTGTAAATGACACTGATAAAGATATTATTGTAAAAATATGTTATTAAATACGAGTACTCTTGTAAATGACACTGATAAAGATATTATTGTAAAAATATGTTATTAAATACGAGTACTCTTGTAAATGACACTCATAAAGATATTATTGTAAAAATATGTTATTAAATACGAGTACTCTTGTAAATGACACTCATAAAGATATTATTGTAAAAATATGTTATTAAATACGAGTACTCTTGTAAATGACACTCATAAAGATATTATTGTAAAAATATGTTATTAAATACGAGTACTCTTGTAAATGACACTGATAAAGATATTATTGTAAAAATATGTTATTAAATACGAGTACTCTTGTAAATGACACTGATAAAGATATTATTGTAAAAATATGTAATTAAATACGAGTACTCTTGTAAATGACACTCATAAAGATATTATTGTAAAAATATGTAATTAAATACGAGTACTCTTGTAAATGACATTCATAAAGATATTATTGTAAAAATATGTTATTAAATACGAGTACTCTTGTAAATGACACTGATAAAGATATTATTGTAAAAATATGTTATTAAATACGAGTACTCTTGTAAATGACACTCATAAAGATGTTATTGTAAAAATATGTTATTAAATACGAGTACTCTTGTAAATGACACTCATAAAGATATTATTGTAAAAATATGTTATTAAATACGAGTACTCTTGTAAATGACACTGATAAAGATATTATTGTAAAAATATGTTATTAAATACGAGTACTCTTGTAAATGACACTCATAAAGATATTATTGTAAAAATATGTTATTAAATACGAGTACTCTTGTAAATGACACTCATAAAGATATTATTGTAAAAATATGTTATTAAATACGAGTACTCTTGTAAATGACACTCATAAAGATATTATTGTAAAAATATGTTATTAAATACGAGTACTCTTGTAAATGACATTCATAAAGATATTGTTGTAAAAAGGCTTGTAAGAAATATTAGCCAAAATTATTAGACTTAAAACAAAAAAAAAATCAAGAACAATTTGGTCGATAGGCACGGCAACCACTCAATAAAAAAAAAATAAAAAAAAAACTATTCTATTCTAAATTGTATAGTAGTTTGCGGTCCCGATTTACAGTTTTATTATTCGTATGCTAATTGGCCAGTGGCAGTGGCAGTGCACGATTCAAGAGTTCTACGCAACAATGAACTTTTTCGTAGAATGGAAAATGGCTGGAAGCCTTAATGGCTTCCAGCCATTTTCCATTCTACGAAAAGGTGCTAACACAATATTACTCGCAGATAGTGGCTATTTAATTTAATTAAATAATTTTCTTTAAATAAAATAATTCGCTTTTACCGCCAGTGTGCAAACGACATAATTAAACGAATCCAAAAGTGGCGGGAACTCATTCCGTATTTTTTTTCAATAAATAGAGAGGCATGGGTAAAATTCACATTAACGCAGCCACTCGCAAATGTTCGTGTATTGACCACATATTAAGTAATATACCTGACGCAATAGCACAAGTACTACCACTTCATCTCTCGGACCACGACACAGCTCAAATGCTAAGTTTTCCTTTGCGAGTCCAGACAAGAGCCGCCATATTCCATACTTACAAAAGAGATTACAGTCTAAATAATATACATAAGTTTAGAGAATGTATACAAAATCTATCGTGGTCAGATGTATATCTAGAAAACGATGCAAATACGGCATTCAATCACTTTCATGAACTAATATGCCTGTTTCATAATCTCTGTTTTCCAAAAGTAAGGGTCAGGATAAATACAAACAATAACAGTAATCGAACGTGGATGACTAAGGGTCTTAAATTATGTTCTAAAACTAAACGATTCTTAAGATATCAGTACTATAAGAATAAAAATAGAACTAACAAGGTTAAATACACAAAATATTCCAATTTATTACAAAAATGTATACACAATGCTAAACGGAATGCTAACATTAAGTTTATAAGTAACCATAAAAACAAATGTAAAGCCACATGGTCCGTTATAAAGAATGAAATCGACAGTATGAACTCTGGAGACAATATTGATCACATACAGATTGACAACGTTATGCTCACAAAACCTGCAGAAATAGCCTCTGCCTTTAACAATCACTTTATAAACTGCTTTCCAGGACAAAATCGTATAAATAGTCATCGCTATGAAAATGTCACTGCTAACTCGATGTTCCTCACTCCTATGTCTGAAAGTGAGGTAAGGCAACATATACTATTATTAAATAATACCAACTCTGAAGGGTACGATGAATTAAACACCAAAATCATTAAAGCCTGTGCCAATGAAGTGAGTAGACATATCTTATTAACTTATCTTTTTCACAGGGAGTTTTCCCAAACGCTTTGAAATTGTCAATTGTTAAACCATTGTTCAAAAAGGGTGGAAAATGTGATGTTAACAATTATCGCCCTATAACACTAACACCCATCTTGTCAAAAATATACGAGAAATGTATGTACCATAGATTAATAAACTACTGCGGAAAATTTAATATCATAAAAAAAAATCAATTCGGTATTCAAAAACGTAAATCTACTACATTAGCCACCTTTTCACTTCTGAAAACCATACTAAATGGTATAAATAACAACCAGCTGGTAACAGGACTATTTTTTGACTTATCAAAGGCGTTTGATCTGGTTTCACACATTAACCTATTATATAAATTAGAGGCTCTTGGAATTAGGGGACTGCCACATCAATGGTTATCTTCATACCTAACTGACAGACAACAGTGTGTCACTGTCACCAAAGTCGACGGAAATGGTGATAAGTTTCTGTATACCTCTGAGTATAAATATATAAAACGCGGTGTGCCCCAAGGTAGCATATTGGGGCCTATCTTATTTCTCCTCTACATAAATGATATTGTTAATGTGACTAAGCACAAATCCTTTCTTTACGCTGATGATATTTCCATAATTGTAACTGCTGACAAGAAACATAAATCGATTACTGACCATGAAATTTATATAAATAAAACAATTGCTGACTTAATTAATTGGTTAAATAACAATAATTTATCTATTAATCTTGACAAATCTGTGTATATACAATTTAATAAATATTATAATAATAAATTCAATTTTAAGATGGACATACCAAAAATTAACCAGGTGACAAAAACTAAGTTTTTAGGTGTAGTAATAGATGAACATTTAGACTGGAAGGCACAGGTTGAGCATGTATGTAGCAAAGCGAATAAATTTGTCTATGCCCTTAGAAAGATTAAAAAGATAACAAATATAAAAACAGCTATAATGTCATATCGAGCGTATGTAGAATCCTCGTTGCGGTATGGAATAATAGAATGGGGAAATGGTACCGATTTTAATAGAGCATTTATCGCACAAAAGAAATGTATACGAGCCATATGCGGGGTTCCATCAGATGAATCGTGTAAACCAATATTTAAAAGGCTTGGTTTGCTATCATTGCCTTCACTATATGTGTATGAAGTATGTATGTTTGTACAGAAACATAGAGAATTGTTCAAAACAGCGGAAGATGTATGTTCACGTAGTCGGCGTGACCAATTCAGGCTTGTACTAGAAGAGATGCCCCGATGTGCTAAATATAATAAAAACTGTGTAGCTATGTGTGTACGTATATTTAATAAATTACCAAATACGTTTAAAGACCTAAACAATAGACTTTTAAAAATTAAATTGTATAACTGGTTGATTGAAAATAGTTTCTATAGTGTTAAAGAATTTCTCGATCATAAACTGTAATGTAAATACTTCCTATAATTTTGCATGCTTTAATATTAGGCAAAACATGTTTGGACTTATTTTATACTGTAACATCTCTTAATACCGTGTTTTTTGCAAATAAATATTATTATTATTATTATAATGTGTGGTCAGCCAAGCCAGCCTAATATTTATTACTATACTATTAGTTATTAGTCCAGTACCTGTTTATGAGAAACAGGAAATATTAGGAATTGTAATTTTTACACTAGTAATTAATAACTAATATACTAGTAAACTAATAGTTTCGAGAAATAGGGCCCAGGCATCTTGTCATATGAACCGTTGAAATGAGTAACTACAAACTAGAAAAAGAAGCTAAACAATTGATTCATTCCCTCATCTCGTTCACATCTTCGTGAGGGTTTCTACTAGTAGCTCGTCGGCGAGGGCGCGCGGTGTGTCAGCAGCTCTGAATGAACCGTCCCCGTATTACTATTGCTCCGGAATATAAGGTCCACATTATGGACCTCTGTGATCTGAGGCCGATCATACGTTTTTAAGTTCGTAAAGTTATTCTTAGAGTCGATAATTAATGTAGTTGAGGGAGTTGCGGGAGGCACATACTGACAGGCTGCATGTGTGGCGTAAAAAGTGACTGTGTGCTAATTAATTACAGCCGCCATGATTATTGCCGGGAGATTATACACGGCGAGCAGTGCGACGCAACTCGGCGCAACCCGGCGCTACTCGGCGCGAAGAGTGTGCGCCGCGGACGAGACGACACGCTAAAAACTCGGCTCCGACCAATTTATTAGAGCGGCCCATACATATGTATGTATTGTTATGGTGACCCGGCGACGCTGAAAAACTCCAACTAATGAAATCGATTGAATTATACATTAGAGTAGGGGCCATTTTGGGAATTACTCGAAGCCCCGGCGCGGTAAAAACCTTTCTCGCGACGCTCTTCAAGATTCACCAATTTTGTGATTGCCGCCGATACCAGCCGAATTAGTTATTCTTACCGATACAACGTTACCACTAGATCCAACTTGATGTTAAACCTTATTCCCAAATGAATATTAAAAAAACTATGTGTTCCATGTTTGGTATTTTTGATCTGTTTCTAATCAGTCGTTTATCAGCCTGTGCCACAGGCGCTCGTCGCATTACATTATTGTGTGCTTCAAGCAGGTAAATGTTGCATATCTCTTGTCTGTAGGTACTACTTTTTGTGCCGTTTAATTATTGCATATTATTTGCATAGGAACCTGTACATAATTATATTGGGACATGTTTTCTTCAACAATTTTTGGTAATTATGTACTTGTGACTGTTTCATTGGATTTGGAACATCGGCAAACATTTAACATGCGCCAGTAGGTTTATCTATGGATTTTGTTTCGAGAGTACCTCTAGGTACCAAGACGTCATTGGCTGTTCGTCACGTGTCCGAGGTGAGGTAGGTACCCTACAAATAGGGCATGTAGCGGGTGTTTGAAGGACTCGGCTCATGCGTATGGAACACTATGGATTATTCTGGAAAATCTCCGGGCGCTGTCACTCAATTCAAATGCATGGTAATGTGTCACGTTGGCACACGTGACACAAACATGCCTTATTTTTTATTGTACCCGCCCCAGTGGTGACATGTACCCACGTGCCTACCTACGCGATTTCAGTAAAGTAGGCACGCTCGTGTGTGCACACTATACATACTGTGCCATCGTTAACATCAGGTATCACAGTTAGGTACCGATCAGTGTGCAGCAGGTATAGCTCGGCACCGGGTGGTAGCTTGCACTACCCTGCATCAAATAAACCTCATTACTAAAAAATACAGGTTTTAAAAACTGTTTTGGAATTTGAAACAACCAACGGAGAAGAAACTCAGCCTACAGTTTTCAGTTTACTATGTCTGAAATACTTACTTAGTTTGAACCAAAAACATTCTAAAACGTCTCTGAGCTTGTTTGCAGGTGGTAAGTACTTACCACCGATACGAATGTTTGAGCATAGTAGAGGGGAAGTGCTGAGGTAGCTTCTTACTTGTCTCGTAAGCACTAGGTACTCCTATGGCAGTCAAAGCTCAATCTTTTTAGACTGTGGCGCCGATTCCCTTGTTCACAAACTAAACTAAATTTAAGTTCAGTGCATCTTTTTCTTTCTATTTCATTAAAAAAAGGACAGAAGATAACCTACTCCATAGCAAGTTTAGACGTGATTAAAAACATGGCTACTAAAAATACGTCAATTTACATCAGGCGCTGACTAATTTGACAGGACTAATCTAATAGGTATTTATCTTCTGTCCTTTTCTTAATGAAATAGAAAGAAAAAGATGCACTGAGCTTAAATTTAGTTTAGTTTGTGAATAAGGGAATCGGCCCCATTGTATGTGTAAGTACCTATAGGATAGGAACCTACCTACGTCCAGTAAGTACCTAATCGATGCTGAGCCTAATAAAAAGTACTACAAATAAGTTTGCGAACAAAAGCTAGTGAGAGTATCGTGTGCGCTACGATAAACAACAATTGTTGTATTTGTGCGCGCCGCCAGGGCTGGCTCGCGGCGGCCGGCGCGTGCTGCCGCTGCACGCAGGTGCTCCAGCCTCCAGCCCACCAATAATTTAAACACATCGGCGTAATCAGCCTATAATGTACCCACTGCTGGGACACAGGTCTCCTCTCTGTGAGAGGGAGTGGGCCGCAATGCATCACGCGGGCCTAGTGCGGGTTGACAGGTGTCACATGTCTTCGAATGTTTGGGTCTAGGACATGCCGATTTCCTCACGACAGAAAAACAAATTTAAAGACATACTTACTAAGAATAAATCGTAGGCGCATCTACACATTATTATATGATAAAGTTGCTTGTCGGGTCTGTCCGTGTGACCGCGTAGTCCTTCTAAAGTACACAACGGATTTTGATGAGGTTTTCACCACCATTTAGAGAATTTATTCCGGAAGGATTATGTATATGTCGGAGTCATTCGTTTATTCGAAACGTCAGCGCCATCTCGTGGCGCTAGACAGAGTCTAGCCTGAGTTCGTGGGGGTGGACGGAGAGCTACAGCTACAAGAACGGCTCTCGGGATCATCGAAACATTGGACATCGTACGAACAACATGTGTCGTTGAGTGTGTACCACAGTGTGTGATTCGCTAGTGTGACTTACCTATATATAACCAACACTACCTATAGTACGCCCACAGTAATTAAAATATGCCTGATGCTAACGAGAGACAGACATGCCATCTCCGACATCAGAACTGGGATTCGTGTTGGTTCCTCAGGTTCATGCACAAAATGAGAACGCTTAAAGTGAAAGTTACCGTTGACATTTGAAAAACAAAGCCTAGTGATGCGACTGTTGCGTCTACCGTCATGTTTGAAAAAAAAAGACTATCTCTTACCGGCGTTTGAGTTTGACGTATCCCGTTCCCGTGTTTAGAACACGCAGTAGGAGGCGTGTGCAAACATAACTGCACAACAGCTGATTTATGTTTTGCCTAAAATTCACTGCAAGGTGGTCAACTTGTTGTGGCCATCAGTAAGACGTACAAAGGAGCAGCATCAATGTGACTATCGCAAATAGCTTACCAAGGAACGACATGGAGCGACTTTAAGAATCTGAGCGAAGCCTTTCGTGTGCTGCAAGTGAGGGAAACCAGGACATATCGCAGCCAGGTGCACGAGTAGTGGCAGCTAAGCGGATGGTGGACAACGTGCTGGAAGTCGTGAACAGCCAGTGGACGGCGTAAAACTACCCTCCGACACATTGGAATATAAAGGTGAGCTGTATTGTTTTGTTTACGATTCTGGTGCTGAATGCTCGTTAGTAAAGGCGAGTTGTGCAGCCAAATTAGGTAGCAAACGGGTTAATAACGTTGTTGTGTTGACTGGTATTGGTAATACATGTGTATTCGGCACAGAACGTATCAAAAGTAGCGTTGCAATTAGCGAGCAACGGCTTGAAATTTTATTACTATGTTCTACCCGACATTTACTTGCAAAGTAATATTATGATAGTACGTAAAATATTGAACCTAGGCTTTTCGATTAACACGTCTGCGACAGAGTTTTTGTTGCATAAAGCTCTTGTAATAAATTCAGTTTTAATCCGTCAACAACAGAAACCTAGATTTTATAGAGCAAAGGCAGCTATAACAAAATGTTCGGTTGACGATTTCGTGTTATTAGAAAACGAAGAGTGAAATCAGATTATAAGACTAAGTTAGATCGAAAGTTCAGAGGTCCGTTTAAGGTAGCGGAAGTTTTGGCGGGTAATCGATATACGTTAAAAGCTTTAAATTCTAACCTTACAAGTATGCACATGATCGCATAAGAAAGATGCCACAAGATTATGGCTAGCTAACATATTGCAAGTAATTTAATTTTATGTTATGTGCCTTGTAATGTTAATTACTTAACGCCTAGTATTGTATAGTATCAAGGATTTTATAACTGAACAGACAGCTGTGCTGCTGGGGAGTTTGTTGCGCCACTTCTTCTTCCCAGCGGTAGCACTAGGAAGTGGTGAAGGGCGGGCGGTTTTGGGGGACTGTCTTTGTAATTTTGACGTTCGAAAAGTGCTGATTCTCAGCCTAATTTGAATAAATGACTTTTGATTTTGATTTGATTTTGATTATGTTCCAAGTGAATTGGACATAATTAGTGAAGAGTTAGACGTAGAAGATGTGGGTGAAGGCCTATCTAATGGTACTGACTAATATTGACGCACAATAAATGGCTATAACTTATCAGCGAGAAGTGACTGGTAATGCTGTTTTGTTTTGGGGCTTATCAGTGTGAAGGACTGATACTGACCTATGTATATGCGGCTTAGGTACCAGTGAGAAGGACTGGTACCGTCCTATATCTATCGGGCTCAACAGCCAGACGAACTGTTACCCATTTGCTGTCATTATTTTGTGCATTAATATTGAGTAGCCTTGTAATGTTCAGTAAAGTTTGATTACAAAACTGGTATTCTTTTATGTGCGTTTATGGCATGCATGTTACATAATTTCGATGTAGTTAGGATTTACGCTATGATTAGATAGTCAAAGTTTGTTTACATTACTCTGGTTGAATCAATACTCTAAAAGCCTTCAACTTCAGGTGTACGTATAAGTACGCTCACGATCACATACAAAAGATGCCTCCGAAAGAAGTAGCGTTCCTAACGAGTTAAACGTAGAAGACGGTGAGGAGAGTTCCTCCACCGAGCACCATGGCTGTTAGATCACACTCTACGCACTTGTCTGTAGTCGTAACTGCAACTCAGTTGTGAGTTGTTCAGGGGGCGATGGGCAGCTGGTGGTGCAGCGGGGACCCGGGCCTCAAAGGAGACTATTGTAGTGTTGGTCTTGTGACCGTCCTGACCTGAGAGTCGTAGACTCTATGTGAAGTGATGTGGGTTGGTCGTATCACTTGAGGTGATGACGATATGGGTGGCATGAGTGTCACTAGCTGCTGCGGCAGCCAGGCCATGAGCGTTGTATGTAATCTACGAGTAAGTTGATATAGTTCCTGACCAGTTATTACTATGGCTTAGATTTTTTTTTTGTTATCGATGATAGTTTGGATCAGAGTCGAATTTGAGGATAGTGATATTTTTTTGATGACACAGAGTAGAGACTAAGTTGTGTGTGTTGTGTGGGGTTTCGTGAAAAACGATAAAGTCCAGGAGTGACTTGGCGATCCGAGGGGGATGCGCAAATGAATTTGACGAGTTGAGTAACTGGAGGTTACTAGATAGTATGAGACACATGCATCTTAGTTGATTATTTTGATTGTAATTTTGAGATTTGGGAATCAAATAATCTGCTATTTTTAGTTTGTTCGAATTTTCATTGTGTTTTTGCCTGTACCAAATGTGGTCAGGAGTGACCGAGCTATGTGATACTTTGCGGGTATGTTTTTTTACAGTATACACTCGAGCTAAAGAAATTATGGAGAATTGAGCGATGACGTCACGGTGTATGTTTCTATGCCTGGATTTGACCTGGAAAAGGAAGTGGACATGGAGGGATACTACAGCAGGCCAGTGCTGATCGAAAGTTTCGCTTCAAGGAAGTGCACTGATAATAACCTTGGGCAAGGTATTCAATGCTACCAATTTGGCGTCAAGTTCTGTTGGACCAGAGCAGCGATCAGACAGCATCTGTTTTCGATGTAGCAACACCGGACATTTTGCTTCGAGATATCCACGAAGCAATTATGGAGGCGCCTGCACGGCGAGGGGCCCAGGCGGTACCGGGCCAGCGCCTGCAGCAGCGGCTAATATCCGGCGACGCGCTTAAGTTTGCTATTTCAGCAATCCGAGCAGTGTACTGATGAAAACTGGGTACTACGCCCGAGGACGGGTGCTAGTCAGGATGGCCGTGTCGGAGTTATTCGTTTATTCGGAACGCCAGCGCCATCTTGTGGCGCTAGACAGAGTCTAGCTTGAGTTCGTGGGGTGGAAGGAGAACTACAGCTACAAGAACGGTGTGAGCAGAGCTCTCGGGATCATCGAAACATTGGACATCGTACGAACAACATGTGTCGTTGAGTTGTGTACCTACAGTGTGTGATTCGGTAGTGTGACTAACTTGTTGGTGAATTGTAATCTGATTTGAACTGCAAACCGTTTTACTATTGTGCTATAACCAACACTACCCATAGTACGTCGTACGCCCACAGTAATTAAAATATGCCTGATGCTAACGAGAGACAGACATGCCATCTCTGACATATATAATACGTGTACTTTCATATAGTACCTACAGAAATCTTGTTTTTGACATGTCGCAACAGTAGTAGATTGCACCCGAGCGAAGCAAGGGCGGGCTACTAGTTTACAATAAATGATGCAGTTGTTTCGGTTTTTCCTTTTTTTCTTTTTTACTATAGATAAAGGTACACCAACAGCTTCTATGTATATATTTGAAGTACCTGTAGGGTGTTCATGGATATTTTGGAGGTTTATCAAAAGCAGCCGTCCACTCTCTTCCGCTTGGAAGAGAATCTAGAAGATCTATTTTCGAAGAGAGAGATCTTTGAAGAGCTGAAGAGAATCATGTGCGTCCGTGCGTCCATGATGCGTCGTTTTATCTCCGCTGCACCCACATGAATATTCTCCCTCCAATATTAGACAAGTAAGGAATTAATCGAGCTCGCGCGAAGGTAAAACTGACAGACAAACTGAATTTAATAGTTTCCCGCGAAACCACACCAGTTTAAATTCGATTCGAAACGATTAGCAACCTGCGTAAAGCGAACCCAAACGCGGCGCGAATTGTTTCACATTCAAAGTTAATTGAATTCTCTTAGTTACGTTTATGAATAATCTTAAAATTGCAATACTGGGCATTCCTCCTATGACTGACCGCAGCTACTGGCAGGCGAAGTGCGCAGCAGCCCTGGGCCGGCGCGGGAGTCGATGCGCGATATGCAAATGGCCGCTACCGTATTGACCGCGCTATTGTTCCGCCGCTTCTCTTTTATTTCCTGTAACGATGCGCCCGCGCCGTGGCGGCCGCTCATACGCATGTAACTTATGGCTCCCAAACCACCAGCACAATGAACGCCGACCGTTTTGTTCATATAACTCATGTTTTTATTTTAAATCCAAGGTATTGTCGATTGTTCACTCATACCTTACGAGGGGATAGTCGCTGCTATCGACGTCCCTTTTGTGGTGCAGCGGTACCTACACAACAATATTGTTATCTTTCAGGTTGCTGTATAAGGCAGGTGAGTGTATACTACTACTACAGCCTGGTCGTGATGTAGTGCGTTGCAGTGTCCGTGTGGAGCGTTATCTTAATTGGTGACCTTGTAATTCATAGTTAGTTAGGCAGTAACAGCCCCTCCCCCTCCGCCCCGCGCGCCGCTCCCCCGCCGGATGACAGATGTGGCGCGGCTAACTACCGCGCCAGCGGGGAGCTAGCCAGAGATGATGACACTAGTAATCATGAGTCGGGAAACTAAGACAACACTTGAACATTGTACACTTAGTTTGCAATAAACTAAGACAACACTTGAACATTGTACACTTAGTTTGCAATAAACGTTTTGACTTTGACTTTGAAACTTGGAAGGCTTGATCAAACCCAGAATGAGTAATTATAACTGAAACCGTTTTTAATAGTTCTATGTAAAACATTGCTGCGGTGCCGAAATCCAAGTCCCTTATAATTGTGTTGCGGTTGTTCGTTAGCTTTGGTAGTATGATACCAAAGCAAACTCTCTGCCTCCCAGACCCATAGAGTTTTTATATTTCTATGCATAGTCCTCTAAATTGCGGAACAGCTAGAAAACTTTTCCAAAATAAATGCACATCCGAGAGCTGCCTGCACCGCCGTCCGTGGAGCGACATCAGCCGCTCTATGAATGTGCTCAGCTAATGTAATCACAGATCGAGATGAGCAATACGTAAGACAACATTGATTTACTGGATCCCGCTTAATCATAACACGCTATATATTGTGCATGTAGTACATACCCACATGACGGATGTGCGTATGGGCGCCAGTGATTACGTCTGATCATTGTGTACTACAAGTTCTTGCCGAGTGAATGCGCTGTAAACCTGCCACGCATTAGTAATCTTATCTGCGCCACACACGACACTTCTGACAATAACTAACAAGTACAGCAGAAATATCCGATACGCCCCGGATTGTTCTGGAGAGCAGGTATACAAGTGGACAGAGAGCTAAAGCTATGCTCATGTCGAATCTTTATTCGTTCACAAGAGGACGCTTTTCTTTGAGTCAATCACAGTCTTAAAAACCTAGGGATTCTCATCCTCGGACATGCTCTATGTTACGGGGCGAGGTGCCGAGTACCAGGCACAGAGATCTGAGACGTTAAACGCCAGTGTCCGCTATTGAGCCACTTCAGTTCCACGTTGTGACGTGCGCGCTGGTGTGTATAACTCATGGCGGAGACGCTGCCCGCCATAAATCACGGTGCGATCCTTTTATATGGACAACTTAAAGAAATTGTTCCTGTCACATATTTCCAACTGTTTTTTTCCTAAAATATAATTCGTTGACTTTTTGAGGTAGCGTGAGACGAGGTCGGGTCAGCTATTGTGCGGAGCGCTTTGTGTTGTGCTCGTACGTGCGGCTGTGGACTGCTCCACATAGAGTGTTCACACTATTGTTTAGATAAAAATAATAAAAAACACTAAACGATATACTGGCGATTTCAAAAATGAACTGACGATAAACCGTCAGTTAAGTTTACCATAATTTAAACGTACAGAGTCACACTCCACAGTCGCACAGATTAGTCATGCTACAAAAACTGCACAAAAGCGGTGCAACTGTACATGATACCTACCTATACGTTGTAAAAAACATCAGATAACACGTGTAGTGGCGGCGATGAATCTGGCAGCAGCGGCAGGTACCCACGGAGCCCTGTGGCAGGCACCGAGCTCGTGACTCGTGACAGGTAGCAACGGGACTCTGGTTCGCGTTTTTTACTCGATCACCTGAAGGTCGCCGCTTCCCCGAATCTGCGCACCCTCCATGTGTCGACGACATAACCATTAGTTTCTGTAATCATAGTAATCTCTCAACGTTGTAAACAATGTCATTCTTGGAACCTATCTTTGTTATATATGGCGTGTGATTCCGCAAAATATTCACATATAAATAATTGTGAGTTGAATGCAAGCGAGCATTGTGGATTGATAGAAATGAATCTTTTTGAGTTGGCTTGTCGTCAAACGTGATGACAAATAGGTCCTAAGATCATCATTAGTAAGCAATACTTACAGCAAGTTAAGTTAAGCTGCAGAGCCGCCTTGCCGCAGCCCCTCAGTCCCACGTGTATGGGGCGTCTCATCGCAGCGCAGATTACATATTATTGAAGATAGAGATGCTGATAATGTTTATTCTTTTGAAAGTATTCTCCCTACTACTGCTTTTTATAAAATGAAATACATATACAGAAATAATAAGATGTCATAATGAAACAAAAATAGTATCTATACATCCTTGTTACGACTGGTTTTTAGATTTTCGGGCTTCTAACGACCCGCAACAACTGTCAAATATCCAAGAATAACAGCCGGGACCAACTGCTTAATGTGCTTTCTGAGATACGGAGGGGTCTTGGAATGTAAAGATGGTCACCCACACACGGACCAACCGCGAGCAGCGTATCGTAGTCATCACTTAGCCACGAGCCCCACAATTAGATTAGATATAATATATCTAGACAACCAGTATTAACAAGGGGTATCGTATTACCCAGTAACTGGGTTGTGGAGGTCAGATAGGCAGTCGCTCCATGCATAATACTGGTATTTACCTGCATCCGGTCAGGCTGGAAGCCGACCCTAACATCGTTGAGAAAAGGCTAGACAGTTATACATTTATTAATATCTACTTAATTATTTAATTTTGTTATTTTAGTATGTTAGCTTGTAAATTGTAAGTAAAGTAATATTTGATGCACGAATAAACTACATATAACCTTTTTCAATTAATACCTAGACAGATGATGACATATTATTATATCTAATCTAATTTTGTCTATAGTTTTATGTAATTTAACCTGATTTTATGGTTGTACTAGCTGGTTGACAGCTGTGCCCCGCGGCACTATGTGTCAATCCTGGTTATAAACTATCTGTGTGCCAAATTTCATCCAAATCCGTTCAGTAGTTTTTGCGTGAAAGAGTAACAAATATCCATCCATCCATACAAACTTTCGCGTTTATAATATTAGTAGGATTAGTAGGATGTGTAACTGCTAGTGTTGACCGATATCTTGTGTGTGTGCTGCAAACTGTAAATATTAGTAGGATGTGTAACTGCTAGTGTTGACCGATAACTTGTATGTGTGCTGCAAACTGTAAATATTAGTAGGATGTGTAACTGCTAGTGTTGACCGATAACTTGTATGTGTGCTGCAAACTGTAAATATTAGTAGGATGTGTAACTGCTAGTGTTGACTGATAACTTGTATGTGTGCTGCAAACTGTAAATATTAGTAGGATGATTGTGTAACTGTTAGTGTTGACCGATAACTTGTATGTGTGCTGCAAACTGTAAATATTAGTAGGATGTGTAACTGCTAGTGTTGACCGATAACTTGTATGTGTGCTGCAAACTGTAAATATAAGTAGGATGTGTAACTGCTAGTGTTGAACGATAACTTGTATGTGTGCTGCAAACTGTAAATATAAGTAGGATGTGTAACTGCTAGTGTTGACAGATAACTTGTATGTGTGCTGCAAACTGTAAATATTAGTAGGATGTGTAACTGCTAGTGTTGACCGATAACTTGTATGTGTGCTGCAAACTGTAAATATTAGTAGGATGTGTAACTGTCAGTGTTGACCGATAACTTGTATGTGTGCTGCAAACTGTAAATATTAGTAGGATGTGTAACTGCTAGTGTTGACCGATAACTTGTATGTGGGCTGCAAACTGTAAATATTAGTAGGATGTGTAACTGTTAGTGTTGACTGATAACTTGTATGTGTGCTGCAAACTGTAAATATTAGTTGGGTATTAATATATATAGATACTCCATAGACAGTGGTCGCCACATGAGCTCAACATTGAGAGGTTTCAGTTGGTAGGTATACATATAGTTGGGGTAATATTTGCATGATGCGGGCGCGCACCACACTGTCCGAGAATTATGTAACCAGGGCTGCTGAATGTTCAGCAGACGCAGGTCAATGCCAGCCTCTGGTCTCTGAAGGTGCTCACAGACTGGCGAAACGAACTCAATATTAAATTTAACTGTAACTGTTTCAAACCTAGGAGTAGGTAAGGATCGTAGTAGGTAGCGTTCTGTAGATTCTGTCTACCCCCATGGGAAAATGGCGTGAGTTTATCTATGAATTGGGTTTCAAATGGCGTGATTTTATCTATGAATTGTGTTTCAAATGGCGTGAGTTTATCTATGAATTGTGTTTCAAATCTAGTAATTTCGTTATGAGGAGCGGAGCGTCGTAAAACTCCGGACTATCAAGACTAGTCTGTTGAATATGAATTAATATACATATAGTTTGAATGGATGGTATTGAATGGTAAAGGAGCTTGTGGCTAAGTAATAACAGCCGCACGGGTCGATCGATCAGGTTAAGCTACGCTTGCCGCGGTTGGTCCGTGGATGGGTGACCATTTTCACAAACCAAGACCCCTCCGTGCCTCGGAAAGCACGTTAAACCGCTGGTCCCGGCTGTCATTCGTGGATCTTTGACAGTCGTTATGGGTCGTCAGTAGCCCGAAAGTCTGACAACCAGTCTTACCAAGGGGTATCGTATTACCCAGTCACTGGGTTGTTGAGGTCAGATAGGCAGTCGCTCCATGTAAAATACTGGTATTCAGCTGCATCCGGTTAGACTGGAAGCTGACCCAAACATAGTTCGGAAATGGCTAGGCAGATGATGGTTGGTATTGAATCGTAATGGGAGGCATTCAATATACCTAATGACGTCAATAAGTATCGCTCTCCGGAATACTGGAGCGTTAGCAACAGAATGTCAGAGTAGAGGGTACGATAGGTACCTGGACGATTGATTTGACAAACAAGAATAACAATGAGAGGAGGGAGGCTGCGTTGACCGGCGTCAGCGCATCTACAACGCAAATCGGATCAAATATTGATGAGTTGTGAAACACTGTGTCCTCCCTCCGCAGCCCGCGAGCCGTACTGTTATTCTTATTGAACACAACTATGCGCTCTGACGTCGCACCGATACTTACTGACACCTACTGCAGCAGGACTGCAGGACTGCAGGACATGCTCAACACCTCAACAACAACGTAACGTTATTGTCAACGTAATTATTGTCTCTATGTTAATTAATGGAATTGGTGTTGTACTTGTTTTTTTTTTGTGTGTTTTTGTCCTTTTTTTTATGCGTCATGTTTGCCGCAAATAAATGATTTTTCTTTCTTTTTCTTTCTTTCTTGTACCGATTTAACTAACTATAGATAAATAATAATAATACATACATCACGCCTGTTGCCCCCGAAGGGTAGGCAGAGGACAGGTGTACTGGCTAACTAACATTCCAGCCGCGGAATAGGTGAAAACATAACCTATTGTTAGGCACACACATATCTACACTTAGTATGTTTGTGATCGTCCAAGCACACACACACACCTACACTAAGTATCTTGGTGATCGTGCAAGCACACACACTCCTACACTTAGTATGTTGGTGATCATGCAAGCGCACACACACCTACACTTAGTATGTTGGTGATCGTGCAAGCACACACACACCTACACTTAGTATGTTGGTGATCGTGCAAGCACACACACTCCTACACTTAGTATGTTGGTGATCATGCAAGCGCACACACACCTACACTTAGTATGTTGGTGATCGTGCAAGCACACACACACCTACACTTAGTATGTTGGTGATCGTGCAAGCACACACACACCTACACTTAGTATGTTGATGATCATGCAAGCGCACACACACCTACACTTAGTATGTTGATGATCATGCAAGCGCACACACACCTACACTTAGTATGTTGATGATCATGCAAGCGCACACACACCTACACTTTGTATGTTGATGATCGTGCAAGCGCACACACACCTACACTTTGTATGTTGGTGATCGTGCAAGCACACACAAACACCTACACTTAGTATGTTGGTGATCGTGCAAGCACACACACACCTACACTTATTGGCGATCGTGCAAGCACACACACACCTACACTTATTGGTGATCGTGCAAGCACATACACACCTACACTTAGTATGTTGGTGATCGTGCAAGCTCACCACGCTGCATAATGAATACCTTTTAAATAATCACTAATAAGTGGGTTAATAAGACGCAAGTGCTTACAATGCTTGGTCGTGTTTCTGTTCCATGTGACCTCAGATCCCTTCTCGATATAAACCGAGTCCGAATCAGTCGTGCCGGTCTTACAGATTGGTGTTTCTTGTAGCTAATTAACACCGTGAACTTATTTCCAACACCTTTCTAACATGGCATCATGTCCGTGTCTCACATAAATCATAGGAACAATGTTCCGAGCCGGAGCGGCCGCGGCGTATGGTGTCCGTGGAGAATCGAGCAAAGGGTTCCTGCGACGCGATGTGATTTACGAGGACAGACAAAGACACAGGTGCACGTCTCAATGAGCCGCGACCGTTTCTATAGAACTGATAGCATCGGCGGGGTGTTGCCGTTCGATGATGTCTGTAAGTTAACACGTGTGTTGGTGTGAGCGGGTGCCAGTGCCAGTACGCGGTGCGCGGTGCGCTGACGGCGGGGCCCAGCCGCGCGTCGTTGTGCAGACCGCACTGCGCAGATGTATGGCATACGTGCGTACTACGACATGCTGATTTACTAGAAGTGACGATACCGATCTCTACAGTTTGGTGCGACTAGGAAAATAAAAAATGCTATCATAATTTTGCACTTGAACCCATCATCAAAAACAGCGGAAATAAAACATTGTAGGGTTATGAAAGCGGATGAGTGAACAATTTCATGCTAGTGTTCAAATCAAATTAAGCCATTTTTTTATAATTCGCTGGTTTCCTAACGCTTCCTTCCAGCTCTGTCCATTGGGACTATTTGGGACCCATTCGTATCATATATGCTGTATCATATATCATAGCTGCTTAGCTATGTGTGTACGGATTTACAATAAATTGCCTGGTGACTTTAAAATCTTAAATACGAGATACTGTTTTAAGCGGAAATTAAGTGCGTGGCTAAGTCAAAATAACTTTTATAGTCTGAAACAGTTCTTTGATACAAAATGTTAGTTAAGTTTTTTTTTTTTTTTTTGTTTTCGAATTTGCATGCTGAGCCTAAGCCCGGCAAAACATGTTTGTACTATTTTTAACTGTAACATCTGTTATACCATGTTTTGAGCAAATAAATAAATTATTATTATATATATATATATATTTTTTTTTATTATTCTTATTATATATTCATATGTAGCACCCATAATGTAGGAAAGCAAAAATATTAATTTTGAAAGATCGAATGGTTAAACTGCGATAAATCGAAATAAATGTAGATTATAGAAGGGTTTAGCCTACTTAAATTAAATGTTTGATTAGTAAAATTGAGAGACAAAATTGCGTGCAGAAAGGCGATCATAACGCGTGCTAAGTGTGGCGCATGTGTGTTTGTGTGACGTGGAGGGCGCTCTCTCGCGCCTCGCCGCGTTTTAATTACAGCACCGCAGTGCGCCGCGACGTGCCGCGGCCCGGCCATTGTCGCGTGTCAAGGGTTATTTCTCAATTATCCGCAATCACGTCTGCGTACATATCACACAAAACATTTTTATGAGCTTTCGATGTTTTCCCGATGCGACAGAGCGGACAGATTTAATATGCAAATTAGAAGTCGTTCCGAGAACCTTATTTATAAGTAAGAAAGTAATTATGTTCGCATAATGTTTGAATTGAGTGAGTTGACTTGCATTTACAATACGATAATCATATATAGCTAACATAATATAGATACATAGATAGCTATCAAATACATTTTATTATTATTTAAGACTAGACTTCGTGGAAGTCGTAAGATACGAACAAAAATAACAGCCACATTTTTATAAGACATCCCCGTATACTACGTTTGTAGTTTTGGTCTCAGCAGCCAAAATATAAAGAGAGTTAGGACTTTAGGACTGGTGACGCAGAACAAGCGGCGTACAGGTACCGGTGTGAGAAGTTAGGACTGGTGACGCAGAACCAGCGGCGTATAGTTACCGGTGTGAGAAGTTAGGACTGGTGACGCAGAACAAGCGGCGTACAGTTACGGGTGTGAGAAGTTAGGACTGGTGACGCAGAACAAGCGGCGTACATTACCGGTGTGAGAAGTTAGGACTGGTGACGCAGAACAAGCGGCGTACAGTTACCGGTGTGAGAAGTTAGGACTGGTGACGCAGAACAAGCGGCGTATAGTTACCGGTGTGAGAAGTTAGGACTGGTGACGCAGAACAAGCGGCGTACATTACTGGTATGAGAAGTTAGGACTGGTGACGCAGAACAAGTGGCGTACATTACCGGTGTGAGAAGTTAGGACTGGTGACGCAGAACAAGCGGCGTACAGTTACCGGTGTGAGAAGTTAGGACTGGTGACGCAGAACGAGTTTACGACTAAACGACTACAGACACTACGCCGACAGACTGAACACCGACAAGACTTTACTTCGACGGGACTCTTCGCCGGCAGGACACTTTGCCGACAGGACTCTTCGCCGACAGGGCTCATCAGCGACGCAACTTATCACCGATAATCAGATATTTACTTTGGAAATAGATTATGCTTTTAAATAAATAATAAATCGTCTCTGAACCTGTAGTACCTTGATGATGGCATTATTGGTGGATCACCAGAAGAGGTTTGCCAGGACCTGGAGGTTCTTGTTCCTAAACTTCCTGGTCTGGAGGTGAATCCCTCCAAGTGCAATTTTTTTCCCTGTGGCGTTGGAGCTCGTACATGCTTCTCACGCTTCGTTTCTCACTTATCTGGCCTCAAGGAACTCTCAAACTCAAAACTCAAACTATTTATTTCAAATTAACCTAAATTACAGGCACTTTTGAATTTTCTCCTCTTTCTTTCTCCCTTTTGGGATCTCCCATTTTTCTTGACGGATTGCCAGAAGCCATTTCCTCCCATAAGCAGCTTCTCCTCAATGCTCGGGAACGTCTCAAGGATCTCACGCGCACGTTGTGATTTTGTTATTGCGCATGTGTTTTGCCTTACCCAAGGTTACGTATCTCTTGCGGACCGCTAGCTCCTGGACCTGTCTGGCTTTGTCCTGAAGAAGTATGTTCGTTATGAGTCGATCCTGAATGTATCTTTTAATGATGCGCAGTGGAGGCAGGCGGCTCTTCCTATCCAGTACGGGGGACTTGGTGTGCGGTGCATGCATGATGTGGGTCTGCCGGCTTTCCTGGCGTCGACACATGGGGTAGCTGACTTCTTCACTGTAATTCTAGATTCCAATGGTGACGGGGCAAACATACCATTTATGTTGGATGCCGGTTCAGCTTGGTCTGTCCTCAACATGGGGGCAGCAAGCCCTGACGCAACACATGTCCGCATACTTGCCGCATCAACTAGGGTTCGGGACGCGTCAGGGGTGCGAGGCCGCTATCCATGCGGCCTCGCGTGTGTTAGATTATTTGGTATATACTAGAAGTATATGTACCTATATATTACCCAAATAACAAGCTTGAATATCAGAATGGTTACTAGTTAGTTATTTACTGTGTATGAAGGTTATTATTGAATATGGTTTGTAGGGGAAGGGTTTTATGAAGTAAAGCACAGATAGACAAAGCTAAGCATTTATTTTAATTTAGGCTTGTCAGTAATTAATCAGAAAACTAGTCGTCCGTTCGTAAAACTAGGTCATCATGGAGAAGAAGGACAAGAAACTCCATGGAAGCAGTATTAAAGTATTCTATCAATACATTTCTTATGTTGTCATAAATTATCGTTATCTTTAAAAATAATTAATTCTATCTCTTGTACAACGGTCCAAGAGAATTCAAATAATAGCAACATAATAACAATAGCTAGGAATATTGGCCATAATATAACTTACAGAACAACATAGTCATAATAAGCAATAATTAAGGTATAATATCAAATTACTTAACTTACGTGACAACTGGTCGATCTATTCCACATAATAACGGCACTAGAACTAACCAACTGAACATCTGCCAAGCAACTGAACCGATAACGTCGTTACAATCCTTTTTATACACTACCAACGTCTTTTACGTCAAACATCTACCTCCATTTTGCAACAATCACAGATTATCATATATTTTAGCTTAATATCTTCTAACACTGGTAATAACAAACAAATCTTATGTAGTAGAACAGTTTTAAAACATTATAAGGTAATTAATCAATTTAATAGGAGTTGATTACTAATTCTTAGATATCATCAAAAAGTATATCAACATCAACTGACAGTATTGTGCAAATCGTTTGAAACAACCTATTATATTAAAATGGCAATATAAAATCTAAGATATACTACAAGTATAATCAAATATTACTTAATCATTTATAGCAATAACATTTAAGTGTTTTTTACAAGTTAAGACTGTTGTTTTTTGTAAACACAATATCTAGTCAAATTAAGTACTTCTACGTTGGTCCCAGGCTTCTTAAATGTGACAGATGCCATTATCCAACAAACAATATTCTAATATTATAATTTTATCAAAATGAAATATCTAACACGGCCATACTGCCATGTACTTCGTTCCCTGAAGTACCTATATTGATATTTATACCAGTACATACATTAATCATACAAGTTAGTTCTTAAAAACAAGTAAATTACTACACTTAACAGTAGAACTTCTATTCGGCATCACAGTCTCACTTCTAACAGTAGACATTGTGAGCACCCATAATAGTCTTATTTCTCCACAATATCATTCGCTTAATCAAAGTATGTCTCACTTCTCACATTAAGTAGACATTTATTTCAAATATTCCAATAATATTTCTTTAATCTAATTTATGGAATGTACAATGGACCACTTTTCACATTAATTGTATACAATACATACATCTAAGGAAAAACTTATATAAAAAGTTAAAACATAATTTGACATACCATTTTAATTAATTCATTGATACATTGTTAGGAAGTTCATCTGTCCATACACCTGGCTATAGCCTTAATTTATCTTTAGATACTACTATATTTCTGAAATTACCTCTTCCTCTGTGGGAGTACACAACTTATTTCATATGGACCTTTTCAACAGGAAGTTATGTTTCTTATTTTAGTTGCTCAGAGCCAACTTTTTTTCACCAATGTATCTAAAAGTACTTAAAACATTTATCAAATAATAAATTGCTTATAGGTATAATTTACAGTTACTAATATAAAATCGGGATATCATCAATTTAGTAAGTCTAGTTAATTCATATTAAACAGTTTTTGAATCGAAACAATAATCAGTGATCATAAAAATAATTCAAATACCTCATCGCTCGGTCAATCTGACAACATTATTGAAAACTATTCAACAAACATCTTTGTCTGTTAAAATTGTAACCAACATCTAACATGACCATTCTGACAAGTACTTCGCTCTCCAAGTGCAAAAGTAAATTACAAATGTAGAAAAAGGGTATCCCCTTTTTCTACATTTGTAATTTACTTTTGTTTTGCCATACTGCCATACTTTTGTTTTGCCATACTTTTGTTTTGCCTTACTTTTGTTTTGCCTTACTTTTGTTTTGCCTTGCTTTTTCTTTTGCCAAGTGCCTAGACGTGTCAAGTCCCCTCCACCCGCTGCTAGTGGGATAAACTTACACCAAGAAAATGACCGACCAGCGGAAACAAATTTTATATTTGTAATTTAGTTTTGTTTTGCCAAGTGCCTAGTCGTGTCAAGTCCCCCCCACCCGCTGCTAGTGGGATAGACTTGCACCAAGCAAATGACCGACCAGCGGAAACACATTTTATTTTATCGGTTACCTCGTCATGCAAGTCCCATTCACCCGCTGCTGGTGAGATAGACAAGCACCAAGTAAACGATCGCCCAGCGGATCTTTACCTTTTTTTTTTCTTTCTCTTTTTTTTATAAAAAAAATACACGATTATATTTCATAATGTCTTATCTCAAAATTAAACGAGGTTATCCTATTCCAGAAGATAATTTATAAGCAAATATAACTTCATCAGAAATCACTAAATTCCACTTTTGAGCATACACTACACTTTCATATTATTGTATTCTCAAATTATATTTTAAAGCAATTGGTTCAATAATTATCACGTAGTTAACATAGTCAAAACACCCTAAAGTTCGTCCTTCATAAGCCAAGCGTGAACTAAATGTTACATAATAATTATCAAAAAGTATTTGGCAATATGTAACCTTTCAATGTAATCATCTTATCCAATTGCATTTAGTTTTGATGTAAAAGAGCCTTGGGCCTTACCGACTTCAGATACTTCTTACTGCCGGAAAGCTTCTCCATATTTTTACAGCAGATTGAGGTTCCGTCTTTTGGTTCATACAGCAATAAGCAGCACCGCAGCTTTAACATCAAAGGCGGCAGTGCGATGTCATCATTATGGTGTGAGTGGATTCAGTGACCCACCGACTAACGGCTTTCAAAAGATCGCCAAAAGCTCCAACATCAATCATGAAAATAACAAAATAAAATGCATTAGTAAGTGGTTTTAAAAGGCCAGAGTCAATCCCACTTCTGATGTTAGATTATTTAGTATATACTAGAAGTACATGTACCTATATATTACCCAAATAACAAGCTTGAATATCAGAATGGTTACTAGATAGTTATTTATTGTGTATGAAGGTTATTATTGAATATGGTTTGTAGGGGAAGGGTTTTATGAAGTAAAGCACAGATAGACAAAGCTAAGCATTTATTTTAATTTAGGCTTGTCAGTAATTAATCAGAAAACTAGTCGTCCGTTCATAAAACTAGGTCATCATGGAGAAGAAGGACAAGAAACTCCATGGAAGCAGTATTAAAGTATTCTATCAATACATTTCTTATGTTGTCATAAATTATCGTTATCTTTAAAAATAATTAATTCTATCTCTTGTACAACGGTCCAAGAGAATTCAAATAATAGCAACATAATAACAATAGCTAGCAATATTGGCCATAATATAACTTACAGAACAACATAGTCATAATAAGCAATAATTAAGGTATAATATCAAATTACTTATCTTACGTGACAACTGGTCGATCTATTCCACATAATAACGGCACTAGAACTAACCAACTGAACATCTGCCAAGCAACTGAACCGATAACGTCGTTACAATCCTTTTTATACACTACCAACGTCTTTTACGTCAAACATCTACCTCCATTTTGAAACAATCACAGATTGTCATATATTTTAGCTTAATATCTTCTAACACTGGTAATAACAAACAAATCTTATGTAGTAGAACAGTTTTAAAACATTATAAGGTAATTAATCAATTTAATAGGAGTTGATTACTAATTCTTAGATATCATCAAAAAGTATATCAACATCAACTGACAGTATTGTGCCAATCGTTTGAAACAACCTATTATATTAAAATGGCAATATAAAATCTAAGATATACTACAAGTATAATCAAATATTACTTAATCATTTATAGCAATAACATTTAAGTGTTTTTTACAAGTTAAGACTGTTGTTTTTTGTAAACACAATATCTAGTCAAATTAAGTACTTCTACGTTGGTCCCAGGCTTCTTAAATGTGACAGATGCCATTATCCAACAAACAATATTCTAATATTATAATTATATCAAAATGAAATATCTAACACGTGCGTTTAGGATTTCCAAAGTAAGTATCGGAGATAAGTTGCGTCGCTGATGAGCCCTTTCGGCGAAGAGTCCTGTCGGCGAAGTGTCCTGTCGGCGAAGAATTCCGTCGAAGTAAAGTCTTGTCGGTGTTCAGTCTGTCGGCGTAGTGTGTGTCGGCGTTTAGTCGTACACTCCGCAGAACAAGCGGCGTACAGTTACTGGTGTGAGAAGTTAGGACTGGTGACGCAGAACAAGCGGCGTACAGTTACCGGTGTGAGAAGTTAGGACTGGTGACGCAGAACAAGCGGCGTAAAGTTACCGGTGTGAGAAGTTAGGACTGGTGACGCAGAACAAGCGGCGTACAGTTACCGGTGTGAGAAGTTAGGACTGGTGACGCAGCACAAGCGGCGTACAATACCGGTGTGAGAAGTTAGGACTGGTGACGCAGAACAAGCGGCGTACAGTTACCGATGTGAGAAGTTAGGACTGGTGACGCAGAACAAGCGGCGTACAGTTACCGGTGTGAGAAGTTAGGACTGGTGACGCAGAACAAGCGGCGTACATTACCGGTGTGAGAAGTTAGGACTGGTGACGCAGAACAAGCGGCGTACAGTTACTGGTGTGAGAAGTTAGGACTGGAGACGCAGAACAAGCGGCGTACATTACCGGTGTGAGAAGTTAGGACTGGTGACGCAGAACAAGCGGCGTACAGTTACCGGTGTGAGAAGTTAGGACTGGTGACGCAGAACAAGCGGCGTATAGTTACCGGTGTGAGAAGTTAGGACTGGTGACGCAGAACAAGCGGCGTACATTACCGGTGTGAGAAGCAGCTCGTACTGAGGTTAACAATTAACATCCGCAGCCTTCACTAGCAATTTCCCATTGCTCGCCAAGTTTTTCTATTCTAGTGAATTCATGAATGCCTGCGTTCTTGTACACAATACCTAATAGCACAACACTGATACACTGACGCTTGCATTCTTACAGATTATCTATATATATAAAATTCAAAGTCCTGACTGACTGATATATCAACGCACAGCCTAAACCACTGATCCTAGAGACATGAGATTTGGAGGGTGTGTTGTTAGTGAAGAGTCCACTAAGAAAGGGTTTTTCGAAATTCCACCCCTAAGAGGGTGAAATGGGGGGATTTTTTTTGTATGGAAAATCTTATTCCTTGAGTTAATATTATAAACTTTAAACTTGGCACCAATACTAATCTAAGTAAATTATGAAGTTTGCCATTTTATGTTTTTCTAAACTATCCCCTAAAAGGGAATTGGGGGGTTTCAAAGTTTGTATGGAAGAATTTTAGCGCGCGGTCCGATTATCTCGAAACTCACTATTTATACCTACGATCGAAAGTAAAGAATAATGTGCATCAGGGTTTTTCGAAAATTAACAGTGACGGGCTGAAAAGGGGTAGTCGATTTTACAGGGGAGGATTTTACTGCATGGCTTCATTAACTCGAAAATTAGTATAAATAATCTTTGAGTCAAGTTATAAATACATCCCAAACAAATTTTTTTTAATTCCACCCCTGTGGGGTTGAAAAGCAGGGATACAGTTTATATGAAAAATCTTCTTCATTAGGTTAATAAACTTGAAACTTGGCAAGAATACTCGCCTAAGTAAGTATATAATAAAGTTTATTATTATAAGTTTTTCAAAACTACCCCTCAAAGTTGGGTGTTGAAGTTTGTGTGGAAGTAATTGAATGCGCGGTCCAATTAACTGGAAACTCAGTATTAATAGTTTTGATTTGACAGAAAATAATTAATAATAAGTATGTAAAGTTATCGAAAATTGACCCCTGACGGGGCAAAAAGGGGTAATTCGGTTTTCAAGGGGAGGATTTAAACTTGAAACTGTATGTTACATTTTCACACATAAACCACTGAACTTGATTTGGCAAAGAGATAGATGGCATCCTAGGGAAGGACATACTTTTTATTAGGATGTCGGAAATTATCCCACGGGAACAGCACGTTCCCGTGGGATAATTTCCGACATCCACGCGGGCGAAGCCGCGGGCAGAAGCTAGTTAATAATATAACAGTAGATTGTGTTGTGTATTGTAATACTATAACAAAATGTAAACAACAGAAGCACAAACTATATCAACTATTGGAAATCAAACTTAGGTTTACAAAGCAGACGCTGAACCGCTAAGCTATTTGCTTTGTTAAAAGTTGATCAAAATAGCCGTTCTTATAGGTATTTCATGATTGACTGCTTAGCTCCATAAAGGTATGTATCATTTAAAAGGTTAAATCTGTAACTATCTGCTATATTAGTTCCCTATTCAGTCCTAGTTAGTCAAATAATTATGTAGTTCCTAGTTCAGCGTTTTTTTTTTTTGTGATTTCTGATTTTACTATGTAGTATTCAAACTTCACTTGGTCGGCTAAAGTTTTTTGATCCTTCATCAAACAAGTTTCTGTAAAAAATGACCATTATCTTGCTGCCAGTACATTTATTTCAAAATCTGTGAATACAGATCAAAATGTATTAAAAGTCAAGGACAATCTCCTGATACCGTTTTCTAGTCGAGACAACGGTTACAGTTACCTGCTCTTGTTGCCCCATCTCAAAAAATCACCCTGTCTCTATACATATATCATGATTGACTGCTTAACTCCATAAAGCGCGATGAAAATCATTCAAAAGATTAAATCTGTAATGATCTGCAATATTCTTACCTTTAGGCCCGTCTTTATACAATTTGCGTTACATTATAGAAGAATACGAACTTAAAGCAATTTGTAGCTTACAGAATTAGCAGACTTGTAGGGAATATCTATGCACAATTTGAACAAAATCTATTCCTTAATATTTACAGTGTGATGCTGGAACATACATTCAGACCAACAGATAAACAAACAAATTCTAAAAACAATGTTTTCGGTAGAATCGTTCCCAGATATTGTTAATTGTTTTTTTTAAATATTTTATGCACAGTTTTGACTTCGCTACGATTTTATTTACATATGTATAGGTATCCAACCAATCCATAAGCCTTGATTTCGTAATAAAAAATGTTAGGGGCAGTATGTGAGACAGGCTGGAAGTAATAAATGTTTAATTGAGGAGGAGGCGCATGTCCGAACGGGCTCGGTTAATGTATTCGCGAAATAGTTTAATTTAGCGGCGACATCTATCGGGCTTGTTTGCCGGGTGACAGTTTTCATTAGAGCGGTTGATCCGGGCTTAGTGCCGGCCGGGATCACCCCGACCCGCGACCGCCGCGCGCCCCACACCCCGCGCGCCTGCCCATTACGGACAAATTAAAAACTAAGGCGGTTGTCCGTGTCAGCCCTACGTTATTCTTATTAAGTACTGATTTGTATACTTAATTTGCTTTTCAATGGCACTATTTTTAGGAATCACTGTCCTTCAGCTATCCTGTTATTAACTACTACTATAGAATATTAAGTAGTTGCTCAACTGCCCCGTTGGTCGCGCGGTCGCAAGCGCGACTGCTGTGCGTGGGACCCTGGGTTCCGTTCCCAGATCGGGCAAAGTTTGTTGGGTTTATTCATTAGGAATTAAGAAGTTGGTGGTGTCATACCCCCGGAAAGCACCTAAGCCGTTGGTCCTGCACCTGATCTCTCCCGGGTCGTGTCGGATCGCCGTCCCATCAGACTGTGAGAGTATAGGAACAGAGAGTGCACCTGTGTTGGCGCACACACTGCACTACAATATCTCCTGCAAACCAGGAGCCGCCGGAAACGCTAAACTCCGTTGAGATTGGCCTTCGTGAACAAAATTGGTTAGGGGATTATTAGAATATTCAAACTCAAACTCAAATCATTTATTTCAATTAAACCATTTACAGGCACTTTTGAATTGTCAAAATTAAATAGTCGGTCAGTTAGTCAGAAAGTTGAAGCTAGTTTCCCATTCCAAAACGTAGATCTCTATGGAGAAGAACGGGCAAGAAACTCCACGGACACTCTTTTAAATCACGATATATTTTTACAAAATCCTGGGTACATTATTCTTATTGCTTCTATATGTGAGAACAATGTAAAAAAGAAACAATTAAAAATATAAAATTAAAAATAAGCCCTGGGAGTTAAGAGATGACCAGTCTCACTCCACCGATGGCGCCCGTTTACGAACATGACGCGTGGATCAGCACCACCCAGCTCAACCATTTCGTAGGGAACCGAATGATCCGAAACACGCGCCACCAACAGTGAGACATTTAAGTGAGCATGACATATTTTCAACTGCCATGCTCTTTCAAGTCAACATCAAAATATCATAAAAAACGGAACCATGGTTCTTACATTTACAAACTTTTCAAAAATGCTTCTAAATTATACAAAACTATAGTTTGCAATTTATTTAAGAGATGAGAGAAAAAAAAATTACTACCAATCATGAATAGGTATTTAATACAGCAGTATTAAAAATTAATCCTGATTGAATAAAATAAACACTACAAAAAAAACAAAAAGGGGAAGAATCCAAATATTGAAATTGTGATCAACTTGTAAGCCCAAGTGCCTGTGGAGCAGGACCAGCACTAAGCCAAGCATTTTTATCTACGACTAGCTTCTGCCCGCGGCTTCGCCCGCGTGGATGTCGGAAATTATCCCACGGGAACGTGCTAACAGGATAAAAAGTATGTGCTTCCCGAGGATGCCATCTATATCTATGCCAAATGTAACATACAGTTTCAAGTTCAAATCCTCCCCTTAAAAACTGAATTACCCGTTTTTGTCCCGTCAGTGGTAAATTTTCGACAACTTTACATATTTATTATTAATTATTTTCTGTCAAAAGTATCAATACTGAGTTTCGAGTTACTCAGACCGCGCATTCAATTTCTTCGACATAAACTTAACACCCCTATATCCCCCTTTGAGGGGTAGCTTTGAAAAACTTATAATGATAAACTTTATTACTTACTTAGGCAAATTTCAAGTTTATTAACTAAATGAATAAGATTTTTCATATAAACTGTATCCCCGCTTTTCACCCCCACAGGGGTGGAATTTAAAAAAAATCGTTTGGGATGTATTCATAACTTGACTCAAAGATTATTTATACTAATTTTCGAGTTAATCAAGCCATGCAGTAAAATCCTCCCCTGAAAAATTGACTACCCCATTTCAGCCCGTCAGGGGTAGATTTTCAAAAAACCCTGATACACATTATTCTTTACTTTCAATATTAGGTATAAATACTGAGTTTCGAGTCAACCGGACTGCGCGCTAAAATTCTTCCATACAAACTTTGAAACCCCCCCATCCCTTATTAGGGGGTAGTTTAAAAGAAAAAAAAACTGACAATCTTCATAATTTATTTAGATAAGTATTCGTGCTAAGTTTCAAGTTTATTAACTCAAGGAATAAGATTTTTCATACAAACTTTCATCCCCTATTTTATCCCCTTGGGGATAGAATTTATCAAAATCCTTTCTTAGCGGATGCCTACGTCATAACATCTACCTGCATGCCAAATTTCGTCCGTGTGTCACAGCAGGGATCCAGCAGAATATCAGCGTTAGGTACATTTGCCTGACACATGCTGAGCTGGACTCCCATTTGGTGCAACCTTGAGACGCACACCGTACTGTGTATGTTTCGTTATTAATTTAATTCGTCATAGTGTCACTTTGACTTTGATATTTGTATGTTTTTCATTTTGTCTTTTTTGTCGGCACCTTGTTTTATATTATTAATGTGGGTAGTTCTCTAATAATGTACTTTTGTGTGTTGCGCTGTCTTTTTTGTGTGCGCCAAATAAATGATTTATGTATCTATCTATCTAAATTTCAGCCCAATCCCTCCAATGGTTTGGGCTGTGCGTTGATAGATCACTATGTCAGTCAGTCACCTTTGAGTTAGAAGATACTTTTCCGGCATAAAAAGTACCCAGTGTGATGCCCAGGATATTAAAGAATAATTATGCCAAGTTTCATCGTAATCGAACCGGTAGTTTTTGCGTGATGTCTGAACAAACAGACAGACAAACAGACAAAATATTTATTAATCACATTTTTGGGTTCGGTGTCGGTCTAGTAACACCCCCTGCCATTTATTTTTTGATATTTTCAATGTACAGAATTTTCACTTCTACAGATTTTTAAGTATAGATTATTATATTATAAGTATAGATATACTCGTCCAACTTATAATATGCTTGTCTACATAGTGTGCGTTTAATTCATGTTTTAAATTTCTTCTCATTTAGTTGAAGAATATCGAGTGGTATTTTATTATAACATTTTATACAGTACCCCATAAAAGAAGTTTTTACTTTAGACAATCTGAAGCGCGGTTGATCTAGTTGGTTCCTATTCCTAGTGTTAAAGTTATGCCTGTCACTTATCTTACTAAAAAGATGTAGATGTTTTCCAACGTACATAATGTTTTCGTATATATATTGACAAGGAACCGTCATGATGTTAATTTTTTTAAACAGTTGCCTATTAGTAGTAGTATATCCAAATAGGTCGCTGCAGACACAACTTGTCGAAGTGGGGAATTACTGACCCATCGAATACCTAGTGTGAGTGCGGTGACTCTAATCAGACCATGTCCCACTTGCTGGAGTGCCCTAAGTGCCCGTTCACCTGCACCTTGGATGACTTGAAGAAAGCCACTGATGCCGCAAACCGCAATCAATGTGGCCACGTACTGGGCTCAAACTATATAAAATATCGAAGAAGAGTACCGTCGACACGAAAAGAAGAAGCCCGAAGATAGTTTAAACTAGTCATTGGACTAGTTTAAACTAGTCCGAAGCCAGTCGTGACTTGTGCAAAGCTAGTAGTTACCTACCAGTCCGATGCTAATCATGACTAGTCCGAAGTTAGTCGAAACAAGTCCGATACTCTTCAAAATGAGTCTGAAGGTAGTTGAAACTAGTCCGAAGCATTAAGCTTTACAATTTAATTCTAAAATCTTTTTTACACATACCCTAATCTTCTCGTAAATGCAAAGAGTTGTTACTTCAGTAGTTTCGATTCTGCAATGATGTCACGGCCTTCGCTCTTATAAAAATTACTTACGCAAAAGCTTAGACGATGTGTACTCTGCCGAGGTGATGAAATGAAATATTTCGTCATATTCTGTCGCAAAAAACGGGTCGTTTACAAACTTTTGATATAAATACCGTTTTTTGGGGTAACTGTAATTTGAGAATCAAAGCGGGACGTTGACAAACAAATCCACACATCAATACACCCCGCGCCAATCAATGCGCTCTTTATGAATATTGACGTATAACGGATCATTAGGGCATCGGTTTAATGGCATTAGTGCTGCCCTTTGATCGCGGCGGCGGCGCCTGCGCCTCCCGCGGAGACATTGTGCGGGTATTCGCGTCACACGACACGGCGCGATCTCACGCTTCGCAATAGTAAATATTATGCCAGTAGAACTACAACGTGTTAGTGCAAAATATTATGCCAGTAGAACTACAACGTGTGAGTGCAAAATATTATGCCAGTAGAGCTACAACGTGTGAGTGCAAAATATTATGCCAGTAGAACTACAACGTGTGAGTGCAAAATATTATGCCAGTAGAATTACAACGTGTGAGTGCAAAATATTATGCCAGTAGAACTAATCGTGTGAGGGCAAAATATTATGCCAGTAGAAGTACAACGTGTGAGTGCAAAATATTATGCCAGTAGAACTACAACGTGTGAGTGCAAAATATTTTGCCAGTAGAACTACAACGTGTGAGTGCAAAATATTATGCCAGTAGAACTACAACGTGTGAGTGCAAAATATTATGCCAGTAGAACTACAACGTGTGAGTGCAAAATCATCAACTAGCTGAGATCGATTTTTGCTGTAGCTTCTCTATACTAACAAGTACATCCGTACATCAGAAGTTCTGATGTACGCGTGTACTTGTTCTGATTTAGAACTGAACGGGAAACTGGGGAAAGTATCGCGACATGCGACAGCAGTGAGCTCAAGCTTATAAACAGAATCATACACTGTTATAGCGATTACAAAAATAAAAAATCAATTCAATTCATCAATTTTGTTACCGTCGTTATGGGGCTTCTGCTCCCTGGTGTGTAGCGTGGTGTTTGTTTACTTGGTGCAATATTGTGGACAAACAATCGCTGCGACGGCGGCCGCCACGCGACTGTGCGCAACTAGCGAGCGACACCCCTCCTGCACTAGCGAGCACACACCGACCATTCAATACTGTTTATTGGAAAAATTTCACTCAAAACTGTTTTCTATTAAAGTCGAACTTAATTCGTAGCGGTGTGTCGCCGAGCTTGAAGATTGTTTATCGGTCTTTGTCTCAAGAACTTTATTGTTCAGCCTTTATGTTGTAACGTCAGTATTATACTGGGTACTAATCGACGTTTTTTTAGTAGTTGCATATTGTGCTCTACTGCGGCGTAGCAAGTGCTACGAACAGTGTACGCCGATGATTTCCGTAACAAAAAAAAACAATTTCAAGTTCGTTGACGCTCTGGATAGCAAGGTCCGTACGTTGCTGACGGCATATCGGATGCTTCACCCACAGTCATCAGAGATGAGACTGTACATCCCGCGGAAGTGTTGGGGTCGAGGTTAATCCTCCACAACAGCGAGATTTGCAGTCTCAGTGAATATTTCCTTCAAAGTGACGTACCTATGCATCGAGATGTGGCCGCAGTGGACAAGCGCCTCATGCCGTTCTCCTAGGCGAAGAACACTGGCGAAAACATGCAGAGCTTGATACTAACGGTCGTAGGGAAGTATGGCAAGGCAAAGCTTCACGGACACTTTTTCCGGTCTACATCGGGCCCTCCATGGGCCCGATGTAGACCGTTTGCCGTCAGTATCTTGGCTGCGATTCGGCGACCGGTTCGAGGGAACCGAAGGTTTTGTCTGTGCGATTATGGGTCAAGTTATCGTGACGAATACTTACCGGAAATATTATACATTGACATCGGTACTGTTGACATCTATCGGGCATGCCTCCGTCCTGGTGAATCAATCAAACATATAACCTATTTCCGGTTGTGTTTGCCAACGGCGAGTACTGACACAATCTAGTGGCTACCATTATCCACCTGCCTATTGCCTTGCAGTATAACCTTGTGGTTTTCGAAGTACCATACTACAGGTATGTGCCGGACCCAGTTCCCGAGAATGGTAGCCAATAAGCCTGATATTGTGGTGATAGATGGACGAACGAGAGCGCCGTGCAATGATTGTTTATTGCTCATGTCAGATTGCATAAACAATGATTGTCCTTGTTGTGTTCCTTTGTGTTCCTCATGACGATAATCTCGTGAAAATTGAGAAAGATAAAAAAAAAATCAAGCACACGAGGTTGTCGTCATGTGGGACGTGGACTCTGCAATCATTCTACCGATAATCGTTACAGCTAATGGCTTAATTGACATTCATAGCGATCGCTTTACGACCAAATTCAGTCGCAAAGTCTCGAATTGACAGGTGAAATGTATGGAGTGACAGGACTTTGCGACCGCATTCAGTCGCAAAGTCCTGAATTGACCGGTGAAATGTATGGAGTGACAGGACTTTGCGACCGAATTCGGTCGAGACTGCTGGGGCTGGTTACTTACCTACTAAAATTAAATTAATGAGCCACCATGTATAGCATTTATTCTCCTGGTGATTATTAAAATTGGACAAGAACTGGTGGCTTTCAGCCAATGTTCTATAATACAATACTATGAAAATTCATTAATAATTCTACTTCTAATTCTTTGTTCATAAATCCTTGAATATTTTGATGAACCAGGTTGACACTATTTACTGATTTTAAAGCCTTTTTTGAGTTGCTTTTGCAATTCTGTACAATATAGCTAGAGGTTACCTCTATTGTCTTACTTTCTAATTTAAATTATTAGCAATTAGCTTCTGCCCACGGCTTCGCCCGCGTGGATGTCGGAAATTATCCCACGGGAACGTGCTAACAGGATAAAATGTATGTGCTTCCCCAGGATGCCATCTATCTCTATGCCAAATCAGAAGTTCAGTGGTTTAAGCGTGAAAATGTAACAAACAGTTTCAAGCTCAAATCCTCCCCTTAAAAACTGAATTACCCCTTTTAGTCCCGTCTGTGGTAAATTTTCGACAACTTTACCTAACTTTTAACTTTACTTTAATAATATTAATTATTGTCCGTCAAAAGTATCAATACTGAGTTTCGAGTTTTCGAGAGAGTCGACTCGGACCGCGCATTCAATTTCTTCCACACAATCTTAACACCCCTATATCCCCCTTTGAGGGGTAGTTTTGAAAAACTTATAATGATAAACTTTATTACTTACTTAGGCAAGTATTCTTGCCAAGTTTATTAACTAAATGAATAAGATTTTTCATATAATCTGTATCCCCCGCTTTTCACCCCCACAGGGGTGGAATTTTGAAAAATCTTTTCGGATTATTCATAACTTGATTCAAAGATTATTTACACCAATTTTCGAGTTAATTAAGCCACGCATTATAATCCTCCCTTGTAAAATTAACTACCCCTTTTCAACCCGTTAGGGGTGGATTTTCGAAAAACCCTGATACATGTTACTCTTTATTTTTGGTCTTAAGTATAATCACTGAGTTTCGAGTTAATCGGGCCGCGCATTCAAATTATTCCACACAAACTTCAACACCCCTATATATATATGCCCCTTTGAGGGGTAGTTTTGAAAAATGATAAAATTTATTAGGTACTTACTTAGGCGAGTATTCTTGAAAAGTTTCAAGTTTATTAACCTAATGAAGAAGATTTTTCATATAAACTGTATCCCCACTTTTCACCCCCACAGGGGTGGAATTTAAAAAAAATCGTTTGTGAGGTATTCATAACTTGACTCAAAGATTATTTATACTAATTTTCGAGTTAATCAAGCCATGCAGTAAAATCCTCCCCTGAAAAATTGAATACCCCATTTCAGCCCATCAGGGGTAGATTTTCAAAAAACCCTGATACACATTATTCTTTTCTTTCAATATTAGGTATAAATACTGAGTTTCGAGTAAATCGGACTCCGCGCTAAAAGTCTTCCATACAAACTTTGAAACCCCCCAATCCCTTATTAGGGGGTAGTTTAGAAGAAAAAAAACTGACAATCTTCATAATTTATTTTGGTAAGTATTCGTGCCAAGTTTCAAGTTTATTAACTCAAGGAATAAGATTTTTCATACAAACGAATTCCCCCTTTTCATCCTCTTAGGGGTGGAATTTCGAAAAATCCCTTCTTAGTGGATGCCTACTCTTCACGAAGAACACACCTTCCAAATTTCATGTCTCTAGGACCAGCGGTTTAGGCTATGCGTTGATCTATCAGTCAGTCAGTCAGTCAGTCAGGACTTTGAATTTTATACATATATAAAGATGTCATTAATTGTGACCAAATTAATGGCAGAATTATTTATAATGTCATTTGCATTGCTCAAAAGAAGCAAGTTGTTTAGCCAAATTATTGGCTGTAATTGAAAAAAATATGATAGCGACACAGCTATCTGTCTTTTATAATAGTTAGAAAGATAGTAGGTACATAGCAATGTTATATCTATCTTTTGTCAAATAGAAATTATTACTATACGTCAGAAGTAAAAATAATTGGCTGTTACTATGTTTTCATATTAGAGTAGGTATGGGAGGACAGCCTGCATAGGCCTGTCAACAAGTAATACCTACTTGATAAAAGTAAAAATGGTCTACAGATCTAGTCTACAAGGCCTACAAAGTCCTCAAATTTACAAAATTGGCTTATACAGTCTGTTACTATAAATAACTATAATTTTACAATTTAGGGAAAAATCATAAAGATTTATGAATTTAATCTGGCATCCTAGCTAGGTTACATGGTAACCTGTATTAAGGTTCGCCAAAATATAGAAGAATCTATTAAAAAGATAGATAAAATATAAAAAAACCTATTAAAACCAAGAGACATGATTGACATTACAACCAATAATAAAGAGTTAAAATTAGAATTGTCTGTAGACAGCGTGGCGCTTTAATGGCGACATTAATTTAACACACGTATACGGTTTTGCGTTGTAGTTTTATGAATATATTTTAATTTAATTAAACATTAATATTTATTTATTTATTAACAATTTTATAAAATAGCATCTTAGAGCAACCTGACTTAAAGAACTGTAGCGCAGGGGTCATTTGCCGGGGTCACGGATCATAACATCGCATCAATGTAATTAAAACAATTAACGACCAAGGAGAAGGCGAATTGAAGGAAAGAGAGAGAGCCCTATGTCGGCGCGTGGCGCAGGTGGAAGTTTTCAAGTTACGATTTTTTTTATGTTGTTATAATTTTTATGTTTACTGGCCACTAGCCCTACCCGTGTGTTAAATTAATGTCGCCATTGTAGCGCCACGTTGTATAATGTCAAATAATAAAAAGATTATGTCAAAGAAGTGCTTCGATCATTAATAGTACTAGATTCCCGACAAGCTCTTCAAAAACGGCCCAAAAAATAAGACCACAAATACCCTTGTGGTCTTATTTCAAATTAGTAGGTTTTTAACCTTATTATTTACACTTTAAGTTTCATTTTACAATAAATGACTGAAAATTTAAAAATAGAATGATTTTATTTTCAAGCGACATTTTAAATAATATTTTGCAATGGTAATTAAACTTTATGTTTAAGCATTAAGGTTTATAATAAACTGAAGTTGTTAATACTATTAAACTTTTTTCTAATAAATGTATAATGTTTACGTGTGTGCAAACGTGGCCACTTGAGCGACTGATTTTTGTTCCTGATCCTTAATCTAGTACTATTATTGATCGAAGAAGAAGTGAGTAAAAAATAAAAATAAATAAACATCGTAATTTGAGAACAGTTAATAGACATTTACGTAGTTTGGCCGTTAATGCAGTAGGAATCACTGCCAAACTACCATTGTCTTCAACGTAGTCTTTAATCTTATATAATGCTTTTTTGATAAGGACACGTTTGATGAGGGGTTTGAACTTTCCATCGCTAAGTTCTGTAACCGGCATTGGCAACTTGTTATAAAAGGGGATGCTGTTTATAAGAAATGACTTGCTAGTTTTAGTTAATCTAAATTTAGGTACCTATCACAATTTCATTTTTACTACGTGTATATAAATGGAAATTGCGTCTTATTTTGAAAAGTTCTGAGCTTTTGCGAACATTCAAAATACTTTCTAAAATGTAAAGAGAAGGCAGAGTTAGTATATCAATTTCTTTGAATTTGTTTCTGAGAGACTCGCGAGGACCCATTTTATAGATTGCGCAGATTGCCCTCTTTTGTAAAATGAAAATTGAATATACGTCAGCTGCCGATCCCCACAGCAGAACACCATAAGACATAATACTGTGGAAATAAGCAAAGTATACTAACCTAGCTGTGGCTATATCTGCCAACTGCCTTATTTTTCTTACTGCATATGCAGCTGAACTTAATCTACCTGAAAGAGCTCTAATGTGCGCACCCCATTGTTGGATCCCAGTAATTCCCAGAAATACAGTTTCCATAATAGCATCTAGTTTCTTGCCATCAAGTTTTAAATTTAGATCCACTTGACGTACATTTGATAATGAGAACTTAAGACATTTAGTTTTGTTCGCATTAAGTAAAAGATTATTAGCTGCTAACCATTTCGAAAGAACAGCCAGACTATTGTTGACATCCGAATCTTTTCTATCTATTTTAAAAATAAGGGAAGTGTCATCAGCGAATAAAATTATATCCGATAGGTTAGCCAGGGAGCCTGTTAGGTAAGGGAGGTCGTTAATATATACTAGATCTGATAGATCAGTATCTGTGATGCTCATCTAAAGGTGTGTTGATAGCTGCAGCTGTACATAGGAACAGCTATGTTCAGAGGTACTTCGCAATTGAAATTAAACTCGTTAAATGACAAAAGGATTTGATTTTGTTGTCTACCAATTAATGCGTCCATTATAATGTGCGAGTGTCGTGTTGAAGTGCGTCTCGTCGCTTTAAGTGTTGATCTGAAGGCGGAGGGCGCGGGCGGGGCGCGGGCGGCGTGCGGGGGTTGCGGGGGACATCTCCTACATTTGCATCACAAACACGCCACGTGATTGTTTTAATAACATTAATTGACAATTGAATACGACTCCAAGTACTTGCATCACTTGCTTTGTTTGCACTCTCTGAACAAAGTTTGCGAAAAATAGTCTCGTTCTTAGGAATGTTTGTTGGTTTTATAAAACATGTTTGCAAGTCTGTGGAGTTGCATATTTTTTGCTTCAATGTCAAATGACCTGCAAGAAAATAAAAAGTCAGATAATACTACCCCTTGTACCGGTTGTTACACACCGAGCTTTTGTGGGAGAAGACCATAGTGGCAAGTAGTGAGTACCTACTCAAAACATGAACATCTTCATCATGTCTTTCAATCACACGCCAAAGTTAACGACACGTCAACGAAACAAAGATCATTAATTTATGTCATAAAGTGGTGAGTCTGCGCCGGTCGGCGGGCTCGTCGTGTAGGGCGGAGTGCCGGAGTGCCGGAGTGCCGGAGTGCTGCCGACGAGACAATTACACGGTACAGGTGTCGAGTGGCTCGCAGCCCACTGCGGAGCCTGTGCTCGGATAATGAGCGCCCCCCCTGACCTGTGCTTGCGCGGGGGGAGGTATTTCTTTGAGGGGTGGCGCGCTGAGGACTCTCGGCCGATATTAAGTTTGTTTTGTGTCGCGAAGGGTGACGTTGATTTAAATGCGAAAGACCCGCGTTGCACTCCTTTGTTTGGCGGGCTCCTCTATTTAAAAAGCTTTACTTTCGAATTATGTCATGTAGGAGTCGGAGTCGTAGGGGCACAAATTGAATTGCGTACCAACAAAAATTTTGCCGCTTGAGGTAACTCGCCCTGAAGCCTTAAATTATCTAACGTTATAATAATATGTAATGTTTCCATGTGTACTGAAATACTACCTACCAATGTTTTGTAATATTCATATGGTTAAACATTAGGTACCTTCCTACGGCTATTCACCCGAGGGATATTATTGTTTCAATCATGGAATGTGGTAATGGTGGTTCAATTTTTAGGACCACGATTTTTAAATTCCGGTTTCGGGTTTTCAGAGTTGCAGAGTTTAGACAAAAATATGCTCAAAACCAGTCGTAATATGGATGAAAAACACGAATGCACCGCGGTCATGAGGAGATGATTTTTGGTACATTAAAATAGATATCTACTAAGTTTATGTAAATATCAGTGTATGAAGCTCGGTCCCTGTCCTGACATACGCAGTAAGGCAGTAACACAGCGCCTGAGTACTTGACACGCGTCGTCCACGTATCGAATCATGTCCCACAGGCGCCGCCGTGGTCTGAGAACCTCTCCCGATGTACCACATGCGCTGGCAGTCGTGCGCCGACGCATCACGACACCCTCACAGGTCCGCCTGTGACTGCTGCTTATCTTTACGACGTATCGCGTCGGACGAGCCACTTCCTGTCGCTACGTGTCACGTGTGGTCTGACGTCAGGCGAGGCGGCCACAAGACCACTTACATTACATTACACACAGTGACCTTCACTAACACTACACTGTAAATATTTGCTGGGATCTATTCCAGAAACTATACTAAAACTATAGCACTTCGTTTGCGCTGGGTCTGCGATGCTATTTTTTAGACACCTAACTGGGTACCTAGTCAAGTACCTACTTCTACGTGTATGTGTCAGAATTGTACCTAACAGGTTTTTTGGTTCTACGTGTATGTGTCAGAATTGTACCTAACAGGTATTGTAAAACATTTTTTTAAAAGAGAAAGAGTAACGGTGGAGTTTCTTTCCCATTCTTCTCCATACGAAAACTACCTTTTGGAAGGGGCGATTAGAATCAATTTTATTTTAATTTTAATTTTGACGTTCAAAAGTGCCTTTAATGTGCCTATTTGAAATAAATGATTTGACTTTGACTTTGGCATGCGGTTATCTAATCTATGTTGCATCAGAGGCCTGGAAGAGCTGAAGAGGCTGGAGAGAACTGGAAAAAATATCTAAGTACCGAAGTACCGAGAGTATACGGGGTTGATTATTATAGTAGGTCCCTCCCTAAGTATGGTACGGTTTGGCTAGAATCGGCTACTGAACTATTCTGGATCAAAAAAGTTTGTCTGCAAGTGCTGAAACCCTTAATTTTCATGATAGTACTACATACCTACCAATCTTCTACGTGAATATGAACAACTCAGTAGATATTTATTTGATCTTCATCACATCGTGTCGTGTAAGTTGGCACCTATGTAGAGTGAGCGCACCTCGCTGTCCTTTCTCTAAGTGCGAGCTGAAATTGTAGCTCTACTATTTGTTTTATCAGGTTATTTAGTTAACTTGACAAATCATCAAAGTTAATTGTGTGGGCGAATGTCTAGTACAAGTTCGTGTACCTATGAGGGTATCTACCTGTAGTGGAAAGCCATCACATTTTTGAAAACAGGACGCATTTTAAAAACAAACAGAGGAACGTTGCGAGCGTATCGCGAAAAGGCGCGAAGAATTGGCGAATGTGTCCCGCCCACGCGCTCTCCGCCAATGAGCACGGCGCGCGCCCGCTATTGGACGACAACGTTTGCCGCCGAAACGCTAGGAAAAATGCGCCACATGAAAAACAATGGCACTCACTTGCACGGGCAGCACTCGAGCCCGCTCATTGTACACCGCCCGCTGTAACACGAGCCCGGCGCGCAGTCCGCCGCGCCCCGCGTGGACCCGACGCCGTCGGCGCGCGGGGGGCGGGACAGGCCTGCGGCCGGGCCGGCTGGCGGTCGAGCTTGTTCAATGTACGTATACATTGAGTGATGTCACAGAGTGACACGCTAGTGTGGGGCGGACGGATTGATGCGCGTGCGGCTGTGTGGGTGATGTTTTGTCACGTTCACAATAGGTGGCGGGCCCGACGCGGCCGGTCGGGCTTGCCGGATAGCCGTCTGCTCCAGCCACGCAGGTATCAACTGTAAGAACTATTACATACATTACCCATATAAGTACAAATGCATTTAGGACATGTTTCATTATTACTCCTCAGAACAGTCATAGCCATTCACTTATAAAATAATAGCCTGTCACTATATTATACAGTATACCTATGTTTTCTTATAACTGAGTTTAAAATTAATGTTTTCTGAAGACTAACTACAATGCGGTTCTAATGACAATCGTGTCGGGGTCAAGCTTGTAATGCCGGCAGAGACGAGTTCGTCCCTCACTGTTCGCGTCGGTCCGCCGCGATGTCGCCTCGCGGTAAATGTTAGATACCTACCTAAGTACCTATCTATATTAATATAGATTATTATAAATTAAAATCTCGAAAAGAACTCCACTCTTTCAGGTGCATGAATTTGCCTTTTTGTGACTGAACCAAGTTGTAGAAGCACGTCTGCTCTGTTGAGTTTCAGTGCCTTCAGCAGGTAGGTACTAGACTATGAAAATGAGCTACAGGTTACAGCAGGCAGCTCTGCGCTATTGTACAGAATTCAAGGACCTGCGGGGTAAGAGCGTAACACACCGTCAGTAGCAATGACCTGCGGGGTAAGAGCGTAACACACCATCAGTAGCAATGACCTGCGGGGTAAGAGCGTAACACACCATCAGTAGCAATGACCTGCGGGGTAAGAGCGTAACACACCATCAGTAGCAATGACCTGCGGGGTAAGAGCGTAACACACCATCAGTAGTTTTACGTGTTGAGCAGACAATTTTTCGAACATTTAAAGCAATGACAATAGGAATATCCTTCAAAATGATTCAGATTGAGATTCATAGTGTGTTCCGCAATTTGAATTTGACCACATTTTGAATGTAACGTCTGATCGGATGATATTTCAATTGGATCATACACAACTGCATACACTCACGCCTTCCTCCCAAGGGGGTCGGCAGCTCGGCACACACTACAGAACGCCACTATGCTATGATCCCTTCTAACTCCTCTTGCTTCGTTCATACATCTGGTTCAATTGGATCTTTAGAAATGAAAAAGAATCCGTTTCGTTTCGTTCCTAAATGTACCTACCTAAGTACTAAAACTGTGAAGTTCGTTGAAGAACTTAGAATTGGCAGAAGAAAATCCATGGTTACTCTTGACTCTCTTAAATGTATACCCCTGAGCACAGGCTCTCACTGCAGTAATCTCAGTCTGTGTTGCCAGGCCTGCCCACGTCACGGCACGAGATGACGAGTGCTCTGTGGGTACAGCAGCAGTGCTGGTGAGTGGTGAGTAGTTCGCTCAGTCGCTTGAACGTGTTCGTCCTCGCATTTTATTTAGGTACAATGTTGCGAAAGGTCCTACTGCTTCCGTTTACTATACATATATAGGCCTTCCCAACCTGTTTTTTTTTGTGTGTTTATGTCCTTTTTTTTATGCGTCATGTTTGCCGCAAATAAATGCTTTTTCTTTCTTTCTTTCTTTCCTTTATTCGCACATTACGTATTTTAAATATACACCATTAAAATAATTAAGTAATATCAATTAAGATTCTAGTCGTGGGACATTTTTTTTTCGTTTGAGTTTTTAACAACATTGAACTTAATTTGTGGTTATTTGTGAACAATATCATAAAGTTTGTGTTGAATTGTTGATTTGATAGCACCGCCCCGCGCGTGTCTAGTGCCTTATTAACAAGGGTGGTTTACGAAATACCAATTTTAAGCTATTAATTTCGTTTCAAATATTCAATTTGAACTTTATTGTACAATTGTTTATTTTATTATTTTCACAGACTGATAACAACTTGTAATACCTAACCGCTATACTGTTTAATGTGATAACTTAATCGCCACTGTTTAGATTACACGAAATGAAACAGATTGACCGAAATACGAGCACCGGGGGAGTTAGGCCTCCCTAAGCGTGCCGCATCGACCGCACCTGCACCATCAGGGATAATACCCGAAGATATGGTATATTCCTGAGACCCATTTTTTCTCAGCTACTTACTTACTGCACCTGTTTGTGGTCATACAGTAGCTCAGTTACGATGACGTCACATATGATCGTACTCGGTAGCGGAGTACGATCATTTATTTATTTATAAAAATAAATAAATGATCGTACTCCGCTGCCGACGCCGGTAGTTGTGCCTGGTCGCTGTAACGGCAGCAGCAATAATTAGTTCCTACGCATGCGGGGCGCGGCCGGCGGTGGCGCGCGTCTCCGCCGGCGCCGGCGCACCGCGATCATATCCATCACACACTGTACATCATTGATGTTAGATAATCTGTCCTTGCTTAACGGTAAGTATCTGTCTTGCGTAGTGCTAGCACTTCTGTCCTGTTCTTTCGAAATATACCAGTAGCTACATACCTAAGTTTCTATTTTTATTATAACATTATATAAGTTAAATCCATTTTAATAAGGAAGTGTATAAATAGTAGGTTGTTAATATAGTATGAATTTGCCTCCAACGATTAATTCAATTCAATTCATTAATTTATTTCAGACAATGTCCATAGTGTCGTAGTGGTATTAATGCGCTTTTATGAAAGTTAACGGTCAAACTACGAGTAGATGAGCTGAAACACAACTAAAGAAACTAAGAGAGTAAAAATTAAATCAATTCAGAAGTGGCTGCTCTTTGAGAAGGAGCTGGTCCGGAGAAGTCATTCACCAGAACTAGGTATTCATAACAGAATAGGTAGTTGTGTCCCAAACAGCAAAGCTGTTGCCACTTTGAAGGTGGCAGTGCCAGTGTAATTACAGACAAAGACATAATCAAAAAAATCTTGCTCTCTGGAACACATGGTATGTTTGTCTGGTATCCCAGCGGATACCGTGCTAGCCAGCAATGTCCCGCGAGTTGCAGATGTCTACAGACTGAGAACGCTTACCATCAGGTCCGTCTGTTCGCCATGTAATCCAATAACTAAAAATATAGCAGCAATAAGCCTCTAAACTGGACTAAAATCATGTCATCAATCACGCACGATTCAGCTAGGGTAACATTTCGGGAAAAAGAATGCAATGCGAGTCGAGATGGTGCGGAGGTACTTAATCCTAGGAACTGCGTCCTCTGGGGCGCGTTATCTCCAGCAGTGAGTTTCAAAAGGCAAAGTAGAAATAACATACTTAGGTACATACACATACCTACACTAACATACTTAGGTACATACACATACCTACTATGACTTACGGCTTTTTCCCACAGGGGTCAGCAGAAAACATAGAATGCGATTTGCCATATCGGCTGGCAATGAGCGTCGGTACACCGCTGCACCGCAGTGTAGTCAAATAAAATAATAGCACTGTATTACTCATAGACATTAAATAAGCAAGAAGCTGAAAGAAAGCCAAGTCAGTTAGCGTGTATGTGTGCTGGACGTGCAACGGAGAGATGCACTCTGGCACAGGGGTCAACGGCGAAGTCAAGCTCATGCTCGTGCGATGGGGGAACACTCTAGGTTATGTTACTTATAATTATATACCGTAGTAATACGTGTGAGTATCATAAACATGCACGAGATTAGCTTTAAGACATACAACCTTTGCACAATATTACATAAGTGCAAGACTCGTCAGTATTATTTCAATAATTATTATTTGCCGTTTATTTAGCGACAGCTTAGCGCTCTATACGGCTACGGCAAATGAATAGGGCTTCATCAATAAATTTTAATATTTCAATGTACCTAACATAGTTTTTTACTAACACAGGACCAATGTCTGAAATAAAAAGATTTATTTTTATTTAATAAAAATACTTAGGAATCAAAACACACTTACTTGCGGATCAACCAGCACCCAAACTGTTTATACAACTCTGACCACTCGACACAGCCAGCCTCCAATGTTCCTACGGCTGGGACACAGGTCTCCTCTCGCTAATTAGACCTAAAAGAGTCTAACTAATGATGTTACCATTTCAGTCACCAGCGTGGTGCGTCAGACTTGCTACTACAATGAACACTTGATGAACATTTCTGTCGAATCCTAGAAATCCTTAGAAACTATCTATTTGCTTGTCTTCTCGTATGTTCCCAGTAAGTACTTACTTACGATTTCGATATTTGCTTTTCGAAACATTAGAATTGCATAAAGACCCGAAACGATTTTGACACTCATCAAAAAAAAATCAGTCATCTTTTATAAATAAATCATCAATAATAATAGTGATCCCGTAGCGTACAGGCTCAATTCAATAATAGTGATCCCGTAGCGTACAGGCTCACTTCAATTCTCTATTAATTATTATAAATAGCTGGACAGACAGACAGACGCTGGAAACGTTTTTATGATAGAATAACTTTAGAGTTTCTTGCCTGTCATGCTCCTCCATACGTAACTAACATTTGGAAGGAGATTTTTAAATTCTTCTTTCTTTGTTAATTTTAACATTCAAAAGTGCTTTTAATTGCCTAATAATTTATAACAAACGATTCTACTATAACTTTTTAAAGTGCAAGATTATACACATTTATAGAAACTGTCACCACGTGATTTGCAATACAGAAAAAATAAAATTTAATATGAAAAACTGGGCTTGAACTGTTGCGATAGTAGGTATGCAGACATTCGATATTATAAGTGAATATTATAATATTTAGAAGGTGCTCCGTGGGCTGGCCGGCTGGCTCGCGGAGTCCCGGGTAGTAACATTAACAACGCAGCAGTCGCGCCGAGTGAGCCGCGCGAGTGTGTGAGACAACGACGCAGCTCTAAAAACACGCCTGACTGACATAAATATTGTATAGACGAGTTCAGAATGACTAATGAGGGCATGCATTTTCTTGTCGCTGGAGCGCACCTCAAACTTTCCAGGCAGCTTTACGTGCGCGTCGTAAAATATATAAAGTTTATGACAAGAGGTGCGTAGGCGCCGCAGACAGGCGACGTGGCCGACGAGTGGCGCTGGGCATGGAACCAAACAAAAAGCTTTATCAAAATCATCGAACTTAATGGTAGTAGGTACGACGGTTGTTCGTCAGTTTTCAAATTCTTTCCTTTACCGGGTCTAGGAGCTACGGCGCTGAGCATACTATTGCATCGAAAACTATATTTATTACTTGATAACATATCAAACATCTTTGACCACTATCTAATTGACATCAATTTCAAACATACATACTAAATTTTTTTGTCTTGTATATTTCTGTATTTGCTTTGAGATACGTGAGCAATGAGCATAATGTATGTGTATACTCACTTCATCACAATTCATATTAATTCAAATTAATTTATTAGCATATTTCTGGGAGGCAAAGATTCTGAGGGACACATGGATATCGAGTTTTTACTTATCGAGTCTTACTTTGCTAAGTTCTTCTGTCTATGTATATTCTGCTGCTCCAAACAACAGTAACTGTATAAAATGTCGTAAACATTAATGGACCCAATTAATTAGTCGCGATAAAATCTCAGAGGGCAATACGTTAGTCGTTGGGATCTCGACAACATTTCGAACAAAATAAATTGATAAAGAAATCAACATTTCAGATTCACTCGGAGCGCGATTGTTATCTAAACAAATCCATGTCCGAAACTCGTACTCAGCATTCACAATTGATGGCTGAGCTGCGATCGGAACTGGACTCTAGACTCTTGATGTCAAAGTCCCAAGTTGAAGTGGTTGTTGTGGGATGTCGTTTTGAATGACAGTTTTTTCCTGAGCTAGCGTTAGTTTTGGAAAGTGTGTGCGTCAGTCTGGGGTTGCTGTGGTGTGCGTGTGGCGTCGCGATGCGAGGGACGTGTGACAGGCGTCCCGCGAATGGCGGCAGCGCATTCCACTGCGCCGGCGCACCTTGTTGGTATTCCGCGGCCGCGTCGCGCGCGCAAACCGAACGCGCAAAAAAGACAATGACTTCGTATTTTATACGTCCCTAAAAGTTCCATCAGCGTATTGATACGATTCGTCTGTCCTGTCCTTAAATGATGAGCCCGGACGGCTTTTGTTTTTGAAGGATTTTGTCGTTCTCGATGTCGCGGACATTTTTTAAGGAGCTGCGTCCGCTATATTACATTAAATGCGTCTTTAGGAGATAACATCGTCCCTCATACATTAAATTTACAAACTCAGCTCGCTGTTTGTTTTCTAAAACTTGGAAGTTAACGAGATACCTACGTATTGGTTCCTAAAACCGGCGAACGTTTCGTGTCATGGCTTTGAGTCTTGCATTTCCGAATGATGTAGTTTAGGAAGCATGTACAGTCAACAGCAAAAGTAGATGATCAAAATCAGAAATTTAATACTAATGAACGGAGTTCGCGTCAGTACTGTGTGGCGTCGAAGTGATTCAAAAGTATGTGATTGTAAATTATACCAAACATTTACTACTAGTACAACTGCCATATAGCTGCGAACTCCGTTCATTAGTACCTACTGAATTTCTGATTTTGATCATCTACTTTTGCTGTTGACTGTACATCATCATAGACAAGCAAACACGATGTTGGTGTGCTTATACGCTACCAACTGCGGTGCGGTGGTGTGCGGTGCCGGCATCGGGTGCTGATACCAGGAACCGCGTGTTTGTTCGCCTCTTGTTCTAATATGAAGAGCTTTGTTTGGGCTATGTTTGTCGTGGTCAAAGCGGCCGCGAGTCAACACCGCGTGCGCCCGCGCAACACTAACAAACCGCAGCAGCCGCGCGGCTAAGCACACGGAGTTGTTTGTCGCCGGTCGCCGGTCGCCGGTCACCGGTCGCCGGTCGCCGGTCGCCGGTCGCGACCCGCGGGAGGTGACACGTAACGTTCTCGACGATCGGTCATGGTGCTTGTTGTCCTCTCATGTCATCACGAGACAAAGAACCTGATACTGTCCTCTTTACTTCCTTCTAGTAGATAAAATCACTCACTATGAAGCTAATTCGCGATAAGTGTATTGCTTCGCTAAGCTCTCTACATATCACATCCCTTTCTTCAAATTAATAAAAGTCCTGAGTTCTTGGCAACATTGCTGCGAAAGGTTCCTAAACGTTATGTGCCGTTCACCGTTGCTACAAGCAATCCTTGTTCATAACAAGACTTTGTAAATATAGTCTACAAGCTAGCTTACTTCCTCCGAGCTAGACAATGATGATGTTATGTTTATGAATAGCTACAGGCGCACTCACGACTAAAAACCGCGGCAGAAGTTCCGCTCAAATTATTTCGCGAAAGCAACCTCTCTGTCTAGTTAGGTAAAACCTACAGCAACATTGTCTTAAGAAGAAACTAAGTAGGTACTGAAAAAGTAGCGCTTTTTCACTTCGTAGTTTGTATGTTTTGCCGTGGCAAGTGAGTGAACCTTCTCACATCCTCCTGCTGTGACCACATGTCATGAGGCTCGCTCGTGACGCTAGAGGTCGCCTCACCGTTACTTTTATGGCCACTGTCGGCAAATTTGGCGCCACTCTAATAAATGATGTTACTCTGAATTCGTATCTTGGCGTAGGCTTGTTTGCAATTGTTCTTTTTGTAGATAAATTACGTCTTCTTATTTGAGATTTATATTAAAAAACAAACACTTGAGGACAGTTCTTATTGTATAGTCAGGAAAATTAATAACTTATCAAATAGACACACATTACGTTTTAAGCCACACAGTTTCCTTGATTTTACTTTAATAAGAACTGTAGATAGGCTAGTGAAAAGCCATAACATAGCCGAAAAGCCATTGCATATGGTTGCAATGGCTTTTCGCCGAAACGGAACCTGCCACGTCGAACCAATAGACATTCGATGGATAGGACTATCGTTGCAATGGCTTTTTGGCGAAAGGGAAGCTCGATCTAAAGGATATTCGAAATTGTGGTACATCGATGCTATGGAATTTCGGCAATTCGGATGTTCCATCTGATGACTTCGGGGAATTAGCCATCGGGCATATGGCATTTGAAATCAATCAGTAAACCCGGTGAAAACACACTTACAGTTAGTTATAAATACTAACTTATAATAGTGTGTTCTCGCCGGTATGACGAACACTTCTGTTTATTGATAATCTGCTCATTGGAAACGAAGTGTTCAAAATAATACAAAGGAAATGAGTAAGCTACTACTACCTACTGCAGCCTTTTTTCTACCAAAGGTAAAAGTTAAGTTAGAAGTATCTACTAAGCACAATCATCATCTGCCTAGCCTTTTCCCAACTATGTTGGGGTCGGCTTCCAGTCTAACCGGATGCAGCTGAATCTACTAAGCACAATATAAAAAATAAAAAAATCAACAAAAAAAAAGGTCCTGACTGACTGACTGATACGAGTTTCCGAAACGACAAAGAAAAACTTTAAAAACTATTTAAAATAAATTTATTTCTCAACGTAGTTTCATTCTACCTCGATGCATTTAGTCCATCGCTTCTCCAATGCCGATACACCAGTTTGAAAAAATGTTTTCTCCAACCCCTCAAAATATTCGTCTACGACAACAATGACTTCATCATTTGATGAGAATCTTTGGCCACCTAACCATTTCTTCAGGTTTGGGAATAAGTGGAAGTCGCACGGGGCCAGATCTGGGGAATAGGGTCGTTTCTTTCGGATTTCGTCACTTAATTTTTGCAGCAAGCTTGCATAGTAGGTACTCTCCATTTATTGTTTTTCCTTTTTGCAGATAATCCACTAAAATAATCCCTCGAGCATCCCAAAAAATAGTCCCCACCACTTTTCCGGCAGACAAAACCGTTTTTGCTTTCTTCGGCGCAGGTTTTCCGCTCTCAGTCCACTGCTTAGATTGTTCTTTTGTTTCAGGAGTATAATGTGGTATCCAGGTTTCATCTACTGTAACATAACGCCGCAAAAACTCTTTAGGATCTCGCCTATACAGCGCCAAACATTCCGATGAATCGTCCATACGACGTTGCTTTTGGTCGACAGTGAGCAAACGCGGCACCCATCGCGCGTAATATTTCATTTTAATATAATTATAATTTTGGAATATTGTTTGTTGAATAATGGAATCTGTCACATTTACGAAGCTTGGGACCAACTCAGAAGTACCTAAGTTGACTAGATATTGGGTTTACAAAAAAACAACAGTTTTAACTTGTAAAAAACACTTGAATGTTATTACTATAAATGATTAATTAATATTTGATTATCCTTGTAGTATATCTTAGATTTTATATTGCTATTTTAATATAATAGGTTGTTTCAAATGATTGGTACAATACTGTCAGTTGATGTTGATATACTTTTTGATGATGTTTAAGAATTAAGAATCAACTCTTATTAAATTGATTAATTACCTTATAATGTTTTAAAATGGTTTCACTATATAAGATTTGTTTATTATTACCTGTGTTAGAAGATATTAAGCCAAAATATATGATGATCTGTGATTGGTTCAAAATGGTGGTAGATGTTTTACGTAAAAGACGGGTAGTGTATAAAAAGGATTGTAACGACGTTATCAGGACAGTTGCTTGGAAGATGTTCATTTGGTTAGCTCTAGTGCCATTGTTATGTGGAATATATTGACCAGATGTCACGTAAGTTAATTAATTTCATATTATACCTTAATTATTGCTTATTATGAAAATGTTGTTGTGTAAGTCATATTATGGCCAATATTCCTAGCTATTGTTATTATGTTGCTATTATTTTGAATTCTCTTGGACCGTTGTCCAAGAGATAGAATAAATTGTTTTTAAAGATAACGATAATTTATGATAACGTAAGAAATGTATTCATAGAATACTTTGTTACCACAGATATAGATCTGTGTTTGTTACTGTTTCCATGGAGTTTCTTGTCCTTCTTCTCCATGATGACCTAGTTTTGCGAACGGACGACTAGTTTTCTGATTAATTACTGACAAGCCTAAAATTAAAATAAATGTTTAGCCTTGTCTGTCTGTGCTTTATTTCATAAAACCCTTTTCCTACAAACCATATTCAATGATAACTTTCATACACAGTAAATAACTAAATAGTAACCAGTCTGATATTTAAAGCTTGTTATTTGGATAATATGTAGGTACACTTCTAAGGCAACAACGTCAATGCATGTCATCTAGTGGAGACTAGATGACATGCATTGACGTTGTTGCCTCCTACGGTCACCAATTTTTGACGAATCCTTTCCAACATTCATTGAGGAAAAAATACAAAATTACAATTATGTTTCGGGAAATTATATACGGCATGACGATGAGACTCTCATCGTCACGTAAGTACCACGCCGTATATAATTTTAAAAAGTCTTTCCCGTGGTGACCGTAGGAGGTGAAGAGAGACTCTTCTCATAACTTTGATAGTTGCTCCTATACAGTCGGACAAGCTCATTGGTTTACATTTTATATGAGTGGGTGATGTTCTGGTTATGCACAAAAACACTAAATAAAACGAGCGAACTCTGTGTTTAGTGGTGTGCGTATAGCAATAGTAATCATTCATTGATGTTACTGAATGAGATATAATATTTGGCATTATATTACTATAGCGACCTTGGCTTAATGGCTATCGTCTTTGGCCAGTGAACCAGTGAAGTCGTAAGTTCAAACCATGTGTACAGCGAATGCTTTTTTATCTTTGTATTCATTATTTTGTTAAACATTACCTAAAACTTGAATTCGCATTGCCATTCAATGTGGCACTGCTGCAAGTCTTCTGTACACATTTCCTTAAGACAGCGAGACAAACGTGTATTTCGACCTTTAAGAGCGGTTCTGCACTGCATCCGATCCGAATCCGAGAAATGACGGTCCGAAGTAGCCATAGCACTATTTGTATGGAAGGTTGCGCACTACATCCGAACTCAGTCCGTCCGAAATTCCGAATTTAGAACATTCCCAATGCGGATTGAACTCGGATCTTGAACTTTGTATTTATTTGTATAGTTAGTTAGTCATCTAGTACCTACCTAGTGTAAATAGTTAGTAGGTACATATATAGAATCTGTGCTCAAGAGTGACCGTCTCCTGCATGTTTCCACATGTCACGTTCTGTTAACAACATTGTTTCGTAACTAAAATAATCTTTCCATAGACAACGTGACTAGGTTTTGAAGCAGAACGCTCCGCGCAGATGTCAGTGTTTAGTTGAAAGGTCTCAAATGAGTCTCAATTAGAGAACATACCTCACATCAGTTATGCTCGCTAACTTGCACAAGCCCTTACCTTTCATCAGTTAACCTTTATAACTTGCACAAGCCCTTACCTTTCATCAGTTAAGTTAACCTTTATAACTTGCATCTGATTACTGATGATAAAGTTTTGGTTTATACCTACTTACCCACGTCAGGCACTTGCCGCATGAAATACTTTTTAAAATTTTCTGCCTACTTTTGTGAATATTGTGTAAAAACACATCTGATTACATAACTATATAAAAACAGAATGGAAGCGGAACAGGTATCAAAGCGGAAGGCTGTCATCTTCTTAGACTTTCTAGTGTGTGTAACATTGCCGCATTTCTCCTCGAGTACGTACTACGAGGAAAGTGATTTGAAAGCGAGTTCATCATTATTCAGGGGAGACTAGACGAGGCTTTCCCTAATCAGCGCGGTTCGACATGCTCCTCGTGTGACGTCACACACTACTCCACTCTATGGCACTGAGTTGATGGCTTTCCAAACATAACCTTCATGATCCACTGCCGACTACATCACTGATCAACTCATGCAGCATCTCATGACTACATCACTGATCAACTTGTGCAGCATCTCATGACTACATCACTGATCAACTTGTGCAGCATCTCATGACTCGCACGCCATATTGTTGTTGCAATTTAAAAAATATACGAAACAAACTTGTATTTATGCGATGGCGGTTGAGTCAATTATTGTCATGTCATCAAACACACACATAAGTTTCCTAATCTGCATCACAGCGACGGATCAGACGAACACAAGCCAGACAAGAAGCGTTGTAGATGTCGCACAAAAGAATATTAATTAGTTCCAGTATCGCCAACAGGTGTGAATAGAATCTGAAGTGGCTCACATTCTCATTCAGCTTAGAACATCGCTCTCAAATTACAACTGCGCGGCAAAAACGTAGACACAATGTAGAAGTGACAACGGACGTGTAATTATTACAATAGCAGTAATTGTAGTAGTTGAAAACTCTTTGAAAATGCAATCGTTTATATCGAAAAAACCGTACTACAAATCGTTTATTTAATTTAATTTATTGATAAGGCACTTCAACTACTTATGTACCTACTCAAACTCAAACTCAAATCATTTATTTCAATTAAACCATTTACAGGCACTTTTGAATTGTCAAAATTAAATAGTCGGTCAGTTAGTCAGAAAGTTGAAGCTAGTTCCCCATTCCAAAGCGTAGATCTCTATGGAGAAGAACGGGCAAGAAACTCCACGGACACTCTTTTAAATCAAGACATTTTTACAAAATCCTGGTTACATTATTTTTATTGCTTCTATATGTGAGAACAATGTAAAGAAACAAATTAAAATTAAAAATATAAAATTAAAAATAAGCCCTGGCAGTTAAGAGATGACCAGTCTCAACCGATGGCGCCCGTTCACGAACATGACGCGTGGATCAGCACCACCCAGCTCAACCATTTCGTAGGGAACCGAATGATCCAACACACGCGCCACCACCAGTGAGACATTTAAGTGAGCATGACATATTCTCAACTGCCATGCTCTTTCAAGTCAACATCAAAATATCATAAAAAACGGATCCATGGTTCTTACATTTACAAAATTTTCAAAAATGCTTCTAAATTATACAAAACTATAGTTTGCAATTTAATTAAGAGATGAGAGAAAAAAAAAATACTACCAATCTACTACTAAAACATACACAAAAACAAAAATCACATATCTACATTAAAAAGAATGTAACTGGGTTTGAGTTCAAGGACTGACTCTCGAAAAATAGGAATCCGTCCGGCTTCCAGGAATACTTCGAGCTGACAACTGTGACAGGATAAGTCTGAGTGCCATGAGTGCCATGAGAACTCACCTTGAGTGACAGTAGTTGTGAAGTGCGTGTGTCTTGCTGTGACGCGCTTATCTCACGTACAGCCTGTAGCGCCGCCGGGCTTCAAAGGATACCATTCTACTTCCTGCACATCATTGCCCTGAAACTGAACCACTTTAAGTAAGTATAAACTTTCAGTAAACATTGGATTCATTTGTGTCTTTGTTTTATTTGTGCTTTTCTTTTTTTTTATATGAAATTTTATGTTACGGCTTCATCATTTGTTATAAAATCTGCTGCAAACAATATACTCGTAGTATTTAATGAAGCAGGTAATTACCCTGCGTGAAGCGAGCGTGTTATGATCTGAGGGCACGGGAGTGCCCCCGCCAAGACGAGACAAGCGAAGCGCAAGGGCAGTACCTACCTTTTCTCGAAGCATTTCGTCGTATTTTTGAACCTTCTTAACTTGGGTTTGGATTATACCAGATAAACAAAATTTTCGGGATATGATGTCAGTGGTTGAGTTAATAAACCTATAAAGTTTCAATTGCATAGCTCTTATACTTTAGATTTTATTGATATCTAAAATACCCCGATTTCGTCACTGATTCACTGACTCACTGACGATCATCCATATTCGGTTCTTCCTGAAGTCCTAGAAAGCTGAAATTTGGTATGTAAGCTAGTAATAGTACACAAACAACAAAAAAATCTTTAAACTTGGAACTTTTACCCCCCCAACCCCTTAAACTAGGGGGTGAAAGTTTGTATGAGACTTCCGTAAATTTTGATGCTAGAGGTCTGAAAATTTATATATTATATATTACTAGCTTTTGCCCGCGACTTCGTTCGCGTGGAATAGTGACTTCCGGCAGATTTTATTTACATTTTTCCGATGAATTTTCAGTACTGAATTGATGCCGACTCTTGACCAATAGATGGCGCTGTATGTCCGGAATAAATTTTATTTTTTATTTTATTTTTTGTAATAAAAACTATCCTATGTCCATTCTCAAGTTCCAAACTATGTCTGTACCAAATTTCACACAAATCGGTTCAGTAGTTTAGGCGTGAAGCAAAGACAGACAGACAGACAGAGTTACTTTCGCATTTATAATATTAGTTTGGATTATAAATAATAATCTTATTATTTACTAGCTTCTGCCCGCGGCTTCGCCCGCGTGGATGTCAGAAATTATCCCACGGGAACGTGCTAACAGGATAAAATGTATGTGCTTCCCCAGGATGCCATCTATCTCTCGGGCCCTTTGTGGCTAATTACAATAGAAAACCAATTGTGTCTCATTAGTGGTGATTAAGAGGGTACCTATATGATATCTTTACCTAATTCAAATTCAAATTCATTTACTGCGAATATAGGTATAGAGAATACAGATGTTATCGAATAATTTCGAGCCGCTATATTCAGCCTTTCAGCATGCAATATTTTTGTTAATTAATTTTAATGTCACATACATAATTACTTTTTTTATATACAATTTGTTTTATTTTTTATTTTTAACTCTGTTTAGTTTAGTTTTATGATCCTGTACGAGTCGCAATAAATACTTTTTCTTTCTTTCTTTCTTTCTTTCTTACATTATAATTCAATTATTACATACATGCATAGATAAAATGTCAAAATCCAAAAAAAAAAAACAGTATGTCATACAACATTTATTGTATGACATAATGTTTTTTTTTTTGGATTTTGACATTTTATCTATGCATGTATACATTTAAATAATTATTATTAAAAATTAAAAAAAGAGCCAAGAAATGGCCAAGCCACATATTTTGACTAAGGTGTAGAGTTTGCGAAGTTAGGCCTTGTAGAGTTAGGGCGTGTAGAGTTAGAAGCTTGGCTCTACATGAGATCTGATTACTTTTTGACAGTGCGAGCTACATGGTCTCGTCTTGGCAACATTTAACATGCAATGTTTTTGTGGGATTCATTTGTACGTGGACGCGTTGCACCACACCGCGTCGTAGGTAGCACCAGTGGCCACTACATTAAACCTAAGGTAACCGAAGGTACCTATACGTGCTGGTACAGTAGAGTGTTTTGGAGAGGCAGCGTCCCGTCGGTTCCCAGACGCGCGTGACACGTCGCATCGCGGCCGCGTCGCGCCGCTGCCTCGCCGACCATCGATGATGATGCTATCTAGGACCCGAAGGAACTATCGATAGTCTTCGGAAAGAGTATTACCGCTGATCATCACCGAGATTCGTCTAGGATTCAGGCACTTGGTTATTTCTTGTCGGTATTGATTGATAATTAATCAACCAGATGACGAAACTAGAATGCTTACAAAAGACTATCAAGTGCGAACGTGCAAAGTTATGCAGGTAGATCTAGTGGGTTGGCGGCAGTAAGTATTTGCGTAGTGTTCTGCGTCGTGTGGTAGCGTCGCCTGCAGTTCTGTCACGCGGCCGCGACACGGCCCGAATGTTGCGTGCGCACATTAGCGCGGGTGTTCTCACGTCGGCGGCGGTTAGCGCGAACCGGACCGTTAATCAATCGCCAACCGTGGGAGCAACGAGCCACGTGCGACACCCGCGCCCTTCCCCCGCACGCCTCGCTCCAACCACTCGTCATAACTCGTACTAACATCAGGAGATGGTGGAACGACTACCTCCCAGCGACTGCTGCTTATACAGTGACCACTATTTATAGAGCATCCACCACGGGTGAGTGACGTCGTATCGTGAAGAACGATGCGAGTCGCGGCGCAAGCGCAGCATTCTGTGCGCAGGCGCGAAATACGAAACAATAGTGGTTTAAAATACAATGAGTGCGACCTGAAATACATAACATCAGCGACATTCCCGTCACGACCGCGCGCTTACCTTTTTCGACTATTTTGTTCGTGTCCGTGGCTGCGCGGTGCGCGGCGGCGTAGGAGCCGATCACGAGCCCCGACCTCTCTCCTTATTAATAACGTGGCTTGAATTAGAGATTCAGTAAATATCGCGATATGAGCGGCGTCTGCTGCGATCCGACGCCTCCGTGTTGCTGGTTGCTCCTCTGTGAGTGCTGGTGTTGTGCCAGTCCCACAGTCCCACGTCTCATCCCGTTCCTCGACGCTTATCATTCGTGCGGTGCGTCGCGTCGTCTGCGCGCGCACATTATGTATGCGCTCGTGATTAAATAAACACGTCGCCGATGCAGCGATGAGCCACTAATTGCTGATCGCAATTCAGCGTGACGATGTGGAGACACGACCGCGGCCGTGGCCCGCACATCCTAGCCTAATTGTCGCGGTCACACCCGTTTAGCATACATTACAATAGGAATCAGCTATTCCGCCGATGTCTTGGATGCCACTGTCAAGTGCGCGGGAGATCTTGCGATTATCTGCTCTAAGATGGTCGCGATTGAAGTGTGTTCGGGGTAGCGCGGTGAGTGGTGGTTAGCACGTCGCTAAGGCAGGCGTCTGGAAGTGGATACGCAAATTGTCTAATTAACGTGTTGGTCAGGGAGCGTGGGGTGGGGTTTCAATAAGAATGTAATGCTTATGCCCGTGTCGCTCCGCTCACCGGTCCCGCTCCGCGCCCGCTCCGCTCGCCGCCCCTGTCGTCACGTTATGAGCCCATATGTATGTCTCGTCCGTACTCTTGATCGATGGAAGACTGCTTTATGGCGTTTACGAGCGGCGACATACATTTTTTGTGCTATATTTCGCAGGTGCTATTTTTATTGGCCCGAACACGAACTGTGAATACTATTATACGTACGACGCGCGACGTCTAGAGTCTAAAAACATTTGTATAATTAGGTATGTGAGCCAGTTTTATTTCTTCCATTTACGTTGGTTGCAGTTTATTTAGCAGTTTGTCAGAACTCCGAAGGAGCGACGCTAAAGGTAACCACGTAGTAAATACATATTTGTTACGGCCGCGAATCATATTTTAATCAACGTTTAACTTAGTACTGACCCGCAAATTTCAAAAAACGTTAGAAAATTTGAATTTCTCGGGTTACCTTGGAGCATCCACCTTAACTGAATGTTGATCGTGTAGTTGGCACATATTACATTACAATTATCATAATGATAGTTCCCGCTGGCTACTACTGCTCGTGCCAGTCGACGCTGACTAATCAGCCGGCGTCTGTTAAAATGACACTCATTATTGTGTGTTGATTGAAACTATTCATCCTGCAATTGATCAATGGAATCTACTATTGATGGTGCCTAGCATATAGAGTATTAAAAATATCTGTTTCATTACAATGTAACCTTGATCGCCAATCAAAGATCACTTAGTGAAAAGCTCCTTAAGCTCCATTTTAGGCATCCTATCCTACTTCCTACTTAATTAATATTATAAACGTGAAAGTTAATATGGATGGATGGATGTTTGTTACTCTTCCACGCAAAACTTACTGAATGGATTTGGATGAAATTTGGCACACAGGTGGTTTATAACCAGGATTAACATATAGTGTACTTTTTATCCCGATACTTCCACGGGGTCGACACCTATGCGGGTGAAACCAGTAATTTATAAATTGATTAGATAGACTATCATTTTGGACAGAAAGCTGGAAAATGAGGAAGAATGGATTGAGTACAAGTGGATTCTGATGATAATCCGACTTTACAAACGCTTCAGGGAGAACAATGAAGCCGGTCCCAGACACGGTATAGCTTTAGCTAGGTCTACTGCCTGGGTCACCTGTCTCATCACCAGAGAAGCCCTTCATTTAACAGTCTGTTAGTGTCGTGCTGTATGTGAGGAGGCCGGCATGGAGGAGTCAGGGTCAACCCTTATCGCCGCGTCACGCTCACGTCACCGGAAATCACATTTTTACGTCTTCGTCGGCGGGACAACGAGACGTGCGCCACACAACCAGGGCTTAGTTCCTCCACGTGGCTTCTGGGAATTTAACACTACTCGTATTGTTAACGCATTTAGGAAAACATACAATACAATCATACAAACTTCTGTTCGTGTTTATTCCGAGTTTGCAATGTCTTTTAATGGCATGCTTATCAGATACTGGACCTTTCTGTGATCGAACTTAGGCCTGGGTACAAGTTTACCAACAATTGCCGATTCTGTGGAAAAACAGGAAAACTATTTTTTGAATGCGTCAGCTATGATTAATTCGAGGTACTAATTGAATAACAAAAAGAAAATAATGTGGATTGCAAGGCGCGCTAGAGGAGACCAGTGAACATGCCGACAGTTATTACAATAATTCCTTTTCCTGCTTGTTGCTTTGAACAGTTTTGACAAACAACAGTGAGTAGGACGCGTTGTGTCCGCAGCTCGGTTCCTTCCTGCACGTCTGCGGTCCGCGCAGTGCGCGTGGTGGCGCACGTACGACACTCGACGTGGCTTCCTGCGCCCGCGCGACCCCGGCCGGTAGGGTGGTAGGGTGACAGCGATGGAGGGCTCACAGGACACGTTACACGAAACTTGAACATTACAGTATTTAAAAGGCTTGAATGGAAGGTTTGTCATTGTTTTTTTTTTACTAAACTGTTTACGACTTAATAAACCTTCCGTCAATCAAACAGGAACTGCATTCGACACTCGTTACTTTTGTCCCACACTGATCATTTAAAAGTAAGAAAGCAAAGTATAATGTCATTTAGCAACCAGAGGATATACTTAGTTAGAAGAACGCGTGCAGACTACAATACAGAAGGCGAATACGTGGTCACAGTAGTGATACATGCTGTTGTTACTGCGTCTCCGACTAATGTATGAAAAGGAAACATAAACAAGAGTTTTTGTAACAAAACGATGCTCCCACGGGCAGCCGAGTCGGAAATACAGAATCCGTGGTGCATATCAATGGGGTAACGTTACGAGACCCCGCGTATGAGGAACTCCTTCTCAACTTACAAACAACTGAAGAAAAAATGTATGGGTTACCGAGTCATTTAGAAGAGATACTTAATTGAAATGAATGTCCACACCCCAGTTACTGGGTAATACGATGAGTACTTCTTTGTGAGACTGGTTGTAAGGCTCACAAAGAAGTACTCATCAATGTCAAAGATCTATATACTTATAATAAATCTGTAGAAGTGAAAATATCAAAAAAAATAAATGGCAGGGGGTGTTACTAGACCGACACCGAACCCAAAAATGTGATTAAATTTTTTTTTGTCTGTCTGGCTGTCTGTCTGTCTGTCTGTCTGTTTGTTAAGGCATCACGCAAAAACTACCGGTTCGATTACGATTCTTTAATATCCTGGGCACCACACTGGGTACTTTTTATCCCGGAAAAGTATATACAATAAAAAACAAACTTAATTTTGCGGTTCGATCCCTAGACCCATTACTGTGTCAACCGCAAATAATAAGTTTGTCGTAGGTTACGTCACCCGCAGTGGAGTTCATTTTTATTCCTTTTAGTTTTTAGAGTTATTTAGGTTTATTTTCATATATGTCGTAGGTATAGATTTTAATTTTAAAGTATAGGTAGCATATTTGATAGTGTACGTAGTGACCGTAGGTTATTTTATAATACTGTTAGGTAGGATTAGTCATTCGTATAGATATTAGTTTTTAGGGATTTTGCTTATTTATTGAGTTTAGATTAGTTATCATCAGAAATAGGTTTATTTAGGTAGGTATTTAATTTTCTGTTATTGAGTTTTTTTTTAAATTAGGTAGGTACTTAGGTAAAGATATCATATAGGTACCCTCTTAATCACCACTAATGAGACACAATTGGTTTTCTATTGTTATTAGCCACAAAGGGCTCGCGAAATAGATGGCATTCTGGGGAAGCACATACATTTTATCCTGTTAGCACGTTCCCGTGGGATAATTTCCGACATCCACGCGGGCGAAGCCGCGGGCAGAAGCTAGTTATAAAATAAATAAATAATAAATAATAATCAAATCCAGTCGAAACAAATACGGATACAATGCGCGGAATGTGCCCCTTTCCTCGTCAGAAGATGCAATGACTTGTTGCACAGTTGCGTTCTTGATGTTTGCGGTGGTATAATATATAATTATTTTAATACTAGAAATAAGGATAAATTAGATCAACTTTTTTTCAGATTATCTAAAGTACAAACATCTTTTATGGGGTATACTGTGTTAAATGTTACAACAAAATACCTTCTGAACAATTGCTATTAACTGAAAGAAAATTTAAAACTTATATTAAAAGTACACTTTGTAAACAGGGATATTACAAATTAGAGGATTATATTCAAGATAAGAAAGCTTGGAAACATGCTGGTCCTGCTCCATAGGACAATCTCTAGAGTCTAGACAAAATCAAACTTGTTGCTAATTTATTTATCTGCCTAGCCTTTTCCCAACTATGTTGGGGTCGGCTTCCAGTCTAACCGGATGCAGCTGAATACCAGTATTAGACTTTCGGGCTTCTGACTACCCGTAACGACTGCTAAAGATCCACAAACGACAGCCGGGACCAACGGCTTAACGTGCTTTCCGAGGCACGGAGGGGTCTCGGTATGTAAAGATGGTCACCCATCCACAGACCAATGCTAATGTAATTGTAAAATTTTTTGTTTTTTTTTGACATTGATTTACATTCTGTAATTACTTAAACTCACACTTATTTTTTTTTATGGATATCGTCTACTTTTATAATGTTTGTAAATATGTGAGCACCATGAAACATGGGCACATGGGCACTTATGAAACGTCAGAAGCTGGGTGCACGGTTCCAATTGGTCGTTTCCTACCGAGAAGAGCCGGCAACAAACTCCACGGTTACTGTTTCAACAAGTACCAGGTACTTGATAAAATAAAAAATGGTCTACAGATCTAATTTAAAGTCTACAAGGGCTACAAAGTCCTCACATTTACAAAATATAGAAGAATCCATCAAAAGGACAGATAAAATATAAAAACCTATCAAAACCAAGCGACATGACTGCCATTACAACCACAAATCTAAATATATATAAAATTCAAAGTCCTGACTGACTGACTGACAACGCACAGCCTAAACCGCTGGTCCTAGAGACATGAAATTGGGAGGGTGTGTTCTTAGTGAAGAGTAGTGTATCCACTAAGAAAGGGTTTTCGAAATTCCACCCCTAAGAGGGTGAAATGGGGGATTTTGTTAGTATGGAAAATCATATTTTACTGCATGGCTTGATAAACTCGAAAATTGGTATCTTTAAGTCAAGTTATGAATACATCCCAAACGATTTTTTTAAATTCCACCCTTGTGGGGGTGAAAAGCGGGGATACAGTTTATATTGTGTTTATATTTAAGACCAAAAATAAAGAGTAACATATATCAGGGTTTTTCGAAAATCTACCCCTAACGGGTTGAAAAGGGGTAGTTAACTTTACAAGGGAGGATTATAATGCATGGCTTGATTAACTCGAAAATTGGTATAAATAATCATTAAATCAAGTTAGGAATACAACCCAAACGATTTTTCAAAATTACTCGCCTTGGCAAGAATACTCGCCTAAGTAAGTAATACAGTTTAAAGTTTTTCAAAACTACCCCTCAAAGGGGATAGGAGGGGAAAGGGATGTTGTAGTTTGTGTGGAAGTAATTTAATGCGCGGTCCAATTAACTCGAAACTCAGTATTAATACTTTTGACAGAAAATAATTAATAGTAAGTAAGTAAAGCTGTTGAAAATTGACCCCTTTTTTTTTTTTTTGTTGAGGATGGGAAATCATCAAATGACTCCTCCCGCTCTGGGTGGAGCAGAAGGGAGTGTCAGACTTTTACTGACTAAAACCCACCCGTGTTCCTTCCTTAGCCCTTTATGTTCCAGGGCAGCGGTAAACCCTTTCGGATGGTCCCGCTACCCTGGCAGGCTTCGGCCCTGTGGGGCCCCGTCGCTTGCTGACATCTCTTTGAGGCGCGCGTGGAACACGAACACGCCGTCCGGCACGGGCCTAGTCCTGATCGGACGGAGAGCTACCCATTACTCTCCGCCCGCAGGCCCGCGCCTACGGTGGCCGGGAGTCGTCACGCGGCTCCCGACGCCCGGAGCGTCTCCCGCGGCGGCTGAGGCGTGAGGTGCGCAAGGCGCGTTCCCTCGCCCACCCCGCCACCTCCTTCGCTAGCATGACTGCTTCGCAGAAGGAGGTGACTGCCTCCCACTCCCTCTCACCCCGGACCATGGCTTGAACCAGGGCCGGGCGCGAGAGGTCGCCGCCGCTGCCAATCGCCTCTACGAGGACACGGCGGTGCTCTGCCCAAGCAGGGCAGACCTCCACCGTATGCTCCACCGTGTCCTCTGGGCGATCCTGACAGTGGTGACACCCGGGCGTCTCCTCCCGCCTGATGATGTGCAGGAACCTCCCGAAACAACCGTGTCCGGAGAGGACCTGCGTCAGGCGGTAGGTGAGAGCGCCGTGACGTCTCTCTAGCCACTCCTCAAAGAGGGGTCTTACCGCCGCTATCGTGGCGTGCCCTGCGCTGGGTTGCGATAGTCGCTCCTTCCATGCCGCCATGAGATCGCGCCGGAGGTTCGTCCGCTCCGCCGCGGTTTGCCGCGGATGCGGAGTTTCCCCCCGGCGTAGTGCCTCCGCGCGCCAATCATATAGGCGCGCGAGGACTATCGCCTCCAGATCCCATGGTGGCAGTCCGGCAAGGAGGCTTGCTGCCTCGCCTGAGATCGTGCGGTAGCCCCGGATCAGCCTTACGGCTACCACCTTTTGGGGCGCGTTCAGATAGTGTGCGGCTCGAAGCTCGAAATTGACCCCTGACGGGGCAAAAAGGGGTAATTCGATTTTTAAGGGGAGGATTTGAACTGCTTGAAACTGTATGTTACATTTTCACACCTAAACCACTGAACTTCTGATTTGGCAAAGAGATAGATGGCATCCTGGGGAAGGACATACGTTTTATCCTGGTAGCACGTTCCCGTGGGATAATTTACGACATCCACGCGGGCGAAGCCGCGGGCAGAAGCTAGTGTAAAAATAAATAAACATCGTAATTTGAGAGCAGTTAATAGACATTTACGTAGTTATGCCGTTAATGGCCAGGGAAGCCACATGTGCAGATGAAATCATTGCCAAACTACCATTGTCTTCAACGTAGTCTAATGCTTTTTTGATAAGGACACGTTTGATGAGGGGTTTGAACTTTCCATCGCTAAGTTCTGTAACCGGCATTGGCAACTTGTTATAAAAGGGGATGCTGTTTATAAGAAATGACTTGCTAGTTTTAGTTAATCTAAATTTAGGTACCTATCACAATTTCATTTTTACTACGTGTATATATGGAAATTGCGTCTTATTTTGAAAAATTCTGAGCTTTTGCGAACATTCAAAATACTTTCTAAAATGTAAAGAGAAGGCAGAGTTAGTATATCAATTTCTTTGAATTTGTTTCTGAGAGACTCGCGAGGGCCCATTTTATAGATTGCGCAGATTGTCCTCTTTTGTAAAATGAAAATTGAATATACGTCAGCTGCCGATCCCCACAGCAGAACACCATAAGACATAATAACGGCACGGTTGGCGCCGTGGTTAAGCGATTGACCGCTGCGCTGCGTGTCGCGGGTTCGATTCCCGCACGGAACAAATATTTCTATGACCTACATGTATTTGTTCCGAGTCTGGGTGTTTTGCTATCTATAATATGTATGTATTTACAAAAAAAATGTATATAAGTAGTTTATCAGCCATCTTGTTACCATAACACAAGCATTAGGTTGCTTAGCTTGGGACTAGATGGCGCTGTGTGAAATGTCCAGGGATATTATTATTATTATTACTAGCTTTTGCCCGCGACTTCGTTCGCGTGGAATAGTGACTTCACCAATAGATGACACCGACTCTTGACCCATAGATGGCGCTGTATGTCCGGAATAAATTTTATTTTTTATTTTATTTTTTATTTTTTGTAATAAAAACTATCCTATGTCCATTCTCAAGTTCCAAACTATGTCTGTACCAAATTTCACACAAATCGGTTCAGTAGTTTAGGCGTGAAGCAAAGACAGACAGACAGACAGAGTTACTTTCGCATTTATAATATTAGTTTGGATTTGGATTATAATACTGTGGAAATAAGCAAAGTATACTAACCTAGCTGTGGCTATATCTGCCAACTGCCTTATTTTTCTTACTGCATATGCAGCTGAACTTAATCTACCTGAAAGAGCTCCTAATGTGCGCACCCCATTGTTGTATCCCAGTAATTCCCAGAAATACAGTTTCCATAATAGAATCTAGTTTCTTGCCATCAAGTTTTAAATTTAGACCCACTTGACGTACATTTGGTTTAGTTTTGTTCGCATTAAGTAAAAGATTATTAGCTGCAAACGTTTCCAAACAAAGTTTCCAAACAAATAATTTTTGACTGGACCTTCTGACCCAAAACAAAGAAAAAAGTGGTTTAAAGCTGCGAAGAGGAAAGACAATTATTCCCCATAGACCATAATTCGTTGTGAAGACCTGTGAAGACCACTTTGATGTAAGTCTGCTTGTACGCAAAAGAAACATAAGTTACCTACCCCATACTTACCAAACTTGTCTGAAGAGTGTTCTGTGTATGATTCTGTGTGTATGACATATTTTTTATTTTACAGTTGGAGAACGACGTCGAAAATTGGATGAAGTTTAAAATGATTGGAGGGAAAGTTACTACCATGTCAACATTAACTTTTGGTAGATTCCTGGAGTCTGCTTTAATAAAGCCAACTTCCATTTTTATTCGAAAAACGCAATTAATTTTCGCAAAAAGTAATGTTCACTTTTACTACAAATAGAACCTTAAAGTTTTTAAATTATAACAGGAGTGACGTCACTAAACGCTGATTGGTGTTTTGAAATCCGTTCCGTTTCAAGTCACTTTTAATTCGTAATAATTGTTAAGAAACAACATTATATAAAATAAAAACCTTGCAGGGGGCCCTTCTTTTATATTTTTTTAACATATTAATCGCAAAATTTTCATAAATTTTATATTTGCATCTTCCCTCGTGCTTTACTATAATTAAGATACATGCCAGATCTACATAATTATATTTAATATAATTATGTGTCGTAATATAATATAATATATTATATTACGACAAAGACTTTTGACTTTCAATTGGTCGTTTCCTACGGAGAAGAGCCGGCTAGAAATTCCAAGCACTTAACTGCAAATAATAATCGATAAAAGTTGCATGGAAAACGTCAGCAAGGAGTGCGACTGTGCGCTGAAGCTCGGAAAAGGTTCGTAGTCGGTTGAGAGCAGGACTGGTGCATGTTCCACAGAAGAGCAACAGCGCACTAGCGGCTAGGTCGCGGCGGCCATCGAGATAGATACATTAGTATGAAATCGCCATAGAGCACGCGCACCTGGCCGCACGCGGCCAGCGGCCACACCATGGTGATTTAACTACAATGCAATTGATCTCAGTGGCCGCAGCGGCCAGGGAGATCGAAGCGACGCATTTGCGGTCCGTGTTCAGTCGCTGGCCGCTGCGGCCACTGAGATCAATTGCATTGTAGTTAAATCACCAGTGTGCGCGCACTAGCCGCGGCGGCTGCACGTATTGTGGAACTACAGCGTGATTTGTGATCATCGCGATGTTTTTCGACACGGAAAGATTTATAACCGAGATTGAGACAAAGAGGGCGTTGTGGGACATGTCCTGTGAAGTCTACGCCAACCGAGGCTTAAAAAGGATGATATGGGAAGAGATCATAGAAATATTTGGTAATAAAAATTGACAATAACTGAAAAAAACTGAACTTTATTTTATTGTGTTCTCAGAGCTACTCGATTTTGCCACGGGAGTTGTCTTTCACCCACGAAGTAGTCAGCAAATAGATCTATGTTTTGTGTAGATGCTCTATTTCCTCTTGAAGGCTGGCAGGGGGGTATTCCTTCAATAGTCGGGGGAATATACAACGTGTCTTCGAATTTTTACCCATCTCGCTCCCGTACATAGTTGTGAAGGACGCAACATGCTTTTATGATTGCAACAGCAAATTCTCTGTGTACATCAAGAGGACGATGAAAAATTCGACACTTGTTGGCTATAGTATCCCGAAAGTATATTCTATGTAACGGCGCGCACGGGAAAGGCGGTACTTAGTTAAAATTTCTTTTCTTGTCTGTCAATTTTCTTCCGGCATATTATGGTCTCATTATATTTTCTGACAAAGAGAATGCTTCATCGCCAACTATGACAAAAGGCAGAGGCACACCTGTTTCAGTTATCGGTCTCTTGTCTGGCATGTCTAAATCATTATTTGTAAGTTTTTCATAAAAATGCGAGTTATTGAATACCGATGAATCGCTGCATTTTCCATATGCGCCGACGTCTATGCATATAAATTTGCAGTTGGCATCGCATATAGCCATCAGCACAATAGAGAAATAGTTTTTGTAGTTATAATATAGTTACCCTGTATGGGTCGGCTGAATGACTCTTATGTGCTTTCCGTCCACAGCTCCAGTACAGTTAGGAAATTGCGAACTGTTCCTAAATCCTTCACTTATTTCTAGTCATTTGTCTCTGTCGAGTTGTGGAAAGGCAATGTCTTTTATATTTTGCCCTAAGGCGACGCAAACCTCAAGTACAATTTCTCGAACAGTTGTGTGTCCAATGCGAAATGAATGATTTAGTTCTCTGAAGGAGCTCCAGATGCTAGCTGGAACAAACAAACACGTTATGATAACTTTTCTTTTCATTTCCAATTAAGTCACTACAAAAAAAAATGGAAAAATATAAGGGACTCATTCCTCAGGGAGCTACGACGTGTCAAGGTCATTAAAAGTGACGCCGCAGCTAAACGTAAATCTCCCTATGTATATTTTCAACACCTGATGTTTCTTAAAGATACGGTGGAACCGAATTCAACAGAATCGAACTTAAATGATGCGTAAAATATAGTCCCTCCCACCCTCGAATCAGTATCTCAAGGACAACCAAGATCAAAGAAGAAAAAGGAAGACAATAACTTCTTTCTTTCTTCTTTCTTTAAAAACTTGAGGTAAGCCTATGCCTATCTACTTTTGTAGATAGGCATAGGCTTACCTCAAGTTTTTCCTTGGCAGAAATGCAGGGGCGAAATTTAGTTACAGTGCCGGTGATTCTTCAAACGAAGACTTGCTCATCCGCTAATAATTAAAGAACTTGTCATCATATTGCTGAAGGTCGGTGAAATAAGTATGAAATAATCCCTTTTCACGTAGCAAGGGATGAACCCAATATTTTTTCCTTTTCTTTTTCCGCTTCTTACTCATAAGATATAAAAGCACTGCTATTTCCTCAACGTCCATTTTGAAGCGCGCTGTATGTGCAACTGACGATCGTAGCCGCGGTTTAGGCCGCGTTGCAAATCGCAACAGCTGCGGCTGGGCCGCGCGTCGTGGCCGCGCTGCCAGGTCGCTAGTGCGCTATTGCTCTAAGATGACAGGATACGCATCACGTGACTGCGACATGGATGGTACTTACGAAGGGTACATAAACTAATAACAAGTAGCACTAACTTGCTCAGTGAAAGATGTTTACGACGCGATATTAGACGTACAGTTAGGTGGTTTGCGTCAGCACCTGGTCGGGTGGACACATTAGCATCGATTAGTGACGCAGGAGCGGAGGGCCTAGCGTCTGTAAACGTATAATAAAAACACATATTCCAGTGATAACGACTTAAATTAATGAATTATGTAGCATATGCGCGCGCGCACGATCAAATCGGTACTGCGCGGGAGTTGCCAAACCCGCGGCCACACCGCCGCGTCCGAGGTTTTTGCAACAATTTAGTTAATAGCTGAATCAATGAACAATTAACGCACTAAATTGACAACAGTTTTTATTTTAAAACCAGTTAATGTGTAATTTAATAGATAGATTGCAGCGCACACATAAATATGTTTTTATAATTAGAAATAAATGCGCTTACTAATTATGGTGAGATGGGAGCTGATCTGATAAAGAAGGCATTTCATTAAATGTTGTATGTTTAATGTTGTGTTTAATGAAAAGCCCGTGTTTGTTTATGTACCTATGTAGGTATACTTAATTGAATGCATCATGCCCATAAGCGTGATGCTTACCGGAGTAAGTACTTTGTAACGTAAATGACACGTTACCTATTCATTGGGAATCATGTCCATTTGTAAGTTATAATGACGGACGGCACGGTTGGCGCAGTGGTTAAGCGATTGACTGCTGCGCTGCGTGTCGCGGGTTCGATTCCCGCACGGAACAAATATTTGTATGACCTACATGTATTTGTTCCGAGTCTAGGTGTTTTTCTATTTATAATATGTATGTATTTACAAAAAAAAAAATGTATATAAGTAGTTTATCAGCCATCTTGTTACCATAACACAAGCATTAGGTGGCTTAGCTTGGGACTAGATGGCGCTGTGTGAAATGTCCAGGGATATTATTATAATAGCTGAATCAATAAATAAGCCTTGTTACACTAACCACGAGTCTGCGAGCCACGAGTTTATGAGCTTCACAAGGTGAGGGTTCGCTGATGACATTGCTCGAATGAAACACTCTGTCATTGAGATAGTCCAAGTTCAGTTCTGGACTTGTGTCCGGATCCTCTACTCATCGCAGTGTGAACAGAGCTTACATTTATGCCAATCTTCATAAATTTAAATAAAATCCATGTGGTGTTTCCTTCGTCACCGACTGCCTCATTACTATGGACCTATTAAATATTACCTTTCGTCTTTACATCCGAATTATGTTAACATTATAAATATGTATCTTAGGGTGTGCAATTAAGGTCGGTATCAGCGTGCGCGGCCGGGCCGGGTGATGGATCTGCGGTCTGAGGTGAGCAATGATTGACGCGTTCGATCGCATCTGAATAATGCGCGTCGCCTGCCCAACATTTCCATGAATCGCATGAATATCAAACGATGTTTGTTCTTCTTATTTTTTGTTTCACGTTTTTAGACAACATTTGCAAGAAATGCTATTATTGTCATTAGCTTTGTGTCAACTGCCCTACAAAATGTATTGATTTGATTTTTATGAAAAAGCGTTGAATATAATCTTCAACATTGATCGTCAACATTACACAGGCAACGATGTGACCATTTATTAACATTTTCTGACTTTAGTAAAGAAACTCAATATTTTCCTTTTAAGTTTAGATTGATATAATCTTTATTTAGCTGAATTAAGCACTCTTTATTTTTAATTAACTGTTACGGACATATCGTTTATTATAAGTTTAGAACCAGTACCGGGTTCAAAATTTATAAATCTTAGCGTTTCCTGGGCGACACCTAACTAACTAACTAGCCTGTATTGTTTCCTGGGCGACACCTTACTAACTAACTAGCCTGTATTGTTTCCTGGGCGACACCTAACTAACTAATAAGCCTGTATTGTTTCCTGGGCGACACCTAACTAACTAACTAGCCTGTATTGTTTCCTGGGCGACACCTAACTAACTAACTAGCCTGTATTGTTTCCTGGGCGACACCTAACTAACTAACTAGCCTGTATTGTTTCCTGGGCGACACCTAACTAACTAACTAGCCTGTATTGTTTCCTGGGCGACACCTAACTAACTAACTAGCCTGTATTGTGCCACTGCAGGGCAAGGGCCTCCCTCTCCCTGTTCCACACAATTCTGTCTCTTGCGAGTGCCGGCCAGTCCCTACGGTAGGAGTTGAGCTCATCTCGCCATCTTCGTCTTGGACTGCCGCGATCACAGAACAGATAAAAGAGGTACTTAGCCCACTTCACTTAGCCCACTCAGTGATCACCAATATTTATAAATGTGGACATTGTTCATAACGTCCACCATGTGACCTTCGTGCCCAAGGCCCTGCTGGCCAAAGCGCCGGCGGGTGGTGCCAGTCACCGCGCCGCGTGTCGTCGCCTGCGCAGCTGCTTGTTGATTCCGGCGCGGCTTCGTTCGACGAGTTATTACCGCGAGCGTCGATTGTGATTCCGCGGGCATGCGCGCGCGCACTGCATACATAGCAGCTGGACGCTTTAGTGCCTCCGTGAGGCTTCACAATGTTAGAAAACTCCGTTTGTACGTGCCTCGCTCCTGTACATACGTGCGCGTATGTACCGGTAGGTACTCGCGTGCCGACACCAACCACCACTGAAGTGACGGTACTTGAGCGGTGAAACCAAGTCGAACAAAAATAACTGATTTCGGATAGGTTTGAGGTTTGGTTTGAGGGTTGGATTCAACTATCACAAGCTCGTTCTGCTACTCAGTATCATCTCACGCGTTGGAAAGAAACAAGAGTTAAACGACGGTTATAGCTGGGACCTTAGCACTTGTGCTGTTCAGTCTTCAGTCAATACAGCACAAGCATTTATTAGGATGAGATACGTACAATGTGAATACGCACCAACGAATTGCGAACACTTATTGACATTACGGCGGCCTTCATGACAAGGTTCGATAGGGCTCCATACTTGGTCCTGTTCTACTAGTAACGCGCATCGCTTTATGCGCAAACTTGCCCACTGTTATTATTCGCGTCTGCGTTGGATTTCATACCAGATTGATTGTTATTTCAGTAAATGCAATGGAATTTTCACAGTGCAAGACTAAATCTAGATTTGTGTAGAGTGTAATATGCCAGCTCGTTATTGTGTTGCTTTCGTACTGTGGGGTACTTAAGCTTTTGTGAGATATAATCATACGCAGAGCATTGCTGAGCCAAAAACCACTGTTTATTCGTGGTTGAATAAAGTGGAAAGCATTCAAACTACCTACTTTGCTGACACACAAAACGACCGAGTCACATTTTGATTCCTGTTGTCACTTTAATGGCTTTACTAAATACCTACTTTCTTCAATGTAATGTTGCAGCTAAACAGTCAGACACCTTAACTCACTCCATTTGCTTACTTACGACTTCTGGGAATAATTTAAGTGACAGTAAATGTTGACGACATATTCTGGCAAATCTGTTGCTAGTAATAAGTATGTAGTGAGTATATCTCGATACTAGCAGGTAGATAGCACAGGCGCGTGTGAGAGTGTGCGTCCCCGCGCCACAGCACAAGACAGGCAGTAGGTCGTCTAGGAACGCGGCGCAGCGAGCTGCTGCCGGGAACGACGCGTCGCTGGAATTAGAATGGACGCTGTGAGCAGCAAGTGATCGATTCCCATAGTCTGTGATGATTGACAGACAGGCGTGCAGGCGACAGGCTGTGCGTGCTTCGACGACTCGCGTTGGTTTTTCCTTTGTCTAATTCATGTGAATTTGGAAGCTATTTTTCTCTAGAACTGTCGTGACATGTGAAAATATCAGGGTTTGTTTAGTTGGAGTAGAGCTCTTTGAATACCTGTAATGTTCCTTGGAACCCGTCTATTACCTACACAACCGTGTTACCCTTACCTATGCAAAAATGTTTTGACCTACTTATATACTACTACTACTATATACTGTGTTTTTAACATCTGTTGTTATTTTTATTTATTTTTGATATTGTTTATTTTATAATTTCAATGTTTGTTTTTAATTGTGTTTTTATATTATGATTTCATTTTAATTTTGAGGTCCATTTTGATTTTAATTTTAATTTAAATTCTGATTTAAATTTTGTTTTTGTTTTTTGAAGATTTTTGTGTTGATTTTATTGTGTGTATTAATTGTAATTCATCATCTGCCTAGCCTTTTCCCAACTATGTTGGGGTCGGCTTCCAGTCTAACCGGATGCAGCTGAATACCAGTATTTTACACGGAGCGACGGCCTATTTGACCTCCACAACCCAGTCACTGGGTAATACGATACCCCTTGGTAAGACTGGTTGTCAGACTTTCGGGCTTTTGACTACCCGTAACGACTGTCAAAGATCCACGAATGACAGCCGGGACCAACGGATTAACGTGCTTTCCGAGGCACGGAGGGGTCTCGGTATGTAAAGATGGTCACCCATCCACAGACCAACCGCGGCAAGCGTAGCTTAACCTGACCGATCGACCTGTGCGGCTGTTATTATTTAGCCACGAGCCCCTTTGTATTAATTGTAATTGCTATGGGTTAATACCTGAAATAAAATGTTATTATTATTATCTCCTTTATTTCATTTAAATACTTACAAATTACATTTTTAAATATTTTTATAAACAAAAGGATAAAAAAACATTTAAAAATATAAAAAATAGTAGCCCACCGGTATCGGGAACAGGGTCCAAGCTACCGGCGGTCAGGGCTCCAGAGAGAGGAACCTCCTGACAATGCGAGCCGTGTCCAGAAGTACCGCTTTCTGAATCAAGCCCTTGATCCAGCTGCCCAACGAGAGCCTCCTCAGGTGTTGGTCGAGGCTCTTGGCTATTAAGCCATATTGGCTGTCACGACTATCGGCACAATGATTGCTGAGTCCACATGCCACATGTCGACAACCTCGCGAGCCAAGTCAAGATACTTGATTTGTTTATCTTTCTCGGCTTTCACGAGGTTCTCATCATGCGGGACGGTTATGTCAACAATCATTGCGCGTCGCTCTGATCGATCCACCACCACTATATCAGGCTTATTGGCAACAATAGTCCTGTCAGTGATGATGGATCGATCCCAGTACAATGTGATATTACCATTTTCGAGAACTGGGTCGGGCACATACCTGTAGTACGGCACCTCAGATTCCACAAGGCTGTATTTCAGAGCAAGTTGCTGATGGATTATCCTGGCTACAAGGTTGTGTCTATGCAAGTACTCTCCGTTAGCTAGACGAGAACACCCGGAGATAAGATAGTATATATGACCTCTGTAAGTACAAACAAGTGATATCTCATTTCTTACTTTTTGACTCGCGCCGTAGATAATAATTATGATTCTACAGTCTGCCGGAGCAGTACTCTTGGAACATGTGAACGTGCTGAATTTGAATCAATCATAACTACTGTATACTTTTCCTTTGATTGCATGGCGAGTATTGCCACCCAGCATCCATTTATGATGCGATACCGGTCGATGATGCTGCACCGTGCACGCTCGTCTAAAGAAGCCTTGTCTTCTTTCTTGACTTGAAGGACTCCGTTGTAGATACAATTTACACACACCACATTGAACCAGGAACACCACGACCGTCTGTGTTCCGCCTCAACTTCACCTGGCTTCGGTTCAGTTGTGTCACTGCTCGTGGAGGCAGTTCAGCAGACTGTGGCTCGCTGGGGTGAGTGAGTGTGCGCGTGTAGTGTAGCGAGCGAGTCACGTCGCGGCGGTTATCGCTGCACATCTAGCCGCCGCCGGCGCCACGCCGCCGCACCGCCGCCGCGCCGCTGCCGCACCGCCGCCGCGCCGTGCCTCATGCAAATCGTGTATTTTTATAGCGCTTCACGTAATTGAACCGTACGTGGTCGTATATTCGCGTCCTCTGCTCTTTGAGATGGGCCGCGGCGCTTATTTAGACTTTTTTCCACGACTTGTTTACCTCAAATAATAGCGGCCGCGGACACGTCGCACACTCGTCCTCATTTGTTTTCGCGTTTTGTTCACATACGTCGCGCTATCGTACATATCTGACATGCCAGCAATTAATCATTTTAGTTTATTCACTGTGGGCAAATATTATTAGGAAGGTATGAGTTGTATTCAATTCAAAGAGGGAAAATAAAACTTCAACGAATCGCGAGACAATGACTTGAGTATAAATGAAGCAGAATTTGACGACATTGTTGGCGCAGTGGCTGAGTGATCGACTGCTCCGCTGCATGTCGCGGGTTCGATTCCCGCACGGAACAAATATTTGTATTGCCTACAGGTAGTTGTTCCGGGCTGTTTGTGTATGTGAGTTTAAATGTTTGTAAACGCACCCACGATAAAGGAGTAATTCTAAGTGTGGGACAACGTTTTTAAAAAAAAAAGAAAAAAAATAGCCATTGCTCGTAGTTGCTTTGTAATAAACACCACAGTTAAGTACACACGACACACCTACTTGTTTCGTTTGGTTGCCTTTCGTCTGCTTCCGTCGCACAGATCTCGTGGTGATCTACGACTCTTTTAACGTCCACTGACCTATCTGCTTACGACATAATATCAGCAGTCATTTAAAATGTAGTTGGCGTACGTTTGCCACACAATGTTACATTAAACCGGGCTAATCTGGAACATGCAAAAACAATTTCATAAACAATAAATTCGCGTGCGGCGAGCGCCGGCGCATTTCTCCGTGATCCGCCAGATTAACGGGCTGTCCTCGAATTAAATTATTTCTGTAGCTCCGCGGCAGAAGGTCGTAAGTGCTCAGTCCGCAGTTCGACGACGCGACGTTTTGTGTTTGCGCGGCGTCGCGTCGTCGCCGGTAGCATTCGCTCGATATGTATCGCGTCGGTATAATACTGAGCGCTCGTTTCGCTCGCGAATGCTCGCCATCGCTTAGTGCGCAGTTAATGCGGCACAACTGCCGCCCCAATTGCATCTGATGAGATTACAAGCTCGCTAATTTGATTATTCTTGGTAATCGCTGGCTTTTGTCAGGTCAATGTTGTTCAAAATGAGTTCAAATTATTGTAAGTAATGCTTAGTATTTAAGCTTTTCAATTACGTGGACTTTACCGAGAGCTGAGCCGACGCCATCGGGCCAGTCGCGACGATTATCCGCAATGCAACTCATAAATTAATTTCCATGTTGTGTCGGTACTGTCAACCGTTAATTGAGTTCATAAATAATAAATAAAAAAGTGCATTGGCAAGGCGGTGCAGCCGCAGCAAAACAAAGAGAAAATATGATTTTTTTAATAACGTAATGACCGTTGCGAGTGCAGGAGCCGCGGGGCAATCCAATAGAGCCGGGGGCGGCGCGGGCGCGGACTTAGACCGCACAAGTACCACCAACTGACTCGCTCACTCGCTCTTGCGCACTTACACGACCCTGGGCCCCAAGTCTGCTATTTTTTATAAATGCTATTTTTGCTGGTTAAATGTGTTTTATTCAAAAAAGATTCACGCAAACACTGTATTTTATTTTATTTTCAACCTGTTTTTCCTTCAGCTGGGCAAAGGTCTCCCCTTTAGCGGTAGCGGGATCGTCCGAAAGGGTTACCGCTGCCCTGGAACATAAAGGGCTAAGGAAGGAACACGGGTGGGTTTTAGTCAGTAAGAGTCTGACACTCCCTTCCGCTCCACCCAGAGCGGGAGGGGTCATTTGATGACTTCCCACCCTCAAAAAAAAAAAGAAGGTCTCCCCTTTAGCTTTCCTCTGTACCCCGCGCGATGCCTTCTCCGGGCAATTTCCGAACGTTGTATGTAGGCCATGTAGACTACGATACTAGATCTGTAGACTACGTAACTAGTACTTGTTGACAGGCCTGCGCTGTCCTCCCATACCTATTAATACTGTACCTAATCTGAAAACATTGTAAAAGAAATTATTTCTAAAAAAGTTTCTAACCGTGGAGTTTCTTTCTGGCTCTTCTCCATAGGACGTGATCTGGAACCGTGCACCTAGCTTCTGACGTTTCATAAGTGCTCATGTAGGTTTATGTGAAATAATATATTTTGGTTTTGATTTCCCATAAATGTATACCTACCTATTGCGATTTTGTGAAAATCCTCAACAGAGACCTTTCGAGCTAGGTAGGTAAGTATTAGTCATAATACTCATAATATAATCCATCGTTATAATATGTTTTTCATTTACCTCCAAACCCATCAACCCAACCCAACCCGTGAACTCGGAATGTTGAAGCTTCATACTTTGTCCTCTAAATATTTACTTTCTGACCGTTGCATCTTTTATTTCATTATGGAACATTTTTAATCAATCCAGCCAGCATAATGTGTGGTGTGTCAATGTTTTATAACTTACCCGTTCTCCCGTATTCAAATAGTGCAGTTGATACCCTTAGTTCCGTCTCCTATTACTTCAGGAAGTACCTATATAACTTCAGTATCTTTAGTTAAGTAATAAAACGTACAAACGTCGTCCCCGGTGACGCTCCACCATAGTTCGTGAGTACAACGGTAGCTGGAATCCGTTTAATTTGACAGGAGTGATGTATGTGATACGTGACGACTGGTTGTTGTGTCACCATACTGGCACCTACCTGTACCTATAGTATCCACCTAGGTAGTTATAGCCCATTATCTACATAATATGTATTTTCGTCGCCGGCGCATCACGACTGCCTGTGGTTTTTGTGTTACTTTGCTCCTGTAGTACCAGCATTAGCTAACTTTTTCTGAGTCATCATTTTCCTGCCAAAATTACCTTTAACCATTCAAGTGCCTTACACTTTGTCACAAAACAAGCGCGGGTTAGTGCTCAAAAAGAAGCGGCATGGCGCAACAACCATGACTGTCTAGCAATTTTGTAAAGGGGTCATAGGCACGTTATAAGTACCTACTCACCGAGACTCCTAACTGGACGGGAGACACTTTACTAAAACCCCGACCACAAATGTGTTATTTGCTGAAGACACATCGATGATTTTTAAAGTACTTAGACAGACGTGCACAGGAGCTTGACGACGTAAATAATGCTATGCTTATGGTCCATAATTGGTTTACTGTAAATAATTTAGTATTAAATGAGAAAAAAACTAAATGCATTAGATTCGTTTTACCGAATGTTAGAAGAAGTGAATGTCACGTTGTATTGAATAGGGAGATACTTGAACTCGTCGAAATCACGTTTTTCTTGGGGATCACGCTTGACTAAAAGCTGCAGTGGGGTCCTCACCTAACATCACTTTTACGCTGTTTGGAAAATCCGTCAATTAATAACAGACGTGGATACCGCGAGACTGGTCTATTTTAGTTACTTCCATAGCATCATGTCTTACGGTATTTTGCTGAGGGTACGGGCTACAGATATTGATTCTATCTTTATTCTGCAAAAGGGGGCTGTCAGAGGCTTCTACATATAATGTCGGCCGAAGCGATTCTCTAAGGGAACTGTTTAAAAAAATTAACATCATGACGGTTCCTTGTCAATATATATACGAACACATTATGTGGAGACGCCAGCACATCAAGCTACTACAATCTGTCAAATTTCTTTAATAGATTTTCAACTTAATCGCTAAAGCATTAAGGTTCAAGGTTGATTGGGAAAATTTGACAGTTTCGGGTAGCTTGACCTGGCTGGCGTCTGTACATACGTTCGAAAAAATCTCCATCTTTTTAGTAAGATAAGTGACAGGCATAATTTTATCACTAGGAATAGGAACAAACTAGATCAACCGCGCTTCAGATTGTCTAAAGTAAAAACTTATTTTATGGGGTACTGTGTAAAATGTTATGAATAATAAAATACCACTCGATATTCTTCAACTAAATGAGAAGAAATTTAAAACATGCATTAAACGCACACTATGTAGACAAGTGTAAATAAGTTAGGTTTAAAGAATTTATTCTCATAAGAAAAAAATAACCTTGAAATTATGACCGCTACTATTTTAAACTTTAACAGAACGTTAGGCTAATAATTAGAGCGGTCCCCCGACGGGAGAGCATTTAATCAAAAAAATTCATACGTAGGTACTTACGTAGGGTCATAATTTCAAGGTTATTTTTTTCTTTTTATAGGGTTTCACTTTTATACGTTTTTTGTTCTATTTGTGGCTATTTTTTCAATCGTTTTTTAAAATTGTTTTAGGCTTTTTACATTCATACTATTTTTTTTATTTTGTGTCGGGGTTTTTTAAATTTTATTAATGATATTTTGATGTTGACTTGAAAGAGCATGGCAGTTGAGAATATTTCATGCTCACTTAAATGTCTCACTGATGGTGGCGTGTGTTAGATAGATCATTCGGTTCCCTACGAAATGATTGAGCTGGGTGGTACTGATCCACGCGTCATGTTCGTGAACGGGCGCCATCGGTTGAGATTGAGACTGGTCATCTCTTAACTGCCAGGGCTTATTTTTAATTTTATATTTTAAATTGTTTCTTCTTTACATTGTTCTCACATATAGGTATGGAAGCAATTAGAGTGATGTACCTAGGATTTTGTAATAATATCTTTATTTAAAAGAGTGTCCTTGGAGTTTCTTGCCCGTTCTTCTTCATAGAGATCTACGTTTTGGAATGGGCAACTAGCTTCAACTTTCTGACTAACTGACCAACTCTTTAATTTTGACAATTCAAAAGTGCCTGTAAATGGTTTAATTGAAATAAATGATTTGAGTTTGAGTTTGACATGTCGACACATACGCGACGCGACGTGTAGACAACATGCACTTTTGACCATACTCTACATCTAGTTAAACCTGCTGACATAAATTTTCAGAACTTCCATATTAAAAAGGTAAGTACCAATTGGTCTTATAAGTAATTAATGAAAAAATGGTGAACTTTCGATAATTTAGAATAATATTGATTAAAAATATAGTTCTTTTTTCACGATTTAATTAAAAGTTGATTAACTTTACACTCAAATTACTTTCTTATGAATCACATCTCAGCAATTAGCCCAAGGCTAAGGAACTGGAGAACGAGAGGTAGTGGCTTCAGTAACAGCTCCACCTACAGCATTTTATTATTGAATGACCGTGTGTTTCACGTCATACTTAGTCATACTTAGTTCCAATTATAATTTATATTCGTCGAGCTCGCGTCTCACAAAAACCAGCACCGATTACCACGAGCAATCAGTTGGGCTGGCGATACGATATGTTGTGTTGTGTGTGTATATTTATAATACGTGTCTAACAAACGATTATCTACTGCGCATTATGCCCGGCATGGCGTGCTGCCAACAGCAGCAGGGAGCGGACACAGAGCATGGAGAAAAGGTACAGCCGGTGAGAGCAGGACCTTTGATGCCTCTGTGGCGTACAGGGTAGACAACCGAAAGGTACAGCCGGTGAGAGCAGGACCTTTGATGCCTCTGTGGCGTACAGGGTAGACAACCGAAAGGTACAGCCGGTGAGAGCAGGACCTTTGATGCCTCTGTGGCGTACAGGGTAGACAACCGAAAGGTACAGCCGATGAGAGCAGAACCTTTGATACCTCTGTGGCGTACAAGGTAGACAACCGAAAGGTACAGCCGGTGAGAGCAGGACCTTTGATACCTCTGTGGTGTACAAGGTAGACAACCGAAAGGTACAGCCGGTGAGAGCAGGACCTTTGATACCTCTGTGGTGTACAGGGTAGACAACCGAAAGGTACAGCCGGTGAGAGCAGGACCTTTGATACCTCTGTGGTGTACAGGGTAGACAACCGAAAGGTACAGCCGGTGAGAGCAGGACCTTTGATACCTCTGTGGTGTACAGGGTAGACAACCGAAAGGTACAGCCGGTGAGAGCAGGACTTTTGATACCTCTGTGGTGTACAGGGTAGACAACCGAAAGGTACAGCCGGTGAGAGCAGGACCTTTGATACCTCTGTGGTGTACAGGGTAGACAACCGACCGAATAAATATATAGCTTTGTAGATTAATACACCACCGTCACGTCGCACTATGGAAAATGGTAGAACAAGCGCATATCAAAAATGCTTTTTACGAATATCATAATTTGGCTAATATGGCTATTTTACTAGGTTTTCTAATAGTCAAATTATAATATTCATTAGGATTTTTTCACTCAATGTGCGATTTTTTTTTTTTTTCATATAGGTATAGAAATACATAGACAACACGGTTAGCGCAGTGGCTGAGCGATCGGACTGCTGCGCTGCGTGTCGCGGGTTCGATTCCCGCACAGAACAAATATTTGTAAGTCCTACATGTATTTGTCCTGAGTCTGGGTGTTTTTCTATCTATAATATGTATGTATTTACAAAAAAAAAAATGTATATAAGTAGTTTATCAGCCATCTTGTTACCATAACACAAGCATTAGGTTGCTTAGCTTGGGACTAGATGGCGCTGTGTGAAATGTCCAGGGATATTATTATTATTATTATAGAAGACAGAAGTGCCAAACTCAACTCTTTGCGTATACATGTTTCAATACCGTATTGTGAAAAAAATACTTGGTACAGATATACAGTATTATACATTTTTAGAAAGGTTATTTTATGCTTTTTGCGATACAGCTTAATGATTTTAAAAGTAAAGAAAAATATTTCAGTAATTACTTAAAAAGTGACATACCTTATTTTTCACTTATATTTTTTTTCGTCGAAGGTTTTCAATGTTACCCACGTCTGCCCAAGCGCTACTTTTTGTGTTGACTAGTAGTCATCAACTGTTAAATCAACTGCGGATATTTGCGGTTTTAGAAGATATGAGAAAAAAACTGATAAAAGTCAGAACCCGAAAATTGGTCGGGATCTGTTATTTGGCAAAATCTGGTACCTTCATCTGTCCGTTTTTGCAGACCCATTTCTATTGAGTTTTGTAAGGAATCTCCAGAAAAAACCAAGGCTGTTGTCGATGATATTAACTAACAAATTAGGGCTGCACAAGCATCACTTATAAACAAAGATGGTGTTGTAGTAAATGTGAAGCATGAACTATTTCTAACGATGATCGATGGAAAGGTGGCTCAGGTCCTTACAGATACTCCATCTGGTTCCACGTGCACGATATGTGGGGCTACTCCACGGCTAATGAATGATCTATCGAAAGTAACTGCCAGACCTGAAAACGAAAACGCCTAACCAATACGGGTTGTCCACCTTACACGCCTGGATTCCCTGCATGGAAATGATATTGCATATTTCCTATAATCTTTCGTTTAAGACTTGGTCTGCTTCAACTGAAGAAAATAAGAGATTAAAAAAAGAAAAGAAAGAACTTGTTCAAAAACGTTTCAGGGAGGAGTTGGGATTAATCGTCGACAAACCTCGGCAAGTTAGCGGGAATACGAACGATGGCAATACCGCACGAAGATTCTTCTATAATAGTACTTGCTCATCGGAAATAACAGGTGTAGATGAGGCCTTGATTAAACGCCTATACATTACTTGCAAGTTCTTTCTTCTGGAATCATGATCGACCCTGAAAATTTTGGGGAATATGCAATAGAAACTGCAAGAATTATATGCCATCCTCTGTTCATAAAATACTCATACATGGAGAAAACGTTATCAAACATTTTGCGGTGCTTCCTATTGGACAGCTATCGGAAGACGCACAAGAGTCTCGCAACAAAGACTACAGAAACATACGACTTCATCATGCTAGAAAATGTTCCCGATCTGCTACAAATGAAGATGTCTTTAAAACGCTTTTATACACGTCAGATCCATATATAACAAGTTTGAGAAAACCGTACGTAAGAAATGTGAAAGATCTTGAAGAAGAGGCACTAAGTCTTTTAAACGTGGCACCTGAAAGTGAACCCACATTTACTGACCCTGATCCTGAAGTGGTATAAGTTAAAAATAATATTTATATTTAGTTATTACTCATATTTATACCTAGCTACATCATTCCCTGAAGCCAGATTATAGGATGTACCTATTAGTAATATGATTTTAATTTGGTAAATTGTTTTCATATATTTATATATTTTGTTTACTTTGCTTGTGGTAATTAACCATAGTTTAATCTTTTTGGTCATTATAAAGTTGTATTCCACTTGAAATAAATTTTTAACTATTTTTTTTCGTGATTTTTTCCCATTTCTTTCATTCTATGCAAAAAAACATACATAGTTAGACAAGAAAACACTATAAACTCCACATCATTCAAATCTCCAAACCTTACTGCATATTTGTGCCAAATTTCATCACGATACGACAAAAATTCATGAAGTTACAGATTTTTGATCCGATACCGACCTATATTTTCCATAGTGCGTCGTCACGTGGTGACAGTCTGTTGTACATCACAACAAGGTCAGTAATGACACGGAAAATTTAACTTTCGGACAGACAGGTGAAACTATACTTAAAAGTTGTCCTGGAAGTGAGTTATTGTATGACAATAAACTTTGTTTTATTTCACTAAAATCTTTAAATGATTAGACAGTAACAAAAAATTATTAAAAAGTACTTTCCTTAAGAAGTTTCGCTGTGTGGCTATACTTTTACTATGTCTACAATATATTATTATTGTTACAGATTCTAAAAGAACAACTATAAGTAGATATTATTCATGTTTACAGATCTTTTGTAAGAGTAGGTATTTGTTAGGGCTGTCTGTTCGACCCAATTCGCTAATCGCAGCTGCATTCCGCTCCGCCATTTTATAATTCCTATCAATTTCCGAAGCGAGCCCCTAATAGGAGCGCTTGGAAGCGATTGGCAGCGGCTCGGACACAGTCTGCACTAAATTGTGCCTCGTAATCATGTCATTATATTGTAATTCCTGCTCCCGTAGGAACACTGTGGTCAGGTTTCAGGGAAATTAGGAATTGTGAAAAGAAACAAAGCCTAATCGATCTTCGGCCACTGTCGCCCATTACATTGCCTGCAATCTTGCAAAGATCATCGTTACCTACTCCTCGGTCGAGCGTTCTCTCTGCGAGCCGACAATAAAGCTGAAGGGCTGATGATGAAAGGAAGAAAATACAATATGCAATGCCGCAATTGTCTGCCATAAGATAGAAATCATTGCAGGAGCAATATCATGTCAGATCAAACCTACTTGATAGGTGAATAAGTGATGTCGAGAATTTGTCTAAAAATTTGATAGTCTATGTTTATTGTGTAGTCGGGTCCATGTAACTCTGATTAATGTACTTCTACTTTGTCTATAGCCGTCCACTGGGTAGTGGGTAAGGCATCGCAGTACTAGGAGGACGATCAGGAAACCATCTTACAATAGGTGCATCTGCCTAGATTGTGTTCACTGGTATAAGGTCTACCTGCTTTTAGGGAGTGCCTCCATGTTCACACACCATGTTATACCTGATCGAAGAGTAAACATGGATAAAGTAATACATCATCCGGTGGTCAGCGGTGACGTTGTGCAACACGCGGCTCAAGCGCGCCTGGCGCGCGCTCTGTGTGTGCATTTGATTAGGCTAGGAGCGACGGAAACATACCGATATAGTATGTATTGTAGTTTTGAACCATTCAGAATTTCATGCAACAATATTTCTCTAAAGAGATGCAAAATTACAGAATTTAAAAAAAACTTTGGGTTGTGCTGGTTTTGTCAATGTTTTTATATAAAAAAATCATCAGAATAAGTCGAATCAAGGCTTCTAGATATTCCTAATAAGTTTATCGGTAGTTGTTAGTTTGACGTCCTTACGCCTAGCTACATGTGGTGTGTGTGGTAATAGTGGTGTGCGCCTCATTCCAGCGGCGATGTAAGCGCATGCTGCGAGTGCATGCGGGACATAACTCAGACAACTAGGTTTTTTACTGCAGCAGTAGATAACAGCCTATGTTTAGAGGCTGGGAGCTGATCTATTGCTGGCAAGTATGTAGCACGTAGGTACCAGGGCTTTGGGCGTGTGCGGGCACATATGGGCATACCAGTTGAAACCTATTTACTTTCAGGTTTAGGTATTTCAGTAATCGTTATTTAGTGCGCAGAGACGAGCAGGTCGAGTAGACATGTCTCACTGTCACACCGTCTGTTTAATGCGTTCCTGTTCGTGAGATGTGATAACAATAGAGATTCTGTAAGAAGTTTTGCCAGCGTGTAGTATTTTGCAAAGTCGTATTGTATATACGTATATAATTACTTCTCAATAGCGGGGAAGCTGATTACTGCCGTAGGTTGGCAAAATGAATTCGCACAAACAATATTTTCAATGTTATCGCAACCTCCTCGAGCGCTATACTAACATATATGTATACGAGTGTCGGATGTTTTATTGCTCTTCTGCCATTAACAAAAACCTCACGGCCGGATACAGCACACAGTAATGAGCTATTCATTCCATTGTTCATACAGTTCCATTACAAATGATAGATAATGGTTCGCAACAAAAACGCGTAACGTCTAAACGCGACGAGGTAATTGTCGGAGTCGTGTCGATGTCGTGTCGCGTCGCAATTACGCAGCGCGTGGGATGAGCCTTAATATTCCTAAATCATGGTGCGGGTAAGACGGGTAGCGACCAATTTAGCGCGACATGCTCGCGAGTCGCGACCAGCGCCAGCGCCCATAATGAACCGCCGATTACCTCCTGTCGCATCCCCCGCACCCCGCGCCGCGCCCCTCGCCCCTCGCCCTCGCTGTACGGCGCGCGGCGTGCTGGCTGCTCTAATGGAGCGATTTTAATTTATCATCGATATACCATTAACTTACTATAGGTAGTAGGTACTCACAGATTTCATGATGCATTTTCCCCGCAGCTTCAATAATACTCGCATACTTGTTGAGTAGGACTATTCTAGGTATTCTAGTAACACAGCGAGCACGTCAGCTTGTTCCATTATCGGCGTAGGTACTCAATTACTGGGCTCTGTTAACTGCATATTGTGATAATCGATACCTGCGTGATTTATTACTACCGTAGTTAATCGAACTACGGACACGTGACACTTGCACAAGAGCTACATTTACTAGAACATAGCGAACATTGCACAGCACAACAGAATCACTTTTGTGGTAATAACAATTTCATAAAATTATAACTACATTGTTATATAAAGTTGAACACATCCACGGTATACGACTACACTGACTATAGAACTTGTTTGTCTACACTGTCGATTACTTTCAACTAAATAAAAAGCTGTATTTAACGATTTTAAGTAATTTTAACCACTGAAATGTTGTATTACTTGCATGATAACTTTATGACTATAACGAAAACTTAATTTAACTTAGTTCTAAATCGTGTCAGTGTGTGGCGGTTGCGCATCCCGAATTCCGTCGGCCGGCGCAGGAGTCGATTTATTTCGCGGTCGGCAGCCGTACAACAACTATTTGATTGAACTCCACCCACTAATTATATTCTTATGAAATAAACTCTGCATTTAACTCAAACACGCTCCGTATTAAAACGTCATAGCTTCAAACAATGGACAGCCAAAAATCGACGTTGAGGTTCAAAGATAGAGCGTATTTTGAGTTGCAGTTTTATAAGAAGACTTTAGCGTCGCCGGCGAGAGATGATACAGTAGCTGTATAACGAGTAGCGCAGACGGATTCCAGAGAAGTGTTCCATTAGAACACGATCGTCCGTAATACAGCAGCAGCTACGAGCTGCTCGTAATCAATGTAATCATTGTGCTAGAACAGCTAGCGAGGGAGGACGGGAGCGGTTATAGACTTGAAAATGTACACGTAGCATGTTGTAGGTAAATGGACATAGATATAAGCTAAGTATTAGAAACCTTCACTACGACTAAGTCATGACAGATTGTCAGTGATTAATGATGGATCGATGATTAGTGATGACAGACTAAATGTTAGTTTGTGAAAAACGCGTGCGGTCCTCAATTGTATGATATACATCAACTGTTACCGGTACTCGATACCGGCTACAACAGCCCACATGCGTCGACACTGCAAAATGGCGGCCATTAATTGTGACGCGTCGATGCGCGATATTAATGCCCAATATGTATTGCATTAGCCGCTCCATCTGATACCAGATCTTATAACCACCTCCGCATACAAAGCAACACAGTGTTTCATAGTGCCGAGTGTTGAAACAATAATGGTTTGGATTCCCAGCACTGTGTTGATGTTGGAGTGCGTTCGAGAGCCGCTCAGTCATGCGCCTGGCCCCGCCTCTCCCAGGACGACACTCATCAAGAGGGACGCGTGAGGTAATAGTGTTGGAGCACAATTTATTGAGTGCTGCTCAAGGCGATGCTTTTATACGAGAACTTGTTCTTTCTTAACAAGCCTTTGTGAGCGCCCAGTAAAAGGATTGACCCTAAACTGGACATGAATCTGCCTGATTAAATATAAGCCTGACTTGACTTGAAGACGGATATTTTGACTGGATGATCCCAAAATGACTCATGTAACAATTTATATATTTCATCGTTTTTCTATAAAAAATCTCAAAGATTAGTCTTAAAATTGCAACTGTAGCGGTATCTACAACGCCACATGCGTACAACGCGTTTTACTGACGTCACGCAAATCCTACATCTCACAAGCAGTTTACCGCGCAATTAGCATATATGTATGTATGTATGTGTTATGATTTTAATTTCAATTTATTCCAAATGTTTCACACTAACATATACAGATAAAATCACAAATACCTAGCTCTCAGTACACTTCACTCAGGTGCTGACACCCTCACACACACGTACACACACCCCTGTTTGTACAGACACCCTTACGAGGACCTTGTTATTCCTAGAACGAACCGAGGACCCTCCAAAAAACTGGTTTAAATACCTCGTTGGCCTTTTAGAGTAAGATAGAAAGAGACAGGTGAAAAAATCTATAGTGATGAGCTTATTGGGATAATGCTATCTCAACATTTTTCTGTATGAATTTCGGCTATCATACCGAGGACCTGAAATACACTGCTAAATGTGACCAGCGATGCACATACGAGGACTTTGTGTAAGCCAACCGAGGACCTCTGACGTATGCCCTGCGATGCCCTTCCGAGGACGTATTTTTACACAATATTTCTTATAGCTTGTACAAAGTGCGGACGTTGTGTTAGACTTTATATCACTAAACCGAGGACCGTTTTTCGCGTAGAACTTGTACAAACCGAGGACCTGGAAAATCTACCTACCTAAAACATTTTACGTGTAAGATAATAATTATATCAATGTTAGTAGAATGTTCCGATTTATTTCTTACACACTTTTTCTAAAACGAAGTACCAAGCGAGGACAAGTCGATGTCTTTACGTTTGTCGTTGATGCGGACCGCGAATAAGATGGGTATAATCACTGTGAAGGAAAGGTAAGTTTTTAATTTTATATGTATAAACAACTTTAAAATGAGTATATTATTATAGTATCAGATGCTGCAGTCAGTGTCGTCTCTACATGACGGTACTCCTCAGCACTTGATAGCATCGTCTTCAAAATTGGCATACGCGTTAGGTTTATGTAGTAAAACTAAAATAATTACCAGTTTGTGCTGATGCTGCAGCCAAGGTTGTTTCTTCATAAAGGAACTCCTCAAGTTTATCTAGTAACACCAAAATAATTACCAGTTTGTGCTGATGCTACAGTCAGGGTCATTTCTTCATGAGAGAACTCCTCAACAGTTGATAGCAGCGTCTTCAAATTTAGCATACGCGTTAGGTTTAAGTTGTAAAACTAAAATAATTACCAGTTTGTGCTGATGCTGCAGCCAGGGTCGTTTCTTTATGGGGGAACTCCTCAATAGTTGGTAGCATCGTCTTCAATATAGCTTACAAAAATAAAGTAAAACTAGAATTCAGGTTTTAAATGTGATAAATCAGAATTCGGAAACTTCAGTTTCATGATAGGTATTCAATACAATATCAAGTTATTAGGTATTTCGTTTCTTTCACATAAGCCGGGTTAAAGAAAAGACAACTGAAGTCTAAATTCTAGATCTCAAGGATGCTGGTATTGATTATTCCAAAGAATGTTTGCTATTTTGTTTTATTAAACGTGATGTAACTAATAGTGTTGACTATACCAAAGATCGTTATTTCTTTAAGGTACATGTCACATATCAGCTCACCTGCCTTTTTTTCTTTTCTTGCGTTTTTCGCTATTTACTACGATGATCGACGATAAATACGATGATCAAAACTGATGATACAACAATAAATTAATCCATTTTATTATCAGTTTCCATGATCCCGCATTGTGTTATTTAGCGAAAAAAGGAAAATAACTTTTGAATTTAACAGGCCGTTGACATGAATGATTTATCTTTAATCATTTTATAGCTAGTTATTAAGTTTTCAGGCTTCCCAAATTATTTTGATCTCACTTGATAATATTTCTTTGTTGTTTTCTAACTAAGCATTGTGTTAAGTAATGTTATGTTAAGTTTTTAGCCCAAATTATGTTGATCTCTTATAATTATGGTTTCTATAAGTCGTTTTGTTTGACTCGTTTTCTAATAACTGTTATGTAAGTTTTGTAATCATGCTTCTCAAAGGTATTGTTGCAACTTGATGATTATTTCTATAAGTAGATCGTTGGTAAAAGTTTGTTAAATAATTTGTTTCATATAAAGTTCAAAATAGTACCATTACTAATCCGACAGACGTTGCAAACGCTTTTAATAACTATTTTATTAAACAGACATAAAATAACATGACGAAACCACCGGACACTACGAATTTGACAAGTAACCCTAACTAAATGTTAATGCATCCAGTATTACCGCAAGATATTATGAGAGCGATACAATCATTAAAAAATAAAAGTAGCACTGAATATGATGGTATATGAACAAAGGCTGTAAAATTCGTACCTGGTGACATCGCCTTGCATCTGTGTCTTAACTTATGTATCAGTACTGGAGTATTTCTGGATAGTTTAAAAACAATTATAATGAAGCCACTTTAGAATTTTTTTAAAGAAGATCTAGCAAATTATAGACCAATTGCTTTAATACCCATTTTTTCTAAGGTTATAGATAAAATGATTTATAACTCTGTTAATAATTTCCTATCCAAATATAATGTTTTAAGTGCGGAACAAAAGGGTTTCAGAAAAAAATAAGGGTATAAATACAGCGGTTTACGATTTAATAAATGTCATATTGCAAAATGTGGATAAAAAAAGTACCAGTTTGCGCCATTTTCACGGTCATGACGAGGGCATTTGATTGTGTTAATCATGAAATTATTACAAAAAAGCTAGACATCATAGGCATCAGAGCAAATGTACTTAATCTCTTAAAATCATACCTTAACAATCGTAAGCAGCACACAGAAATATCTAGAATATGTCTAAAAAGTAAGCACGAAGAAAAATATTTATCTAAGGCAAGAATTATTAGGTATAGCCACAGACTTATATTGGCATGGCGCACCACAGGGCAGTGTCCTGGGCCCTTTACTATTTTTGCTATATATTAATGATTTACCTCGCCACATTGAACATCATATGGTCTTATTCGCTGACGATAGTAGTGCCTTAATTGAATGTATTTACAAAAAAATATACGAACATGACATAAATGAAACGTTAATAATCATTATACGCTGGCTTGAACAAAAAAACTTAGTGTAGATGCGTATGTACTTTTTAACCTAACGCTGTATGTGTGCAATTTAATAGTAACAGATAGCTGCGTACGTATTTAAGTCCCTAAAATTATTAACATTCCCATCACTTTATACTATTGAGGTGGCTGTTTTTGTTTAATAAAGTGTCCGCAAATAGAAACCGGACAATCAGGAGACAATATAAAAATTTGCTAATTGTTAGTGGTTCCGATACCGCCCTATTAAAGAAAAGTATTTAATGTATGTGTCTGATCATTTTTAGCTAAAACTGTTTGCGTGCCCTAGTTAAGGTAGTTAGTATAAGGATCATTTTAAACTTAACATCTGTAACTTGTACCTACTTTCTGTGCAAATAAAGATCTATTCTATTCATTTTAAAATAAACTTACTTCTATTTCAGTAAAGTTTATGTTGTTTTCTTTAGTACGTTCATATTCTTTATTTCTTTGTACTTTTTGTTTGCTTCAAATCTTGCTGCTGAGATTTCGCCTTGGAAGACATTTACTTTAGGTTCTTTATGAAGAGCACACGTATTCAGCTCCTGCCAATATAATATTTTATGGTGCAAATCATAATGTTGTATAATCTAAGCAGGCCTAGGTACTTAGCACATACTGCAGAAGAAGCCCGATTATTCCTCGTGCACCTAGTAGCTAACGATTTGTTTAAGGATTCAGTCTACCTTCGCTTTTCTCCTTCATAATTTTATTTAAATGATAGCACATAACTCGTCTTCTACACACGAGGAAAATTGTCGAAACGAGGACTAGAATACACACTGTTCGGAAAATCTAGCAAACCGAGGTCTTAAATACACATTGTGTGGAAAAGCTACCTAACCGAGGACTTTTGTGTTAAAGTTAACACATAGGTCCTCGGATAATACAACAAACGTGAAATGAGTGTAAAGAGCCTGTGTATGAGTCGAGAGTGGCACCATCTGGTGGATACACAATGTCTGTGTATGCATATGAATATTTTTGATCAAACCGAGGTTCAGACAACTTTTTCGTGATAAGTATATAGAAAGACTCAAAATCGCTTGCAGAATACGAATCTTTGGTCAAGTCAAACCGAGGACCCTCGAAAAGGTCCTCGCTTTGAAAAGGTCCTCGGTCGTGCCTTGTGTATTCATACGCACGTCCTCGGATGGTACTTAAAACAAACACACATACACTTACCCTCTCATAGACACTTGCTCATTTACAGATTTCTCATTTAGCATTGTATAATAATTTAGCATAAAAATAGTTCTACACGTATTATCTATATATATAAAATTCAAAGTCCTGACTGACTGACTGACTGACTGACTGACTGATAGATCAACGCACAGCCTAAACCGCTGGTCCTAGAGAAATGAAATTTTGAGGGTGGGTTCTTCGTGAACAGTAGGTATCCACTAAGAAAGGATTTTTCGAAATTCCACCCCTAAGAGGGTGAAAAGGGGGGAATTCGTTTGTATGAAAAATCTTATTCCTTGAGTTAATAAACTTGAAACTTGGCACGAATACTTATCTAAATAGATTATGAAGATTGTCAGTTTTTTTTCTTCTAAACTACCCCCTAATAAGGGATTGGGGGGTTTCAAAGTTTGTATGGAAGAATTTTAGCGCGCAGTCCGATTTACTCGAAACTCAGTATTTATACCTAATATTGAAAGTAAAGAATAATGTGTATCAGGGTTTTTTGAAAATCTACCCTTGACGGGCTGAAATGGGGTACTCAATTTTTCAGGGGAGGATTTTACTGCATGGCTTGATTAACTCGAAAATTAGTATAAATAATCTTTGAGTCAAGTTATGAATACATCCCAAACGTTTTTTTTTAAATTCCACCCCTGTGGGGGTGAAAAGCGGGGATACAGTTTATATGAAAAATCTTCTTCATTAGGTTAATAAACTTGAAACTTTTCAAGAATACTCGCCTAAGTAAGTAATAAGGTTTATCATTATAAGTTTTTCAAAACTACCCCTCAAAGGGGGATATAGGGGTGTTGAAGTTTCTGTGGAATAATTTGAATGCGCGGTCCGATTAACTCAAAACTCAGTGTTTATACTTAAGACCAAAAATAAAGAGTAACATGTATCAGGGTTTTTTGAAAATCTACCCCTGACGGGCTGAAATGGGGTAGTCAATTTTTCAGGGGAGGATTTTACTGCATGGCTTGATTAACTCGAAAATTAGTATAAATAATCTTTGAGTCAAGTTATGAATACATCCCAAACGATTTTTTTTTAATTCCACCCCTGTGGGGGTGAAAAGCGGGGATACAGTTTATATGAAAAATCTTCTTCATTAGGTTAATAAACTTGAAACTTTTCAAGAATACTTGCCTAAGTAAGTAATAAAGTTTATCATTATAAGTTTTTCAAAACTACCCCTCAAAGGGGGATATAGAGGTGTTAAGTTTGCGTGGAATAAATTGAATGCGCGATCCGAGTAACTCGACTTGACATTGATTTGACTTTGTAAAGTTGTCGAAAATTTACCACTGACGGGACAAAAACGAGTAATTCAGTTTTTAAGGGGAGGATTTGAACTTGAAACTGTAAGTTACATTTTCACGCCTAAACCACTGAACTTCTGATTTGGCATAGAGATAGATGGCATCCTGGAGAAGCACATGCATTTTATCCTGTAAGCACGTTCCCGTGGGATAATTTCCGACATCCACGCGGGCGAAGCCGCGGGCAGAAGCTAGTAATCATATAAAAATAGTACGACCAGTCCTTTGTGTTTGTTAGCATTATTTTAAAAATATTCGGGGGAATGGCACTGTTAACCGAAATACAGGCATTTACCTAGTTCGGTTACAGAAGCTAAATCCATTTATTTGTATATAACTACTGCTAAACTGGTTTTGTAACATAGAATTAATTTTTTTGAGATTTTTTTTTTTAATTTTTTTTTTAATACAAAGCTTCCCAACATCAATCGTTGGGCAATTGCTCGCCAGACACAACACCCGTCTGGTCGGAGGATACTCCCTTTTCTATAGAGGATGAGTGAACTTTACACCCTGTTCCTCATACCTTCAAACTGGTGACCCCGAACATGAACGTCAGCGCAGCTTTCGTGCAATTACTTCAGCGTGACGTCATCATCATCACTCCCGCAAGCTTTAGCGGCGAGTCACCCTGCCAGCCAGCATCCACGGCTTCAACGGGTATCCTGCCCACCAGCATGCAGCGTCCGCGCATACCTGGTCATCACCCTCAGCCTCATCGGCAACCTCGGCACAGCACACTGCACTTTCAGCCGGTCAACAAGAAGAGCCAGCCTCAACCCGGCACTGTACGACATCCGACGCACTGGAGTATAACGCAGCGCCACCCCGACTTACTGGGGAAAACACCGCAGCCAGTTCCGACTCACCGTGAACTATGCGGCAATCGGTTCCGACTCACCGACCGCCACCGTGTTCGACCTGAGCTGGCCTGGCAAGCATCGCAAGATACAAGACTCAGCCCACTATCCACCTCCGGTCTCCGGAGGGGAGTGATGTAAGTAGCGGTATCTACAACGCCACATGCGAACAACGCGTCATACTGACTTCACGCAAATCCTGCATCTCGCAAGCAGAGTTTACCGCGCAATTAGCATATATACAAAACTTCCCAACATCAATCGTTGGGCTATTGCCCGCCAGACGCAACACCCGTCTGGCCGGAGGATCCTCCCTTTTCTATAGAGGATGAGTGAACTTTACACCCCATACCCTTTACACCTCATACCTCTAATCAACTATTCGGTTATCTTTAGTCTTGTAGGTAGGGCATGTAGGCATTTAATAACTCTTAAGTAAGGAAGTTAGAAAAGCTAAATAGGCTTTTCTAACTAAAACGGAAAACATAGCAAATGGCTCAGGAGGTAGGCAGTGTTAGAACGAATATCATTAGACATTGCATTTAGAAGTGGCTGCTCAATGTGGATGCAAATAAAATGTAAATCTCATGTCACAGTTAATGTAAGTTATAGTGCGAGATGTGCGACGTGATGCGCTTCTCATTCATTAGATAAGTACATATGTAGATACTAGACATAGTTGAACCTCGCGTGGTACCGTGCTGTTCCCGCCTACCAGGCTTGTAAGCACTACGATTTAGCAGAACATGGACGTAGCATTTCAAAATTGGTCATTCGCAATTTTTTTTGTAAACCACAAGCTGAACAGTAAGTGAGTTTTTATATCACAAGATTTAACTTGATTAGGTACGACTAATACCAAATCAGATATTAAACTCAAAGTATTTCAAATAAACCTATACAGGTACTTTTGATTTGACAAAGGCTCGGTCAGTCAGAAAGATGAAGCTAATTGCCCATTCAAGATGCTTCCCGGACACTCTTTGAAATCGAAATATCATGGTTCCTAAAAAAATATAACGAATGACTTTTTTAGTCGTTTCTGATAGAGTTGACATCGAATGCAAACATATTGTAAAACATGCTGCAAACGTAAATCAATAAAAGGTACAAATGGAGGTTTACAGGCAATATGAATTCAGGTACATACCTAAGTATCTACGTGTTCTGCAAAAAGAGGTCAAAGTAATATAATAACTGTTCAGTCGTCACCCACTCTGCTCATTAACACTCTTGCTTTTACAATAAATGAATGAACACGCGGCTTGTACCACAATGTGCACCTGATGGAAATATTAATCGTAGACGCACGTTACCACCCAATGAGACAATATAGCTTCGAGCTACTTACCTTAAGGAGGTGTTGAACTTGTGCTTGATGTACCGGAACAATATTGTTGGGAAAAGCTTGTTTTTAAGAAAGAAACTGAACCGAAATACATTACTCACCTACGAGTATGTGAAATGCAAGATTAATAAGTTTTACGAAGGAAATGTCTGTTAGAACAAGCTCGGAGCTACATTCAAACTGCACAAAAAATGCAGCGAATGGTCTATTTCCAGTAGGAATTCAGAATCTCACGCGACAGCTGTCCACGGCGACGTCACAATATTCGCACAAAACATAAAACATTGTTCTGTCGACAGTTGTGAAAAACTAGCGAGCTTCGTACATACAATACATACATGCGATGCAAATACTGAAAATTATCATTACATGCAGTAATGTATGTCGCTGTATAGGCATCGATGTAATGTCATGCTCCGACAGCCATCATCAGTCATCACTTAGAGTGGGCACAACGAACTTGCACAAAAACATTTATCATGTTTAGTTCTCCTTCAACAACTCCATTGCATTCGCTAACAAATTGGAATTCTTCACAGTTACCTATAAAGCTGTGAGTGTTGAACATTCAACATTAAAACTGGCTAAACTCTGGCACTTGGCACTCATTTGTCGTTTCGTATTCGTCGTCGTGAGGTGACAAAACTGCGTCAACTGAGTGACCCTCTCTCACCTCCCTCACCGCGACTTGTGTTGGTATTCTATTAGCGAACATAGCTTTGGGACAATGCTCAAAATTGAGTAAGTAATCACATGATGAGCTATAATATATCTCCATAAGTACGAGTCACCGACGGGAATGTACGATTATTTTTCGTTCACTTATAATTCCGAGTTGCACGTGGCAACTGTTGCGGGTACAAATTGTTGGAAATGACTCCGCGGAAAGCGATTGCGTCACGGCGCTGTCAATCGATTTTTTCTTAAAATAAACTTGTCGGATGCAAGGAACATGTTTTGCATTCCCGCTTTACCGTTTGCAGACTCGCTGGGATGATTTACTCTCGTTATGTGCTATTTTTAGCTTCATTTTTATGCGAGAGATTATTTTGTTTGGTAGGACACGGTGTAAAGATGTGAATAGTTACAAAGTTGCAAGTTAATATCTAGAACAGGCAATGTTATATAGCCATCTCCTGATGACGAGCTCGGCCGGTCGTCTAACGAAGTCGCTGTCGAACATAAATCATTGTAGTTGTATCGGAGGAAGGCACACTCGTCATGATTACAGCGAGCGGCGGCAGATTAGAGGTCGCTAATGGCGCGGGAGCCACTCGGACAGCGCTCGTTTAATTACGCGCAGGCGCAACATGCGACCATGCTACCACATGCCTCCGTGCAATTACGATGAAGAAAATCTTCCTACGATAAGATCAGTGCGACCGCCTCTCGTTATGATACAAAATATAATCTGCAGCGGTGACGACATTCTCGGGTGCAACAACTATGTTTTTCCAAACGTCGAAAGAAACAGCAGGACTGCGGTTCGTAAGACATAAACGCTAAACGGCGTGGATTTGAACTGCAACTATGTCGTACTACGTTTTTACAACATCCTACCTAAGTACATACACATACACCTGCACGGTTTATGACTCGTTTTTCATAAAAAATATCTTGTGGAATTTAATAGTTTCACAATAAACTTGTCTTGAATGACGCAACTGATCTTCAATCAGCTCCTTATGATGTTCAGCATCCGCTCCCGTCCCATGGCATGGTCTGAGGGGACACACAGGACTGCGAGCCTGACTTACTTTACAAACCAAACTCTGTAGCGTCTCTGTAGTTAGACGCTTGCTCCTGCCAGTAAAATTATACCTAGCTGTATTAACTCAGAAGTCCATAACTAGAGTTGGTCCAGTTCCCCGGGGTTACTCGTCAGCGACTCAACGCCTTGGCGTATCGCTTTCAATCGTAACCATGACAACGAACGTGTTGACAGCTCATATATCTTACAAGTAGAGCTTAAAGGAAATGCCAGGCAGTTGGATAGCTGTAGCAGGCAGTGCGAGTGTTTTTATGTATCCCGAGCGAAGCCGGGTGCGGGCACAGTGAAATAAATTATAATTCTACGACGATGCGGCCGCTGCTACTGCGGCGCCGGCGCATCTAAGTATAGCTCGATACATGAGCCAGCTATACTTAGATGCACGACTTTGCTGATACGTGCAACATTAATAATGATATATTTTAGCGCATTTTAGATTAGTTCAGAAAGTTTATTCTGAGTTAGATTGCAGTAGAGTATTCTAGATTCTCTACGGCTTCGAGGACCGTCGAATGGCGATTCTCAAGTAGCACTTAGCAGTAAGCTAAATACGACTAGATGATAGCCTAGTGTCCGACGCGGCGAGGGCAGGTTTAGATGGGTAGTCTCCGACGCGATGAGGGCAAGCCTAGATGAGTAATCTGCGACGCGGCGAGGGCAAGTATAGATGAGTAGTCTGCGACGCGGCGAAGGCAAGTTTAGAAGATTAGTCTCCGACGCGGCGAGGGCAAGTATAGATGAGTAGTCTGCGACGCGGCGAAGGCAAGTTTAGAAGATTAGTCTCCGACGCGGCGAGGGCAAATTTAGAAGAGTAGTCTCCGACGTGGCGAGGGCAAATTTAGATGAGTAGTCTCCGACGCGGCGAGGGTAAATTTAGATGAGTAGTCTCCGACGCGGCGAGGGTAAATTTAGATGAGTAGTCTCCGACGCGGCGAGGGTAAATTTAGATGAGTAGTCTCCGACGCAGCGAGGTCAAATTTAGATGAGTAGTCTCCGACGCGGTGAGGGCAAGTTTAGAAGAGTAGTCTGCGACGCGGTGAAGACAAACTTAGATGAGTAGTCTCCGACGCGGCGAGGGTAAATTTAGAAGAGTAGTGTCCGACGTGGCGAGGGCAAATTTAGATGAGTAGTCTCCGACGCGGCGAGGGCAAGTTTAGAAGAGTAGTCTCGGACTCGGCGAGAGGTTTAGAGTTGAGGTTGAGGTTGGTTAATGGTTTTGATTTATTTTGTAGCACGTCGTTGTCTGATCTCTTCACACTTGTAACTCTCGCATAGTTATCAAAAAATCCTTTGCATGTAAATCTTAATGTTTACAATAATGACAGGAACTGAAATTGGATATTTTGAATTATGAATAACAGGATACTCAAGTTCAAGGCTTCGGCAAGGTTTGACTGTCAAGTTCAAGGCAAAGCTTTTTACAAGCTTTTATTTAGTTTCACTTGTCCCGTTGTCTGTCTGTCTGTAATCATATCTTGCAAGTTAAATTTGATCCACTTCCCGATTTCCAATTGAGCTGAAATTTTGTACGCATGTATAAATCGGATGACTATGCAATATTATTATGACATAGAGCTGATCTGATGATGGAGCAGGAAGGTGGCCATAGGAACTCCGTAATTAAACGACGCAACCCCATCGAGTTTGGGCTCGTTTGATTCGTCTTGACGAGTACTTTGATACTACATGGTAACCAGGGTCTGATGATGGAGCTGGAAGGTGGCCATAGGAACTCCGTAATTAAACGACGCAACCCCATTGAGTTTGGGCTCGTTTGATTCGTCTTGACGAATACTTTGATACTACATGGTAACCAGGGTCTGATGATGGAGCTGGAAGGTGGCCATAGGAACTCCGTAATTAAACGACGCAACCCAATCGAGTTTGGGCTCGTTTGATTCGTCTTGATGAGTACTTTGGTGCTAGATGATAGATAACCAGGGTCTGATGACGTACAGGTAGCTTAAGTGCAGTAAACGCATATAACGGAAAAACACTGCTACGCGCTACGAACTACGCTGTAGTCAATCTCGCATCAAAAATACTAAAAAGTTAAAAATAAAATTAAAAGAAAAAAAAATCTTTTTACAAACAAGCTTTTACTACTTGATAGTAAAAAGAACTAAAAATTTTAAAATAATTTAAACCTGATAAGATATAAATAAAAGCGTGTTACATTGTGATTGCATAAGAAAAATAATAAAGGTGTAATATGTTAAACGTCCTTTAATGTTCCATCAAAATGTAACACGCTTTATTTATTTCTTATCACGTTTAAATTATTTCAAAATTTTTAGTTCTTTTTTTTATTAACAAGTAATAAAAGCTTGTTTGTAAAAAGTTTTTTTTTTCTTTTAATTTGATCTAAAGATGACAAAAGCTCGTCACGAATTCGCAATGACCACGATAACACGTAATCTATCATAACCGTAAGTTATTAGAACTTGCAACATTTCGCCACACACAGTCACCAACAATGGCGGCACCACTTGACTATCTACCACAAGACTATCGATCACAACAGCAATCAGTATGAAATATAGTAACAATAGTGATCTAGTATGTGTATATTGACAGAGTGCACAACGTGGAGGATGCAGTGAGTGGGTGCGCGACACAATCGCAAGATGGATGTCGCGTGGGCGGCGCCGGCCCCGCCCCTGCGCGCGCGCCGCCGGACTGTCGCCGTACCGCGCATCATGTCCGCGCACTCGATGTACTCAGCACTGCTCAGCCATCATTAACAGACGAGATATTATGTACGTAGAGATTGAAGATTTCATTCTTAAACCCACCTTCAGAATCATGTAAGACAAAAGACGACGCGTTAACGTTTGAATGAACAAAAGCTCAAAAACTTCTGTTCTCTTCTTCGAAACTTATGTTCATTTACAGAGGGTCAAAAACTTCACACTCTACAGATGCCTAACTTTTATAGCAGCAACGGTGCACTAAGTAGTCCACTCATGAAAACATAACTAAAATAATCAGGGTATATTTTTATATTTTGTATCCTTTGACGTGTTGACAATCTGCATCTGCATTAAAGCTTCCACCGAGTGACGATACAGACGCAAGGGTAATACCGAAGTCTGGTACTGCCTCGGCTGGCACATAGCCTCGCTGACAACATTGCTGACCGGCTAGTTTTTTTTAGCACGGCCTCCCTTTGAAATAGGCAATAGGTACAATACCATCAAACACCATCCGCAAATAGCAGCTGCACTAGGCTTCAGCTTTCGTATGGCAACATTTAGCAACATACATCACTAATAGGTGCTAATAACAAGTGCGCGCTTCGTGTGGGGTCAGATCGCCGCGAGCGCACACCGCCGCACCGTGCACTCCGAGCGAATTGATTCGCGACCCCAGACTGAGGAACTGAAATATCGAGGGACTTACGGAGTTATAGATGACGTAAAATTGAGCAACATGTACTAACAGCTAGAAACGAAACTTCACACGACGTCGTGTGGAGTCACGTAGCCGCGGGGGCTATGCGGAGCACTGCCTCGCTCGTTCATATTATGTGGACCAGTGAATTAAAACTCAGAATTAAAAAACCCTTGCCCTGGAACTGTTGAAGTGGGGAAAAGTACATTTATAACATGCAGCTCTATGATATACTTATAGTTCGTCATATTCCAACGACGATAACGTTACCACCAACAATATATCTTTAATAAACCGTCCTTTCCTTTGTGTGCTGGCTTGAGTTTGCTGGTGAATCCTTATTTCCTTTTATTACCTCTTCGCAACGTCTGCTACAAACACAAGAGACTTTGACGGTGTCATTGTTTTAATAACGGTGTCATCCGTGCTAAACATAACATGACATACAATTGTGCATAATCATACGTAGGTAGGTACGAAAATATCCAAAGATCGTTTTCGCCGTATGTCCATATTAGTCGCGGGTTCAATTCGCAGTATCCACATGAAATTGATTCGCGAAGCGCTTGCGGCGCGGCGCGGCGGCGCGCGGCACTCCGTTACCTCATAACATAAGAATAACGCGGTGACATCATTGCTTTTATAAACTTTTAATAACTTCAAAGGTGTTCGGTAGAGAAGACAACTGCAGGTTCTGCAGGTCCAGCCACTGCATGTCTGGTGACAGACCGTCGCTGGCTAAACTTTGGCCAATAATTTGAAGTAGCTGCGGCGCCTCACCTGCTCATAGTTCAAGTTCCTACTCCGCCACGTGCGTGTGTGCGAGGAGTGAGAGAGTGTTGAACATAACATAACATCACGCCTGTATCCCCGACACGGTTAGGCAGAGTACACACTGCCTAATAATAATACACCCACATTTCACCAGTTCAGTGTTTAAGTCTCCAGACGTTATAAGAAGTTGTGATCTTCAAAGCATCCTACAGACCCTATACTTGTTAAGAAAATTAAGAGAAAGATTTTTGAAGAACGTTTTTGTTAAAAGTATTTAAATGTTATTCATTACAACAAATAAGTATAACAACAAAAGCACCTACCTTATCACTAACTCAGCAAAGGTTTCAATTCTAGATTGGGTTGTGCATGATTGTCATGGCAAATGAGGTCCCGAGGAGTTCACTGCTCTCATTAGATGACGTCCCTGGGATTTCATTGCTTTCAGAGTAGCTTTAACTTACCTACGGAGTTTAATTGATCTGAATCTTATGACAGGGAGGAGACATTACAGGTTATCATGTGGTAAGAACCTAAACTTTTAAAGTGAAATGAAAGTAGGTACTGAGTTAATTAGAATAGAATAGACTACTAGTAATTGTGCATACTACCAGTTATTTTTGTTTTATTTTAGATGTGTTTTTAAGTCACTAATTGGTCAAACAATTTGATGTTTTTAGGGTTCCGTAACAATATGGTAAAAAGGAACCCTCATGGTGCCACTCAGTCTGTTTGTCACAGTTGGATATCTCAAGAACTACTAATGCTATCAACTTAAAATTTGGAATAGTTTTAGATGATGTTTGCCCAACTATTTTGTAAATAAGGAAGAACTAAACATTTTTTTTTGCAACAGGGACTGTAAGGGTGTCTTAAAAATTCGAAGTGGGGCTACTAGGGCATGTGGGGTATCCATATGAAAGAGCGCTGCTTGCACGTTCTCAAAAAAATCTTTTTTTTGTTAGGCCGCATAGTTTTGAACTATTGAATCTGAAATTATTCTATGTGATAGAAATTTATGTAAAGACTAGCTTCTGCCCGCGGCTTCGCCCGCGTGGATGTCGGAAATTATCCCACGAGAACGTGCTAACAGGATAAAAAGTATGTGCTTCCCAAGGATGCCATCTATATCTATGCCAAATCAGAAGTTCAGTGGTTTAGGCGTGAAAATGTAACATACAGTTTCAAGTTCAAATCCTCCCCTTTTTTGGGAGTGTCAGACTTTTACTGACTAAAACCCACCCGTGTTCCTTCAGTTGCCTGTGCCAAGGGCCACGGTACCTGTTTCGAATAACCCGCAGCCTTGGCGGCATCGGCCCTGGAGGTCCCCGTCAGTTCGTGCTGACATCTCTTTGAGGCGCGCGTGGAACACAACGCGCCGTCGACCCGGGCCTGGTCCTTACCGGGCGGCGAGCTGCCCATTGCTCGCCGCCCGCAAGCCCGCGCCTACGGTGGCCGGGAGTCGGCTATTGACTCCCGTCCAGGGCGTCTCCTACGGCGGCTAGAGGCGTGAGGGCGCAGCGATTGCCTCTCCCTCACGCGCTCCGCCTCCTCCTTTGCGAGCATTACTGCTTCGCAGAAGGAGGTGACGGCCTCCCATTCACTCTCGCTCCGTACCATGGCCTGGACCAGGGCCGGACGCGAGAGATCGCTGCCGCCGATCGCCGCCACGAGGACACGGCGGTGCCCCGCCCAAGCCGGGCAGACCTCCACCGTGTGCTCCACCGTGTCCTCCGGGCGATCCACACAGTGGTGACACCCTGGCGTTTCCTCCCGCTTTATCCTGAACAGGAACCTCCCGAAACAACCGTGTCCGGTGAGGACCTGCGTCAGGCGGAAGGTGAGGGCGCCGTGGCGCCTCTCTAGCCACTCCTCAAAGAGGGGACTTATCGCCGCTATTGTGGCGTGCCTCCCCTTAAAACCGAATTACCCGTTTTTGTCCCGTCAGTGGTAAATTTTCGACCACTTTACATATTTATTATTAATTATTTTCTGTCAAAAGTATCAATACTGAGTTTCGAGTTAATCAGACCGCGCATTCAATTTCTTCGACATAAACTTAACACCCCTATATCCCCCTTTGAAGGGTAGTTTTGAAAAACTTATAATGATAAACTTTATTAATTAGGCAAATTTCAAGTTTATTAACTAAATGAATAAGATTTTTCATATAAACTGTATCCCCGCTTTTCACCCGCACAGGGGTGGAATTAAAAAAAAAATCGTTTGGGATGTATTCATAACTTGACTCAAAGATTATTTATACTAATTTTCGAGTTAATCAAGCCACGCAGTAAATGTATTTTCTTTCTTTCTTTAAAATCCTCCCCTGAAAAATTTACTACCCCATTTCAGCTCGTCAAGGGTAGATTTTCAAAAAACCCTGATGCACATTATTCTTTACTTTCAATATTAGTTATAAATACTGAGTTTCGAGTCAATCGGACGTCGCGCTAATATTCTTCCATACAAACTTTGAAACCCCCCAATCCCTTATTAGAGAGTAGTTTAGAAGAAAAAACACTGACATCTTCATAATTTATTTAGATAAGTATTCGTGCTAAGTTTCAAGTTTATTAACTCAAGGAATAAGATTTTTCATACAAACTTTCATCCCCTATTTTATCCCCTTGGGGGTAGAATTTATCAAAATCCTTTCTTAGCGGTCGCCTACGTCATAACATCTACCTGCATGCCAAATTTCAGCCCGATCCCTCCAGGTGTTTGGGCTGTGCGTTGATAGATCACTATGTCAGTCAGTCACCTTTGAGTTTTATATATTTAGAAGATACTTTTCCGGCATAGAAAGTACCCAGTGTGGTGCGCAGGATATTAAAGAATAATTATATCAAGTTTCATCGTAATCGAACCGGTAGTTTTTGCGTGATGCCTGAACAAACAGACAGACAGACAGACCGACAGACAGACAAAAATTTTTTAAATCACATTTTTGGCTTCGGTGTCGGTCTAGTCCACACTCCCTGCCATTTATTTTTTTGATATTTTCAATGTACATAATTTTCACTTCTACAGATTTATTATAAGTATATATAGATTACAGGAAAAATAAAACGATGTCTCTAAATGGCACATTTTTTCAGAAATCATCAGAATGGTACGGTACCCACGGTGTGCGAGTCCGACTCGCTCTTGACCGGTTTTTTTTTACAACAGGCACTTGAGTAGTAAGTAGATAACAGCTATATTTTTATTTTAAGTCTAGTATTTATAGTGTCCCGGGATCCTGCTTATTATTTTTAATAGTTGTGTCCGGCAGTTCACACCGAATATAATCTAAAAGTCGGATCGCCGATGATCAATTTGATGTTATAAATATTACAGGAAACAAGGCCAGGTGACTAATTACTGGCTGGAATGCTGGATGCAAGGAACTAAGTAGGGTGGACAACGCTGATGGAACTAGCTTGCGAAGAGCTCCGCCTCCGATGGAGTACAATACTGGAATGCTGGATGCAAGGAACTAAGTAGGGTGGACAACGCTGATGGAACTAGCTTGCGAAGAGCTCCGCCTCCGATGGAGTACAATACTGGAATGCTGGATGCAAGGAACTAAGTAGGGTGGACAACGCTGATGGAACTAGCTTGCGAAGAGCTCCGCCTCCGATGGAGTACAATACTGGAATGCTGGATGCAAGGAACTAAGTAGGGTGGACAACGCTGATGGAACTAGCTTGCGAAGAGCTCCGCCTCTGTAGGGTGGACAACGCTGATGGAACTAGCTTGCGAAGAGCTCCGCCTCTGTAGGGTGGACAACGCTGATGGAACTAGCTTGCGAAGAGCTCCGGCTCCGATGGAGTACAATACTGGAATGCTGGATGCAAGGAACTAAGTAGGGTGGACAACACTGATGGAACTAGCTTGCGAAGAGCTCCGCCTCTGTAGGGTGGACAACGCTGATGGAACTAGCTTGCGAAGAGCTCCGCCTCTGTAGGGTGGACAACGCTGATGGAACTAGCTTGCGAAGAGCTCCGCCTGTGTAGGGTGGACAACGCTGATGGAACTAGCTTGCGAAGAGCTCCGCCTCTGTAGGGTGGACAACGCTGATGGAACTAGCTTGCGAAGAGCTCCGCCTCCGATGGAGTACAATACGTAGAGACTGACTTACAATGCATTACATTTTTCCTAGTGGACAATAAACAATCTTGTTTGAGCTACTATTTCCTGTTGGAAACAATGCAGCCGCAGAATTAATTACCTAAATTCCTACTTTATCGACAACCCAATAATAAAAGTCCTCGGCGCATATTACAGTAATTTTAAGTTTCAAACAATATTTAGGAGCCAAAAAGGTTGATTTCGTAAAAACTCTGTAAGATCCGATGCCCGATGTTATCGGCGCGCGCGGCGGAGCGGGCGGCGGCGCGGCGGGCAGCGGAACGAATCGATCCGCCACGCCCGCGCCTGCGCAACTCGCGATCAAATTGAAAATATCTTGCACAGCCATCCGTAGGTACTAAACCTACCTAGGTACATGTTTCCTCGCGTTATCCACCTGAGGGAAGTGAACATATTTTTTATTTCAGATTTAGTTTTTCTATAAAATGTCAAAATAAACATAAATATAGAGCCTGCAACAACTTTTTATCCATATGTATAAAATGTTTAGATTATAATTAGAGTAGGATGTGATTGGTTATAATTAGAAGTCTGTGGCTGAAGCGGTTTGGGAGTGACATAATTTATAAGAAATATAACATTATATGCGTTTATATCATCTGGTGCCTCCAATTATTGCCTTGTATAAGGCTGTTTATTGGCCTAGAGCTGCATGTAAGCAGAGTTATAACTTTACTAGTCCCTTCGATGTCATCTATGACTTAGTGTTAAAAGTTTTCAAATCGATTTGTAATATAAGTAACAGAACAATTCAGAACAATATAAAAACTAAATCTTGATTCTATCATAGGCAAATAAAAAATGTGCAACATTGCATTTTGGTGGAGCCCTCGGGCGAGTTGCTCCGCGGCCCACAAGTGGCGCGGCGACCGCAGCCGGGATCATTATATTTTTGATAATCTTATTTGAATATTTTGCCTAAAATAAGTAGGACCTCTTTACTTGGTTTTCTTGCATACTTTACCGAAGGCCTTGTGACTAAAAACAAAACACGATTTGATGATATCTATTAAATATTCCTAGTAAAGCGTTTAGAAACTATAATAAAACTCATCAGTAGGAAACGAGCGTGTCTGTATGTGGTCGGCAGGATGAGTTCTGTGTGGTGCGCCAAGCACGCCCAGCACGCCCAGCACAGCGCGGAAGTATTACAGGAAAATTATAAAAAATCGTCCTTACCTATGTTTGATATTTTTGCAAGGATATTGTCTTTTGCGGTTGTCTAAACCTAGATTGTTTCAACTTGTACTTGCCATACTTAAAGTCGGACTATTAATTAGCTGCAGTAGGTAAAATGACAGCTTATGTGTTACCACTTTTTAACGAAATTTTAATATTGATGTGACAATAGAATTGATTCACTCAATTAACATTCAGTTCAAAATCGATTAATGTTAAATTGTATTTTTCAAAGAGGATAAGATTATAAAGAGGATGATATTTATAATGAAACTAGCTGTTGCCCGCGACTTCGTCTGCGATCCAGGATGAAAAGTAGCCTATGTCCTTCTCCAGATCATGGTCTACCCATGTGACAAATTTTATCTAAATCCGTTCAGCAGATTTAGAGTAAAAGCGTAATTCTAAAAATTTCTAATTTTCTGCGCAACTTTCTAATTTTTTTTCCGTAAGTACCTTCTACGAAGTATTAGAAAACTTAAAAAAAACATGGATAAAATCGGTAAAGTCGTTCTTAAGTTATGGCGTGACCAAGGGAAATAGGGATTATTTTTTATATAATAATGCCTAGAAGATTAAGGTTATTATAAGTTTACAATTAAAACAAATGAGCAATGCTTCATTATTGTTTAGTCATCATCATCACATCAGAGATCAGATTCGATTTATAAAACAGATTAATTCTAATCACAAACATTTCTTTTAAATATTCATATTTTTTAGGTTTTTGGTGTTTTGCACATAACCCTGTACTTTTATAGTAAACGTTATTTCGAATGAAAACTTTTATTTATTTAATCAAATTGATTTCTTAGGTTGATTTAGTAGGATTTTTAGAGTAAAAAACGAAACAAATTTATCTTTCGTAAACTGTGTATTTACGCTGATTTTAAACTACAACATGTATTTTTATCCGATCAAAACAAATGCTATTTGATTGTTAACGATTAAATCAAAATTGGTAATTTCGCATAAGTAACTAAATTAAAATGATGTTTCAATGCGTATTAATTAACCACTAGTAGAGACAGTGTGACAAAATTTTTTAACAAAATGACAGTTAGTAGTATTTTGCTGCAGCTAATTAAAAGTGCGGCCATAGTTACTAAATAATCACTCGCATTACCTTTCATGAATGTCAACTCATTTTTTTTCTTTTGTTTTCCCTCGGATAAACGATCCCTAAGAAAACGGTTGCTTCGACACCTTTTTTTGTAAAGTTTAATATAGATGTCGGGCTTTAAGTATGAGGAAAGTATAATCTACAACGAAGTTCAGGGTCAGTGCGCTGACTCCAGGCACAGATGGTCGTTAGGTCAGATGTGAGAAGGAGAGTCCACGTTAAACTTGCGAACTTGTTAAAGCACCAAATATTTAGGATCGACGACTGGTAGGTGTAAGCTCAGGACAGAAATGTGTGTGTGGCGCAATTTGGCAGACAGCAGGCACCTGGACCGGGTGCTGTTAGTTGTGTAATTGTTACCTGACTACATAAATAGGTATGTATATAATGCGACTGTTATTAACTATGTGCTTTGCTTACTACTTCAGTTTGTCCATCGTAGAATCACGAAGATAACAATATTTCAACTACTTATTACGATCAGAATCAAACATTCTTTATTCCAAGGGGTGTGATATCAATAACATTGTCGTGAAGTCATAATAACAGTTCATCAAGTGTTGAGTCAACAGTCGAGCGTGGCCCGAGCGCCCCGTGTTTGTTGAGCCTCCGTTGAGCAACTAATATGTTTGCGACCCCTGATCGCCGGCACTCTTGTAAGACTATCAGTAGCCTGCTGATGCTCTTAATATGATTGTACATGGCTAATAAGGATCCCGTATGTTTGATAGTAAGAATTAAAGAAGAGAAAGCAGCTTAGTTTTGCCCTCAGCAGTCCCGCTAATTAATACGGTACAAGCCGTGCGCCCGATGGGATTTCCCATTGGCAAAACTGACGTTCTTCATACAAACTTTCATTATAAGAAATAACAAATATTCCATTATATTTAAACCCTTAGGGGCTGAATGTTCAAAAACCCTTCCTTAGTGCTCACTTTCGTAACATTAGGAACTCTTGTGCTAAATTTCATGCTTCTAAGCCCAATGATTTCGGCTGTGCGTTGTGTATTAAAGAAGATTTATTATTAAAATATCTAAGTTCTCATTGTTATTGTTGCCTGTTAAAACCACCAGACTAATAATAAAATAAAGCTTAGGACATGAACTAAGTACCTACTTAAGTCGCATTAAGAGGTAACAAATCAGTGGCGCTTTAATAAAATAAAAATAACCAAAATATCTTTTTGTTTAATTATCCAATTAGATTATTAAAAATTTTCATATTGTACCTACCCAATAAAGAAAGTATGATAATTACATGTGATAAAAATGACATTTGAAAGTGTCACTTTTTTGTTAAATTACAAAAAAGAAGTAATTTCATGCAAGTTATTAAAAGTTTGTAAAAAATAACTTTTTTACAAACTTTACATTAAAAGAAAATGAATGATTAACGACTAGATAAAAGGATTACAGAGTAGTTAAACGATACTGTGCTGTAAAAACATTTAAAAATTATTTCTAACAACTTATTAGTAATAATTATAATTACTACTTAATATTATTATGAGCACGTGTTATTCACATACCGACTGAATATGTATGTAATATGTATACATACCTACTTATTTTTTTATTTTTATTCTATCTATGTACCAATATTATGTCAAAGACCTTTCACATTCACATGTTAAACTTTTTCGAACATTTGAAGGTCGTCGTAGAAGGAACTACTTATTTGACTAATTTATAATAAACTAAACTTGATGATGAAAGGATCAGAAACATTATAATTATTTTAATAATCTCAGGAATTATTTCTCAAAAGCCAAAGAACGATAGGTAGGTATAGGTACTATGATGTTGTATTCACATTTTCATTGACTTACCTTTTTGTCACTGGCAGAGCCTCGTCAGTTTGTCTTTTCATTTAATTTACTAGGAAGTTTACGAAAAAAGCATTCAAAGACAGAGTTTTGTTTTTAAATGTTGTCGGAACGGTACCTAAGTCAGTGGTGAGGCGCCACTGTCTACCGCGCCTGTACAAAGACAACCCTCAGTGAAGCTGAGCGCCCTCAAAAGTTACAACCCTCCTGCAAGACGGTAGTTGGTAGTTCCGCTACCCGCCGCTAGATAGCTCTCACTGTGTTTTTTGCAAGTAAATCTAATATTTTCAATTTAACTAGATATGGATTTTTTTGATGCCACCTATGATTATTTCCCCTCCGTTTTTATATACTTACTAACTTGTTATATAATTTTCAATTCTTTATTGCATTCCATAATGTTGGTAAAACAGTTGGCAGGCTTGAAATTATTGAAACAATTATGGACTCTGAAATAAAAGAATAATATTATATTAATAATAATACTTTGAAAATTGAAATGGTATAAGTAAGTTATTATGAAAAGCTATTGAAATAGGTATCTTGATAAAGTAGCCAACAAATTGTAACTCTTTTCAAATTAATTCTGCATGCAAAAGTCGTAATAAAATGCTGTACAAAGAAACATTTCTCATCAATTCACATTTCACGCCTAACATTCGAATACTTTATACAAACAATACATGAGTATTTTATAAATCTTTTTTTAAAGTAATACATAACAATTACGATTATAAAAAAATATTCAATAATTTCAAAAATAATTTTATTTTGCGTTTGTACGAGTTTAGTCTCACTATTCGGCAACAGATGTCGCTAGTAGTCACAGTCCGCTTCTCCATGTGCGTCAAGTTGGCGGGCGCTCGATGAATATCATTAGCCAAGACTAGACATTTCAACAGTTAGTTCATTTTTAATAATTAATAAAACTCATTGGATATTATTGTGCAATTATTGAGATCTATGAATAACTTGAAAATAGAATTAAGTTTTAACTGTCTAAAATTAAAATCAAATGTGCTTTTAAAACCTAATTAATTCAAAATATGTAAAGGAAATTAAAAGACAAAGTAAATAAAATAAAATTGGAGAACCTACTAAGGTAAACCAAAATTTTATAAATCTAGGGACAGTAATTTTTTTTTTCCTAATACTAACGTAAGATTGTTTGTTTTAGATATTTTTATACAGCTATTAATTAATGAACTAATTCGTTCGTTCGTTCGTTAAAGTGTTTATTTGAACGATAACATACATGTTATCATTAAAATAAATACTTTTACGTAATAAAATTAATTAGTGAAATTAACAATTGTTGTGACACATCGGTAAATAAATTATTAAATTATAATATTAATTATAGGTGCGTAGAGTCGCAGTGCGTTGTGATAGGTTACGGTCGGTAGTGTAACACATTGCTGTTCAGAAAATAAAAATATCTACATAAAAGTTACTGTTATAAGAGAAAATTGGATAAAGTTAACATAATATTTTAATGCAAAAGTTATTCTCTCAAATAATTACGCCTGTTACTTTTAGTCTTATTAGAGTCAAATGTCTTCTGTGTTAACAAATATTTAATTTTGAGATAAGATAAGATGTCTTTATTTGCTTTAAACATGGTATAAAGAGAATTATATAATTGATGATTGATTGATTTGATTGTTTTTTTATTATTTTTGTTTTGAGAATTATTATTAAGTACTTATTATTTATTTATTTTTATTTTATTATTATTTTTTATTTTTTTTAAAATATTCTATTTAGGGGTACCTACGTTATCTTAGGTACTTACTCAATAATTATTTAATAGTACCTAACACCTGAACATTATCTATGTTTAATGTAGTACTAAATATTTGTAGTTAGCCAATTAAAATGAAGATGACATAATTTATTATTATTATACTTACTTAGTAAGAATTATTTTATTATAATTGCATCATAGTAACTAAGTGTATGTTTATACAGTTGCCTTAGCGCTATCAGTCAATAGCGGGCTGCCGCTGCTCATGCAGACGATATTCATATTTGTAATATAAAAACAAATAATACTCGTGCAAAAATATAGGTAATATTAATTATCTGTGGAGTTGAAGATGCTATTAAAATTATTTACGATTTAAATTGGCACAAAATTAAAAGTTTATTAATTAATAACTTTTAAAATTAAGTGTTCTGTCATTGAATTGCATAGGTATATGTAGGTATAGGCGAATGAATCCAAGTCTAACTTAATTTGAAGCATTGAGATAATATATATTATAATATGTATAATATTATAAAGAGGAAAACTTTGTTGTGTTTGTAATGAATAGGCTCAAAAAGTACTGGACCGATTTAAAAAATTCTTTCACCATTCGAAAGCTACATTATCCACGAGTGACATAGGTTAAATTTTATTTTGGAAAAAATAGGGTTCCGTAAGATATTTGGGTTTTTCGGACACAAGGTGTAAAAAATCAACCAGAAAAGTTATTTTGTATCTTTATGGGTTATTTTGATTTCCTTTTGAGATACGCAATCCTGTCACAAATCCGAAATCTACGCGGACGAAGTCTGGCAGAAGCTAGTATTATAATATAATTAATCGACTCTATCATTCAATAAGTCATGAACGTGATCTTTAGGTTAGTAGAGTGTCCGTCGGCGTCGGCAGAGCGGTCGCGAAGAGTGTAGCGACGCGACGCACAGTATAGTGTGCGAGCGACGAGCGAGAGGCGCGGGGCGTGGGGGACGCGGGGCGCGCGGGGGGCGGGGCGCAGTAATTACATCGTCATTAGCGGGCGGCGTCTGGGCGGGGCCACCCCTCTACCTCTGCGGGCGCGCGCAGCGCCGCCGAGCGCTCCAGTCCGCTCCGTGCTGCCGTCGCGCACGCACGCGCATGTCGCTCGCTGTGTTACCCGGTGATGTGAGGTGGCCCCCGCCGCTGCCGCTCCGCGCGACTAACGCGCTTGTTTCGCGACCGAATAAGCCAGTTGAAGGCTCGAGAGCCTTCGAGCCGGCAAGACGCCGTCCACCGTGGATCTGAGGTACGGCGCCATGGCGGCGACCACGTACATGCCCGCCGACATGGACCTGGGCAACCTTGGCGGGTACCATGCTGCGTCGCCGCGCAGTGAGCCCGCCGACATGAAGTACGCGCACGGGCTGCATGCGGGTGGCTCGCCGTCACCTGGCGCGCCCGTGCTCAACCCCTGGACCTCGCTGCCGCCCGCCGATCCCTGGGCCATGCACCAGCACCACGCGCACGCGCACCAGCCTGATGTGAAGCCGCCGCCTGCGCCGCACGAGCACCGCCACCTGCAGCACGGCGGCTGGCACGCGCCCGTCGTGTCGCCGCACTACGGCGCCGGTTCGCCCGTGGCACTGCACGGCGGTTACCCCATGCCCATGCACCAGCACCACATGCTGCGCGACATCCAGCCCTCGCCGCACCCGCTGCACCACCACGCCATGGAGCGCGACCCACCCGAGGAGGATACGCCCACCAGCGACGACCTCGAGGCGTTCGCCAAGCAGTTCAAACAGCGCCGCATCAAACTAGGCTTCACGCAGGCCGACGTGGGCCTGGCGCTAGGCACGCTCTACGGCAATGTGTTCTCACAGACGACCATCTGCAGGTTCGAAGCACTCCAGCTCAGTTTTAAAAACATGTGCAAATTGAAACCGCTGCTGCAGAAGTGGCTAGAGGAGGCTGACTCCACAACGGGGAGCCCCACGAGCATTGACAAAATAGCCGCACAAGGCAGGAAAAGAAAGAAGCGCACGTCGATAGAAGTGTCAGTGAAGGGCGCGCTCGAACAGCACTTCCACAAGCAGCCCAAGCCGTCAGCGCAGGAGATCACGTCGCTGGCCGACAGTCTACAGCTGGAGAAGGAAGTGGTGCGCGTTTGGTTCTGCAACCGACGGCAGAAGGAAAAGCGCATGACGCCGCCCAACACGCTGGGCAACGAGATGATGGAGGGCATGGGCCACGGCCACTACGGGCACGGCGAGGTGCACGGCTCACCCCTGCAGCACTCGCACTCGCCCCCAGGCCTGTCGCCCCAGCACGGACTCGCCCCCGGCGCGCACACGCTGGCCGCGCACTAACAGTTCGCCCCGTGGGCGCCGCCGCGGCCCTACTACTCGGAGCCTCACTAGCGCCGACTAGCGCCGCGCCCGCGGGATACCTGTGTACATAGCGCCGCGCGCCTGGACGTGCCCGCGGCGCAGTGAGCGGGGCCCGCGCCTCTGTACATATCGCGAGCCCCCCACGGACCGAACGCTACGTTTAAGTTGTTCTTTATAATTTCAGTGAAGTCATTGATTAATTATGTGAGTAATGTTAAGATCGAAGCCAGTAATCGTTTATATTTTATCGAAACGCCGAGGTTCGGAGTGATCGCCGATACGTTTAGCTAGATAGTCTAATTGATAAATAAGAGCTTAAATCGGAGGTGGATCCCGGCGTCGCTCGCGCCTCGCCAGCGGCCGCGGCCGCATCAGACGTCGTGCGGTAAGTACGGCGACATTACACACACGAGTAGCACAGTACCGCGTACACACTGACGCGTATCGCGTACTTGACGCACGTCGCCGCGACCTGCGAGTCGCGCGCGCCGCTCGGCCGCTCCGGCGAGGAGTGCGTAGCACCATTCAGTTTTGTAAAGGACGATTTCATCGAATTTATTTATAGATATTACAAATTAACGATGTTCATACATGCCTACCTGTCAGTAGGGAGTCATTGTGGTGTGGAATAAATTTAAATTGTTGCTATTACTGTAAATTTATGATTAGTGACGAGGACGAGAGTAAAAAATATGAATCGGGTCGAAGCTTCGTTTTGTAAGGGAATACGAGTGAGTCAATAGGTGCAATTTTTATTTTAAGTGTTTAATGAAACGATCCGAATGTGAGAGCAATCATGTACGTAGTAAGTCATGAGAGCCGCGGCTCGGTGCGGCGCGGCGCGGCGGCGCGCTCTGTTGGTGTTAGTGAGCGCGCTAACCGCGCCGCGCCGCGCCTGCAAGCGCGACCACGCGCCGACACGCACTCGACGCACACCTAGCTCCCACTACATAATTTATTAAAAATTATTATTAAAAGGATGCAGACACGATGCCAAAATGGTTTTATTCCTGTTTTTTACTTGTTTTGTTGTTTTTTTTCGTTTGTATGTATTTGTGGCCAATCTTGGTACTTAATACTTGTAAAAATAGGTATTTTTTCTATATAAAATAATGTACCTACAACGTATATGATGATATATATTAAAAAAGTTCTTTATAGAAATTGAAATATGGAAATGACTTTTATTGAACATGTCCTGAATATCTCTGCCTCGACAGACATTTTGTTTGTTTCATAATGATTTACTATAGTGACATGACAGTGACAGTCTCGGACACAAGTGTCGTGCGTGCCGTGTCAGTGTCGGACATCAACGAATGTTTAGTTTTAGGGTTGTTTGCATAGTTTTACTATTAACGAACAGAAGCTCAGTAACACTTGTGAAATGTTTTTGCTAAACTTGAATTAGATGAATAATGTAAATAAATAATCGCATCACGATGGAGTTAGGTATGCAAGTCTACATAGCAAGTAAATATTACTTAGTGATATGATATTTTATATTATCGTCTAAGTATTTAATAAAACAGAGTAAATATTTTACTAAAGAGTATTATTGATAAATCCCGGTCAGTAGGTCATAATTATAATGTGAAAAAAATATTGTGAGTCGGCTTAGTGTTGTTTGTTTTATTTATGAGGGTACAAGCAGCGGCGCAGGTAGTTCGGTCGTCGAGCTCGAGCCCGCGCCGCCGGCTCAGCACAAAACATTTATCAAAGATTTGACAAACTACACGCAGATCCTATCGTGTAGTTAAACACATCGCACATTATTTTTTATATTTCTTAAAGAATGCCTTTGTACGTTATTGTCCGAGCTATAAGTTTGTACACTTGGTTCTGTTAACATATAAATTGACTGCAGCTAGTGTTATCGCATGACGTTTCTAATTTATTTGTTAGATGAATTAAACTGAGTGACTTTACTGTTACATTTGGCCAATTCATTGTTTTATTGTTGTTCAAGAGAATTCAATCGTTTTGAATAATATCAATCCCTATTTGCAATAATTTAAACACAATAACAATTGTTCGCACACTTGCTATTCACACAAACAACATCACATTATACAATATATTACCTTTATTTTTATCACCTTTACTAAGTGACTCAAGTGTTTACACATTAAATATGATATTTCCAAACACATCAACTGGTTGATCTAGTATCATGACAGTCTGGCCTGGTAACAACTGAACCTTGTCTATTGGTTTCTTGTCTGTTTGTTTATTTACTTGTAATGCTCTTTGTACTTTAATTAACCTTTGAAGCTATGTTTTATATATTTCCTAGATCGATTGTATCGATATGTTTTCTTAAATAACTTTAATAAAACAGTATCAGTACAAAAACAAGTATTTTAGTTATTGGTCGACATTCACTGCTCAGAATAACTGAAATCATGAATTTCCCACTACGGTTCTTTTTATTATATACCTATAATACAACGTTTGTAAGGCTTAAAGCATTTTACTGCTTCAATCTAAACTTAATTTAATTACACTCTAATGAATAATTACAGCGCTAGACAGGTTTTCTCTTAAAGAAGTATATCTGCGGCAAACTTTGTGGTGCAATTAAACTAAAATTGTTTCTGTGGCCGAAGGCGAATAAAAAACTTTTTCGCTTTAACTAGTGTGTTTGATAGCTTTCTCCTGTCAATAGTGACGCGCATAAAAAATAAATGTAAAGGAGTGGATGTTGACGGTTGTCGCGCGGCGTTCTGCGCGGTGCGCTGGTGACGCACCGCGCGCAAAAACTTCACGTGTGTACCCGCGGTCGCATCGCGCTATCCAGCCACAGTAGACCAAATGACATTCCGTCTGGCTAATGAAGCGTTATAGCCACAGTGAAACCTCCTCCGCTGAAAAAATATTAACAACAAACATTAGTGTTTCAGGAAACTTCACCGATACATTTTGTGTTGACAGTTAACTATGTTTTGGGCTCAGCGAAATTTTTAAAACTCTTTTTCTTTGTGCAATTAGTATGGAATTAGTTACCAAAATAATTGTATTTTGGTAACTAATATAATGTATTTTTTGTGTTCTGCAAGTCAAAAACTTGCAAACGTTTTACGCAAATATTTAGTGTAGGAATCAATAGATGGTCCGATGATGATTTGGACTCACTGTATATTGTAAGACCTATATTGTAACCTGTGTATCAATCACAAATAAACTGTTTGATTGATGGATTTAAAAATTCCGTTTATGCAGATAAGTAATTAAGTTCTATGATTAACAATTGGGTAACAGTTTGAAAACAGCTTAATCTGTTTTTCATCAATTTTATTGTAAACGCAATTCATAAAATTGATTTAGATACAATTTTATATTTGCATAAATATTTAGTTAAAATGAATTGTATGTTCCAAGGTAAATTATTTATTATATTTGTAGTGTGGACTAGGCACATTGTCGCACACATACGCACGACCCGGGGCGACAGATTTTTACGTTCTCTCTGTAAAACTTTTTGCGTCTCTGTTAGCGATTATTTTCAGAATTAAAACGACAATCGTTCGTTTGTTTCCGCCTGTTAACCCCTCGACTTTTTGCACCGACGTCGAACGAAAATGTTGTGTGTGCAAAAAACGGCGCCTGTCTAACCATTGTCAAATAATAGTTAGATAGAATAGCCGCGCGACGTCGCGCGACCTTCTCTGTTATAGGACCCACGTATTGTCGTAGAATAATATGTTTAATGCTATTTAATTGTTTGTACTTTGTCGAGTGATAATGAATGATATATTATGTGTAATATCACAAGGTATCTCAATAATATTTAGGTTGAATTAATCAATACTTAGGTAGGTTGTACTAGTCTTTATAGGAGTAGACTTTGATTTGGTAATATTTATATTATACCTACCCACAAAAAAGGTTTCTTTATATGATAACGACTGTAATCTAGCTAGGTGAAGCCTAGCGTGTAACTATGGTTGTTTGCATTGTGCATTAAACACATAAATAAATCTTTGTTTAGCTATTCTACATCAGATGGATATTAATTAACTTTTAAAATTATCAATTCAAAATAGTACTAATTTAATATAATTGTAGTTATGGTAATGTAGGTAGGTAACGAGGGTTTCTGGGGTTAACAATTTTTTAACAAACGTTTGAGCATGTAGATGCCTAATAATGATGTTTAGTGCAGGATGTATAGTTGTAGCAAGACGTCCTGGCTGCTAGCCGCGCGCCAGGCTTGCCTGTGGGCTCTCTGTACTAGGGAATGAAGAACCGGAGCTCTTCTTGCGTCCCGGGATTTTCGGGATTACTTGTTGAAGGAACCGGGAGAACCGGGACTTTCGGGACATTTGGGTATTTTTTTACCTACTGCTGGTATTTTTATTTTAATAGGTCTTTAATATTTATGTATGTACGTAGGTAATGAAAACTGCATTAATTAAAGATATATGTTTTTAAAAATCAACGAAAACAGAACCATTTACTATTCCTTGAAAAAATAATCAACAGAAGAAAACAACAAGACAAATCAGCATTTAACGCTCGCTATTATTATAAATTATATACCAATATCAATCAACAAAAACATTGTTACTTTCCATAAAACAAAATAAAACTTAAATCCTTTTCTTAATTCTAATATAAACCAAGTCATCATCAGCATTCAGCAGTTATCATATCACTGAGACGCTTATCTTTAAGGAATATAAAATAATAAAATTTGAAAAAGTTATAAAGGAATGAAATTAACAAAATATGAAAACGTTCAATTATTTAGTACTGTCTTGCTCATTATAGGGGGGTTCTTAAAAAAAATAAGTGCGTCTAAGCTTTTATCACTTAAGCGTGATCTTATTTTGTTGCACAGTAATCCTGCTGCAGAGAATATCCTCTCGGGCTCCACGCTGGTCGGAGGGATTGTCAGAAGGTGATCGTAAACTAACGACAGAAAACGGCCACGATCATTTTCAAAAAGAGCCTTTTCTATTCTAATTGTAGTGTTAAAATCTTCTTGATCGCTTCGAACTCGTACATTTTTGGTAGCATTCAGTATTTCAGTATTAAGCTCATATTTTTTTGTTAATATATCATCTCTGTGCAGATCATTATTTTCTTGATTTTGTGATGAAGGCTCTTCAGGTAGATGAACAGCTATCGAAGAAACGCTATTTGTGCGTGTTTTTTAACTCTGAGTATGAGTGACATACACTGTTTTACCTCGGGAAAACGCCTTATTCTGACAGGAAAACGGGCAGCAGTAGCAAGCTCCGGGTAAACCGATGAGCGAACCACTGTCTAAGTACAGTGTAGATTTTACACTATTAGGTTAGGTATTACAAAGAGGAAAGATTTATTTTTTTTGTAGGTATTTTAGGTATGTAACCAATAAACTCAAAAACTACTGATTATATTTTAAAAATTCTTTCACCACTAAAAAGCTACAAGATCCCTAAGTAACTAAAGCTACTTTTGACCTCATTCGCTCGGAAAAACGTGTAGCAGCGGGTGAAAGCGCTAGGCGGACCTCTAGTTTTAAATAAAATCTTAGTAAGAAACCTTTTATTATGATATCTGAATGGGGAAACTCAAATTCTTAATTTATTTTTATACTTTTCAACTAAGTCCCGAAGGTCCCGAAAGTCCCGGGACGAGGTGTGATCGTCCCGGTTCTTTAGTCTATACAAAAATCCCGGGATTTCCCGGGATTTTCGGGACCGGGATTTCCCGGGACCATTCCCTACTCGGTACTCGCGACGTTCGAGCGCTGTTCAGCCTTCGCTCATAATCCTACACGGGTGCCACTGGCATCCGCCTAGCGCTGAAACAGCTTGTCTACTCCTGCATTAACTGCATATTATGTTCACTTGTCTTTACGGAACGGTACATGAACTTCAGAATGCGCCACAATCTAACTACTCGTACCACGCACACTAACATTTCTGTTTCCCCGACGTCTCTAAATCATCTTGTGTAACACAATCCTCTTTGTTAATAAGTGATTGTCTCCAGGACGAACTTTCCATTTTCAATAAATGATACCTTCATGTATTTAAACTAAAACCAGAAATATTACAAACAAAAGACATTTTTTCATGGACTTTGTATATTGCACACAGTGAACTGTCGCGTTACGAACTGATGTAAGAGTTGAAGATGTTGACATCTGTCAACACCTACCACCGAATGGCAAAAAGTGTGAAAAAAAATCACTATGCAGCCACTGTTAACGTGTAGTTGATGTAGGCATGTAGGCACCGAGCGATACCGACGAAAAAAAAAAGAATTACTGAAACTGATTTATGAATGACATTCATTACATGCGCCTACTGTTTACTTAACTACATTACTGTCACTAATCTTTTTTTGTATTTATAAGCACGTTTTTATACAAGATTTAAACAATAATTCATATCCAATCATAAACACTGCTTTACGCTAAACATCAATGTTTCTAGATGTGTACATAATTCTCTTGATTGATCAAAACAAACAATTAAGTTAATGGGCCAGATCCTTTTTAAAATTCAGTAAATGTGGCGATGTTCCTGTTTCCGCGAATTAAAACAAAGAATAAGTTAAATAAAAGAGTTATTGAAGGTGGCTATTAATATGTGAGTTCACATCTGTATTTCAATTGTGTCAGAATGTCTGGCGACATAACCGGCGCGCCGCGACATTGTCGCGCAAACGAGCGCTCGTACCAACTTACCTGTCAGTTTTTCTGCGTTTTGTCGTAAAATATGTATTTAAAAAAACGGCAGTCTGTGGCAGGTGCGGCGGCGGCGGCGAGGCCTCCTTTATCAGTGGCCATGTTCTACTCAATTTATAGTCTCTTCGGTTTTGGTAGCGCCGCGAGCGGTCCCGCCGCCACTATCTCGCCCTTCGTACGTTTTTTCCGCGTAGCCGCCTAGTGTAGGCGCAACGCGACCGACGGGCGGCGACGGCTAGTGTGGAAGTAACACGCGACGCTCTCATTAGAACACGCGCCACGTGACCCCGCACTATCTCTCTAGCAGCTTATAGAAACAGTAAGATGTGCGGACTTAAGTGTTCGCTGCAGCGACTGCAACTGCTACCGCTGCCAGTGCTCAGCAAGTCAGCACTTGTTTCATACACGCACTGCTAAGATTGTTCACACTTGAAAAGTTATCTATTTGCATTTTATAATACCCGTGATTTTAATATGATGGCCATAATTAGAGAAAGTTGGACTTCGAACTTTTGCTGGCAAGTCGTAAATCTGTAGGCAATATGGTAGGTATATATCTTTACTTAATTAAACAAAATACTTTGACTAATAAAATGATTAAAATCTTAAACGATGCCATCGCTTGATTTACAGAACTTGTTATTAATGTGTTTGTGCTAATTTCTGTAAGGACAATATAATACGGCGCACACTTCACAATCGTAGCGAACAGTTTATGGGACGATTTAACTTTTTGCTGAAACAATTTATTTGTAGACTTATTACAAATTTTATTTTTGTGTTATTGAAGAAGTGTTTACTTGCTGTTATCAAGTCACATCAGACAAGTTCGAAAATAGCTACACAGTCGATAATTCCAGCTAAGTAATTTTAAGTAAACAACATGGAAGTAAGTCCTTGGTTGTCAGTCGGCGATGCGGGGCGCCGGGTGGGCGGTTGCTCGGTCGACACCAGTTCTGGTTAATTTCTAACACCAGTGGTTGTGTAACCGAGGTGGCATTGAGATCACGGAGAAAATATTGTCGAGATATTTTAAAATTATTCCGTTTTCATTTAGAAAACTTTCCGGAAATAGCGATGATTTGTATAAATAAATGATGTCGAAGTCAGTTATTGTTAGAAGGTTTCCCACTGCCACATACTAAGTAGACAATGCAAGCATGTTAGCAGCTCCACCGCATTTAACATAAACTTTGGCAATAGTTACCTACGGGTTGTACTGCACGTCACTGCTGACCCCTGTTCATACATAGCGTCACGTGCTGTATTTAGTAGTGCCTAGTATAGTAGTAGTAGATAACCACTGACGAGCTCAGGTCCTTCACGGTGTATGCTCGTTACCGGGTCGGCAGGAACGATGATTTATGTGCAAAATATATAATCGTTTCATTTATTCTAGCTACTTTATAGTTTTATCCTTTACGCAGACACGAGTGCCAACAGCTCGGAAAATTAAAAGTTTTTCTATTCAGTTAAAAAGAGTAGATCGGGGAGATATGTAATGTGGGTTACATACAAAACCAGCTGTAATGAATGACTGAGCACTTATGTATAAAATGTTTCATTAATTAAATCTTTACGTACCTACTTTATTTAAAGTGCCTACCCTAAGTATGATGCAAGGAAATAATTAAACGACAACAACTTACGATCTTTGCTTTTACAGTTTTTGAAATGTCTAAATTGAATCTTGCAAAAAATGCACCTCGTGACATGTTTGTGTGGCCGGCCTATGTCTGACTGTCACGTCGCTTAGTGCTATGACGAGTGTTCCTAATTACATGTGTTAGTGAAACTACCCGCAGCCGCTGCACCGACCAGTTCTATTGATAACATTTCATATTCAAACAATTATTCATAACTTTTCCTGCAGATGATTTACAGCCTTTTGATTGGTTACATTATGTTAGTGTTTGACTTATTAATTAATATGTGCTTACTTATACTTTTGTAATGCTAATATATCATTGTGTTTATCCAATACGATAACGTGTGTTATATTATTATAAATGACAAGTTGTGCCCGCGACTTCGTTTCGTTCGCGTGCATCGGTTTCATGGGTTTTTTTGCGCGGACCCCTAATTATTTTTCTAAAATAAAATTTGTCTAAGTTACTCCTTGTAACATCAGCTATCTGCCAGTGAAGACCCGTCAACATCGGTCTAGCCGTTTCGGAGATTAGGTGGAACAAACAGACAGACAATTTTAAGAAAAAATAGTTTTGTGTTTTAAGTACCGTAGCTAAGTATATACTTTCATAATTATGCATTTCGTAAAAAGCTGTTATTTTGACATTAGAAACAGACACTTCAATCGTATTTATTTGTATAGATAATGCATATATAATGTAGGGTTATATATAGGCCACACTCGCACTGCACCTGAGATAATGAGTCCCGTAGAAGTACTGCTTGCAACTAACTATATTATGTAGATATAGATGGTATGTATTGTAAGCATCAAACTGAATTATTCTTCATGCTTGTGACAAAGTTACACAAAAATTGTAGTAACTTTTCAGTTTTTAAATTTTCATGGTACCTTTTGGTTATTTTACCTTCCTATAATTAAATTTATAGAGCCATTGAGAACCATTGTGTATCAATTTAATAACTTCATCTTAAAATGAAAAGTAGGAAAAATAAACTCGCTGAAGAACAAACGTTAAGCCGCTCTAACCAAGTTACAAGTAGGTACGCAATGATTTCCGTGAGTTACATCACTGAACCATTATCTACAGGAGCATACCCGCATGCACTGTCTGCCAGCACTAGCTACCTACCGGTTGATATTAATGGAACTCAATGTTACCGTGTCCAACAAACTCAATGTTACCGTGTCCAACAAACCTTCAGGTAACCACCGGCTATTTTTGTCTCACTACATTCATATTACTAGTGAGCACTGAGATAGGGGAAAAAACATTAAATGAACACACACACATTAATTATGTTCACGTGTTAAAGTGAGAGCAGCTTCAAACTTCCCTCTTGTGTCAGTGGTCAGTTCGTCTTCTTATGTCTGTAGCCAAACTCATGACCGTAAAGATAGTTCTGTATCTTTTCGTGTCCACATTTTGCCTGCGTGATATTATGTAGGTAAGTGCAAATTACATCATCCTCATATTAGGCTAGCCGCGTTGAGTATATTTCTCTATTGAGATCTGTTCCCGGCGGCATTTTCTCTCCAATTTTCAAAAAAATCCCTAGTTCTCCTAACTGTCGCTAGTGAGTGGTACTTTTTAGTTAGCCAGTAGGTAATGCCATTAGACCAACGATAAACGATACCGACTTTTGATAGAATATCAAATAAACAATGACGAGCGGTGTGTGCTAGTGAGATATCAGCGATGGCGTCGGTCAAGTGTCGGTCAATTGAGCGGTAATTAGCGGCCGCTCGGTGGGCCGCGGTGACCCCACGGCACCCGCACTGACCCCCGTGACCCACCAGCACTCATCGAATATGTTCATCAAACAATTATATTAGCCATTAGTTTCATATTTTTTGTTAGAGCATCCAAGTCTAACAGATTTCATTATTGTCAGGTCAGACCTCTTATTCGTATCTCGTCTGGATACATAGTGCAAGTTATTATTGTATTGTAGTTACTACTCTATCGAGTACCTACCTAGTCAGTAATGTATATCAACATAATTACTACTCTGTCGAGTACCTACCTAGTCAGTAATGTATATCAACATAATGACTACTCTGTCGCGTACCTACCTAGCTACCTAGTCAGTAATGTATATCAACATAATCCTGTAACTAATTAGTCTTTCTCTCATTTCAAGACACTTCAATCAAATAAATGTTTCAGTAATTGACAAAACTGTATCAACGGTACTTTCGCCATTACAGCTTTCTTTGAAAACATAATAACAATCTAAGTGTCGGTAATGTCAAGTAGTAATTGAAACTAGTTGTTCAAGTGATCAGTGAATAGAAATCATTCGTTTGTCCAGTCTTACATGAGATGTTCTGTGCTCGCTCTGGTTTGAGAGCCAGCAGCCAGCAGTCTCACTGTGCACGCGTCGATGAACTAGTTATTTATTTTTTTGGCTTCACATAGTCTCCTTATGTGGAGTTTACTACATGAGGCGGGTGTCAAGTTCAGTTTTAATTTGGCATTGTTTATTCATGTCTTTTTAGGAATTTAAGAAATAACTGTAGGTTTTGTTTTATTCTTTCCCACAACTCATATATATGATAGTTATATGAACGAATGTATCTGTTTCCAAATCGATGTAGCAGAGTTTAATAATTTTGAAACGCCGGAGGGAAGTAGAAGAAGGAAGACCTACAAAGCTCGTACAAAACCGCTACGAGAATGATTACCTATTGCATATTCTTCATCCCGAGTACATATGATGAAAGAATTTATAGGGAAAGCTCAATGAGGTGGCTCAGTATGTGCTCATGAGGTTTGAAGAGAATGAGTTCGTGAACAAGCTGATCTCAGATAAGGTATTCAATGTGTTATCCAGTATGTGCCCATGTGTTATCTTATGACGCCAGTTCTATGGTACAGAACTAAAGAAAAGCCACGTCGTGGCAGTCACACACAAATAATAACAGACATTTTGTAGAAATAATTTATTTTGATACGTAATAAATTATATTTATATTCTTTTTGTTTTCCAATACTCTTCCTCCAAAGACATGGGTGCCATTCTTTACTCATGCCACTCTCATTCCTCAACAATGGTTAGCTAAACAGATTTTTATGAATAAGGCTGATTACTTCTAAATGTCGTATTGTATCTATTTGACTGTTTTTATTAAAAATATTAAAATAAAAGCAAATCACACTTTCATTAAAGTCTTACGTGCCTATAAGCCTTATAGTTCCATATAATTATGTTCCATAGCCATAGTTCTTCATTTTGTTCACTTTGCAAATTGCGTGTAAAACAAATTATATTATACATACATATCACATAGTATGCCTGTTACATACATACTCGTACTTATAAAGCATTACTACTAACTTGCAGCTGCTCGCCAGTCAGAACTCTTCACGTATATATCCCACAGGAAATCATTCTGCCACAACAGTTTGAAGGCTTTGAAGCCCATCCTGCGAGCACTGGACACTGACTGTCACTAATGACAGTTATCAGCAAAAGCTTCAGTTGCTCCGTGACATTCAAACACACAAAGTTTTTACATGTAGTTGAATGTAATGCGCGTTCTTCACGCTCGGTGGCGCTGGGGTAGGCAGGGAAAAAAGTTATCCGAAGAAAAACCGCGTGGCCATGCGTGACGAACGAGTCCCTACTCATAGTACGTACTAATATTACACTTGAAAAAAGTTTGTCAGGATATCAGTTCTATGAGGCCGACAAAAAGTCTGGTGAATTTCGTTGCTACGAATAAGTGCTACGAAATTCGGCGTAGCAAAGTTTTGGTCAATTTCTAATATCATGAATGACTGCAAACTACTAAGTCAATGTTAGTGTTTGTTACGATTGTAGCGAAGGGAAAGACTCGATTTATCACAATAACTATAAAATTAACATTAAGTGCTTTTAATGAGCACACACGTACCTAGCTATTACGTGTGTATCTTCTAAGAAGTCATCGTAGCATTTTTGTTGATACTCTCTTCCCCTTCTTTCATATTTACCGAAGTGGTACTACCGCTAGCTTCCTGTGGTTTGTCTATATACCTTAGTACTTAAACGAAGGTATGTCTGTGGAGGGGACCACGGACCACCACCGTGACGGTCACTCTACGGATCCAGGCGGTGACGCTCGCCTGACTGTCTGTCTGTTTGCGACAATCACGCGATCATCATTATTATATTCACGGCAACTTATTTCTATTAGTTAATTACGAGACAATATTCTTGAGACATGGCGTTACTGTGAGAAAACAAGCATTGTTGCGTTTAAAACAACTTTTATTGACTATCAAATGAGTGTTTTTATCATAAATTGCTGAGGTAAACTTTGTCGAAGTTAAGACCGTGAATTCCCTGATCTTAGCAAAGTGTCACTATTGTATCCAGCTGGTTCTACCATCTCTTTCATTAATTAACTAAGTGCACTTTAAAATGACTTTCTTGCGTAATTGAACTTACTTTGCCTAATATCAAATACCTACAACTTATGAGGTTCCTATACCTTACATCTATTGGTAGATCACTAGATAAAGGTACATTAACCCTTGGATATCATAAGCATATATAAAGAGCCAAGTTCAAACACATACTTGTAGGTCAACGTTATACAAATACTAAACAAAAAACAAGTGTCCCATTCATATCCATGGTGTAGTAGAACGGAGCCGACAAATGATCATAATGTAATTTCATATTTTTTGCGTGCGAGTGTGAGCATGAATGTTGGGGCCCATTCATAGCCGTACGTAACAGCATACACTCTCCCAGCAGTAACCGACGTTACATGGCATGGCAGTTTAAAAAAAACTGTTATTTGCAATACCTATGTTTTTATCGGTGATAAGTTTAACAGTATTTGTCAAACACTTCTAAAATTTAACAACGCAAAGTAGTGTGAATAAGTGCAGGCACATCAATAAGAACCACTCTCCGACTGTGTCGACTAAATCGGTTTAATTTGCAGGACAAGCACCTGCTTTCAAACTTAAAATTGTTTGATTTCTTAAAGAAGGCATACTTACCTGTACCTATCTATAAAGTACAGGGAAGTTTTATATTACACACATGGTTGTGCTAACCAACATCCTTCAACGGTGGCGATCCGCCATAAATAACGCTTACCACCGCGACAGCAGCCGACTGAGCAGTGTTACCACACCACGTATTACTTACTGTCACCACAGCCTTGGCGGAAAGCCTGACTGATGATGGCAACACTCCTTGATATGCTCACATTACCAGTTATTGTTGGGTGATGAAACTAAGCCTTATCAACACTGTGCCAACAATCTTAAAACGTAGGGTCGTATGGTTCAGGGTTCGATTCCTAGCTTGAGCAACAGGTGGCAAAAATTGAGTGTTTTTTTTTTCTGTTAGGGTATTGTGACACCAGGGTCGTTTAGTATGTGACAGGTTGTAACTTAACATGGGACTTGGTTTTTAGCAGAGGGTTAAAAGAATTATGTCTATGTTAGGAGACGGTTAGTAACTTCTGTAAATGCAGGTATATTGAGTATTTTTTCTCGTTATCTAGAAATATAGAAGTTCCATAGAATACGGCATGCAACACGCACGAGCTGCTCAAACGAATGTCTTTAACATAATTATCTAATTAATGAGCGTGCAGTAAACTGATTGACACCTTTTTGTTACAAAATATTTCTGGAAAAACTTTTGAAACAATTTAGTGATTTTAAACACATTACATATTATGGTAATAATAGTTGTACGGTTAACTGCAACACTTCTGTGGTAACACTTGATCTACAAAAACCACCCTTATTGCTACGAAGTAATGGCGCTATCAATGTCAACTCATTAAATGTACATTGCCAGAAGAAACTTGATTGTTCTGTTTGACGTCTGACAATTTATATAATTTCCAGCAGAAACTGTTCTCATGCCAATCTGTCAGAGACTGAAATATGTGGTCAGTTGGTCACGGCCACCACGCGCCCGCGCTGTGTGTAGCAATAGCTTCTGTACTTGATGTTCATTATAATCGTCACAATTTATCTTATTTTGATACTTCAGGAAACACCCTTCAGTGGATACGCTTCGTATTGTCTGTTCTGTTGCTTAGCTAATATTGAAACATCAATTACTGAGTCGGTATCAACACAGATTGACTTCATTATTGGTCCCAACTAAACCTCAGTTACCCGTCTGAAACTTTCAGAAAGTTAAGTGTTTAGCTGTGCAGGTGATTTTCATGTTTAGATCGTATCAGCTGTGGCATTTCAAGCAGAACTGATTACTTGCCGTGTATTGGAGTACATCACAGAAACATAACAAGTTGGAACAAATCCGGCGCGGCGTATCATAGCTCGGGAGCCATTACAACAGATGGCCGAGGTTCCCGCGGGCGTCGCTAGATGGAGCCGCCACCCCCGCCCCCTCCGCCCCCACCGGGCGACCAATCACCGCTGAAATACATATCTCACACAACATCACTAGCTACACAACTACACGTCATATCGTACGCTAAACGTTACAGAAGGTTATGAATGGCTGACATGCGAAATTTCGTTAACAGTTAACTGCCTTTTTAATCTAGACAAGTTTACAGTGTTGATTTGCTTACTTTAGACAACATTACCTCGTAAATATTTGATGAAAACGGAGCTATTAGACGAGAAAAAAATGTTTACAATGCGAAAGAGTCATGAATATGAATAGAGCGGCTAATACAGCTATTGACTTACATAGAAAATTATTGATTAAAACGATTTCGCATGTCATTACCTAGTTGCGGTGGGTATTTAGCTGTCGTTAAAACTATGCTTTAGCAATAATAACAAGCAAGAATTAACATATCTAATCGGAATATTATCAGAAACTATTTCAGTTGGTAATCCAATGTTTATTCAGAATTAAATGTTAGAATAATGTTATAATCATTACTTGCTATTCAGGCGTCTATTGCGTTCCTTTTACATCCGAGTTAGTTGATAAGACCGCAGACGTATCAAATAATAAATAAATTACTCTCATAATAATAACAGTATTTTTTGCCAGTATTTTGTTTTTGTCATACAAAGGCTCTTTTTTCCGCTCTACAGTGTATGTTCTGTAAGCAACAAAAAATGTAGTGCTCAAAATATGGTCAGTGGAATCAATTAAACAGGTTTGAAACAACAGGAACATACTTAGGTACCTACCTACTTAGTTGGGTGCTGAGTTTATAGAGCCACTCTATAAACAGTTTTTTAGTTAGTTAGCAGGCGCTAATTCATTATCTCGATCTAGCTCGGAGTGGCCTTTGAGGCCACAGAGTACATTATATACAAAGCTACAGATGGTCCTGCTGATAAACTGTGGACGCACTTCTGATGGCACTTAATTAGCTATGACGTGTTATAAATTCAGTCAAATTACGACTGCTGACTAGGTGCGATGTTATCTGTCTATAACTCTATACAAATATCTATTGTTGTTAGTGCTTCAAGTTGGTATTTTCGTGCATAAATTAACAACATCTTTATACAAAAGATATAAAGCTAACGTAACAGATACCTACACACGGTTGGGATTTTCATTATGTTGATCTTCAGCCGTTGATTAGCGAGTGTTTAATTACCTAAATGTTATATTAAATTAAGACCTGCCGGCAATTATTCCATAAAATAATGATGTTGATGAAATAATTATAATAATTATCAGACAGTTCTGGTTATTGTAATGAAGTCGTCAGATTTGTTGTTATTACATGTGCGTCGGAGTGCCGTCTGAAACGTGAAGTCTGCATAGTTAGATGTGATTTGTGTCGGGGTCAGTCGTGACAGCGCTCAGGTAATAGTTAAACAGTCCAGTTTTGAGGATGATAAAGAGTTAGGACTCTAATGAACTATTTATATTCGAACAGAAGTGATTAAACATGAGACTGCCGCAACGTTCGCGTCGTGCACTGAAGCAGGTTAAACTTAACGTCACAGAAAATAGTGATCGGTTTTTTAGTTATAAGTAGGTTAGAATAAGCTACATTATTCGCTGACTGATTACAAAACCTAATAAAACAATGCTTCCTTCATACTTGTGAGAACTGGTGTTACAGCAATTTCAGCAAGCTCTGCCAGTGGTTTTGTAACAGGCTAACAGGTCTCCGATAGGTCGATGAAGATTCCCTCGTGGACTTGTATCTTCAATTAATAGGAGTCTGGTGGTGTGATTGTGATTGATGGTCGCCGGCAGCCGTCACCCGACGCCGGCAGCCAGCAGCCGGCAGACGCATCCTGCAATTGAGAGCGTCTAGACGATGGCTGGGTGTCTCGCGACCACGTCTGCTAAGCGCTGGGGTTACCATACATGTGTAGCCGGTCTATATTACGTGCACAGTAGAGCGACAAGCCAAGGGTCACGCGATCCTATGCCATGTAGACGGTACTGACTTGCCCTGCACATATAAATGATTACGGGTAGTATTTCGAGTTGGTGTTTTGATAGGTAAAGGAGTGGATAGCGATGAAGGCAATAAGGTAACTTATGTTTAACTTATGTTACTGTTGTACTTATGTTTAAATATTTGTATGACCTACATGTATTTGTTCCGAGTCTGGGTGTTTTTCTATCTATAATATGTATGTATTTACAAAAAAAAATGTATATAAGTAGTTTATCAGCCATCTTGTTACCATAACACAAGCATTAGGTTGCTTAGCTTGGGACTAGATGGCGCTGTGTGAAATGTCCAGGGATATTATTATTATTATTAATTACCACCAGATATAGTACCTAAACCCGCATTTTAATGTAAACCTATAACCAAAGTTTTAACATCTCGCTATCCTATTTAAGCAAAATTACTCCAAATAAATCATGTTCGGTTCTCGACAGCCTGCAAAAAATAACCTCATATTTTCCATATTTTTTTTCTATAAGTACAATCTAGTCGTTTCTGGCACTCGCTGGGCGCTGCCGCGACACGTCTCGCTTCGCTCGCTCCGCTCGTGCGTAGGAGGTCACAGTTTTAACCTAACCTTTTTTTTTTCTCGCTGAGAAATGCTTTATGCATCCCTCTCTCTCGGGGGACGAGACGGGGTATGTGGGACTCCCTGTCGGAACGACAGTATACCCACTAAGTAAAACTCAGCGGTGTTCCTACAATCGCCGTAATGGGAGGGCTATGGGAAATCGGCCCAGCCTTTACTTCCACAGCCCTCCCGGGCCGGCGCACGCCCGCCTAGATGTTATGGCGGGCCCCGCATGCACTCCAGGTTGGGGGGCTACGGGAATGGCCGGGAACACCTGACCATTTCCGTCCCACACTGGTGGAGGCCTGTGCAATACAGGCAACGGTGCCCCCGCACCCGTTGCCTGCTGGCCTCCACGCCCGCCTAAAAGGCAGGCCCCGCATAAACATAACCTAACCATTTTTTTAACCGACTTCTAAAAAAGGAGGAGGTTCTCAATTCGGATGTTTGTATTTTTTTTTTTATGTTTGTTCGCGCATAACTCTTTCGCTTGCCAACCGATTTGAAAAATTCTATTTTTGTTGGAAAGGGTATACTTTCCAAATGGTCCCATAGAAATTTCATCAAAAACGGTTCAGTAGTTTGGTTTTTAAACCAAAATTACTGGTAAAAATTACAACTTAAAAGTGAAAAATAAAAACTTTTTTGCAAAATAAATCAACCGACTTCCAAAAACGACACTACAAAGTGACAAATAACTTTAATTTCGGAAGTCGGTGGCAAACAACGAAAGTGTGAACCCAACGACACCGACTTCCGAAATTAAAGTTATTTGTCACTTTGTAGTGTCGTTTTTGGAAGTCGGTTGATTTTTTTTGCAAAAAAGTTTTTTAAATTAACCTCGTCTTTCTAGTTTGCAGCAAGCCGGAGACATAACTTAATATGGCATCATAATACTTTATTTGGTAATAAACCTACATTTTATGGCCATCATAGTGGTTTATTTCGGCAGAAATAGCGCATTAATTTGCTCGCTAAGATTTAGTGATCATTTACTACATTTGGTGTTCGAATACAATTTGAAGTGCAAGAACCAAAGGTTATCAAAGCATTTTATGGTGGTCATTATATTTAACCCCTTTACTATATCCATTCCATTCCTATATAAACTGTTTAATGTTAGTAGCAATATGTTTATAATATGGTAGAACAGATTCCATTAGCGGCGATCTAAACAAATACAGCACAGCCCACAAATACACTATAATGACGATCAACTATTAACTATTACCACACGGGCTACCGGCCGCCGCGCCAATTAATATAAACCATTACTTTAATACTACACCAATCGATTACTGCCGAGTGCCGACTCGATACAAAATCGAATAGTAATTAACCGATCATACGTCGATCTCGATTCACTCTCGATTGAGTCGTGTATGATTAACATAATGACATTGTTAGTGGATGCAAATAAACTAGAAGTGTGTCCCGACTGCGACGGAGTGTTCTTATTGTGAGCTTGTGAGGTAACGGGGCCGGACGGTAATTGGATCGGCTCCAGTCGCATCCATTGCGATGCATCAAACTGTAATGTCGAAGGAAGTTGTAAATTCGATTCGAATCAATCACGCTCGATTATTTGTTGATAGGTTACGGTACCTATTAACGTCATGTATGTTCAGTATAAACGAGGTATTTAAATTCGACTAATAACAAGCGCTATGTAAACATCCTAAGTATGTTAATACGCTTTCATACCCACTGACACACTGAGTGGGTATCATATTAATCATAATTTGCATTCATTATTATAAATAGAGCTGCCCATCCCACGGACATTATACGAATTTGTTATAAATATGAATATAGCGTAAGTGGTGAGCATTATCGCCGAATGCTGTTAATTATTTGATTGTTGGCCAGCGGCTGGCGGCGCTGTTGTGACGGCGCTCCTAGTATCAACATTACCGCAGTATTAACATAAATAATTTAATACATTCAACACTTATGATATATTGTGGAGCGCACGTCACTAATCGATTAATTACGTGATCGATATTCGCAGTGTCGTGACCACTGATGTGTGTGTGTGTGTGGGTCACTGCTTCATACTTTCGGACATAACATCACACACATACATAGTGCATATAATCACAAGCACAGTTCGGCTCACTTGCGCGTGTGCGGCTGAAGGTGCCATTCATGTGACGGAAATAGAATATAATACAAGTTATTCTAATTATGCATCTAATTAGTGTAGCATAGAGATCATGTTAGTTTTTTCACTCATGTAAATTGCTGTGCGTTGTATTAATGTGGAGGATGCTCATTGAGATTCTTGAAGTTAAATGAAAACTTCAAAAAATAGAGTCCTATTTTTCTAAGGTTCTATTTTTTTTTTATGAGGTTTATAAAGTCTTATACACCTCATTTTGTGTAACATAATCTCTTAAGTTTCTGCCACCAAAATAATTCATACGTACCTATCTGTAGGTAGGTAATGAGGTGTGTTCTTTTATTGCTTTGATCTAAAATAAAAAACAAAAGACTAATTAATCATTACCTACATATCTTTTCTGAAATCAGATTAAAGCACTTGGCATGGACTCTAAATAAGTTGAAGCATCAATTAAAAGCTATGTTGTAATTAAAAACGTCAGATAAAGACAATGCTCGTGCAATGATCACAATAATTTTAATAACTATAATTTGAAGTTGAACGTGACACACAATCATAACTATCTCAGATGTATTAGCATACTTACGTCACAAATGTAGGTATCGTATGGGTAGATCTAGTACCTAAATAATGTTTTGATGCAAATAAACAATATTCTATGCTTTACCTATGTACCTTAATGCACTATGCAGCTAGGTAGGTATGTAAAAAGGTCTGTGTCACAAATCCATTTTTCCATTGACAATAAAGTCTATGGTACCTAATGCTGTGTTTTTTCTGTATGTGCTCAGCCCAGCCCACGGGAACGTGCTAACAGGATAAAATGTATGTGCTTAACCAGAATGCCATCTATCTCGCGGGCCCTTTGTGGCTAATTACAATAGAAAACCAATTGTGTCTCATTAGTGGTGATTAAGAGGGTACCTATATGATATCATTACCTAAGTAACTACCTAATTAAAAAAAAAAACTCAATAACAGAAAATTAAGTACCTAAATAAACCTATTTCTGATGATAACTAATCTAAACTCAATAAATAAGCAAAATCCCTAAAAACTAATATCTATACGAATGATTAATCCTACCTAACAGTATTATAAAGTAACCTACGGTCACTACGTACACTATCAAATATACTACCTATACTTTAGAATTGAAATCTATACCTACGACTTATATAAAAATAAACCTACTAAAACCTACTAAAAAAAAATAAACTCTAAAAACTAAAAGTAATAAAAATGAACTCCACTGCGGGTGACGTAACCTACGGCAAACTTATTATTTGCGGTTGGTACAGTAATCGGGTCTAGGGATCGAACCGCAAAATTAAGTGTGTTTTTTATTGTATATACTTTTCCGGGATAAAAAGTACCCAGTGTAGTGCCCAGGATATTAAAGAATAATTATACCAAGTTTCACCGTAATCGAACCGGTAGTTTTTGCGTGATGCCTGAACAAACAGACAGACAAAAAAATTTTTAATCACATTTTTGGGTTCGTTGTCGGTCTAGTAACACCCACTGCCATTTTTTTTTTTTTTGATGTATTTTCAATGTACAGAATTTTCACTTCTACAGATTTATTATAAGTATAGACTAGCTGCGCCCCGCGGTTTTACCCGCATAAATTTCGATCCCGTGAGAATATCGGGATAAAAAGTATCCTATATGTTAATCCCGGTTATAAACTATCTGTTTGCCAAATTTCATCCAAATCCGTTTAGTAGTTTTTGCGTGAAAGAGTAACAAACATCCATCCATCCATCCATCCATCCATACAAACTTTCACGTTTTTAATATTAGTAGGATTAGTAGGATTTTTGTGTATTAAGCTGAATTTTTTTAACCAGTGTGTACAGTCAAGGAAATGTATTGTTCAGCAGATTGACACACTACGTTTTGCCTTGTTACAGACATTTCATCAGAATGCTTTATTTGTCCGACATCCGACTGTTAAAGAATGAACAATTTGGAGTGATCATCAAAATGTGAAGCAATCCGTTTCCCTAGCTGTGCATGTGTCTCATTAAATTAGTTCCACATAACCCAACACTCGTGTGTTTATTAGTTCCACATAACCCAGCACTCGTGTGTTTATTAGTTCCACATAACCCAGCACTCGTGTGTTTATTAGTTTCACATAACCCAGCACTCGTGTGTTTATTAGTTTCACATAACCCAGCACTCTTGTGTTTATTAGTTCCACATAACCCAACACTCGTGTGTTTATTAGTTTCACATAACCCAGCACTCGTGTGTTTATTAGTTTCACATAACCCAGCACTCGTGTGTTTATTAGTTCCACATAACCCAGCACTCGTGTGTTTATTAGTTCCACATAACCCAGCACTCGTGTGTTTATTAGTTTCACATAACCCAGCACTCGTGTGTTTATTAGTTCGACATAACCCAGCACTCGTGTGTTTATTAGTTTCACATAACCCAGCACTCGTGTGTTTATTAGTTCGACATAACCCAGCACTCGTGTGTTTATTAGTTTCACATAACCCAGCACTCGTGTGTTTATTAGTTCGACATAACCCAGCACTCGTGTGTTTATTAGTTTCACATAACCCAGCACTCGTGTGTTTATTAGTTTCACATAACCCAGCACTCGTGTGTTTATTAGTTTCACATAACCCAGCACTCGTGTGTTTATTAGTTCCACATAACCCAGCACTCGTGTGTTTATTAGTTCGACATAACCCGGCACTAATGTGTTTATTAGTTCCACATAACCCAGCACTCGAGCGCAGGTTCCGCATGCGGAAGGAGTACCGACCGGTTCTTCATTGACTCCTACTCAATGCCGAAACGCAGGCACTATCATTTCCTCTCAGTATGTGGAACACAACAAAACATCTGTTTATTTGCATCCACCTCGATACCGCTAGCATTGAACCCAGAACCTCAAGCTTAGCAGCCACTAAATTAGTCAAAATCAAAATATTTTATTTCACTTAAACCTACATGGGCACTTATGAAACGTCAGAGGCTGGGTGCACGGTTCCATTGGTCGTTTCCTATGGAGAAGAGCCGGCAAGAAACTCCACAGTAACTCTTTTAAAAATAATTGGTGTTTTACAATGTTTTCAAATTAGGTACAGTACGTATGGGAGGACAGCGTAGGCCAGTCAACAAGTACGATGCTTAATAACATAAAAAATGGTCTACAGATCTAAAGTTTACAATGCCTACGAAGTCCTCATATTTACAAAATATAAAAGAATCTATCAGAAGGATAAATAAAAAATAAAATATAAAACCTATTAAAACCAAGTGATATGGTTACCAAACAACCACTAAGAAAGAGTTGCAACTAGAATTGTCTGTATATAATGTCAAATAATAAAAGATTATGTCAAAGAAGTATGTAAAACTAAAAAATAAACATCGTAATTTGAGAGCAGTTAATATACATTTACGTAGTTATGCCGTTAATGGAGTAGCTACTTACTTCAAGAATCTACATATTATAGTATCGACTGTATCAGACTAAAGGCAGGTATGTGTGAGTAGATCTGACGATGTGACCCGTCGGCGAACTGTTGTAGGTGATAATGATAACATAAAATTATACACAAATGCTTTCCATATGTTAAATTTCTTTTTTTGAACTTACAAAAGGGACTGGACCGCACGACACAGGGAATCCTAGTGTGGGGGCCAGAGGTAAATTGTTTTTTTCTCTTGTTAAGCTGAATTACATGTAATATGTGTATATGTAGGTATACTTACTTACTAACTTGCAGTTTGAGGAACAACCTCAAAGTTATCACTCATTAACCTTGCGTCGGCGCAGACCTCGACAGGGTCATGAGCGGGACTTTTAGGCCCAGTATACACCCCACGTTCTATATTCAGAAAGACATTACGATCATCTTATTATGGTAGTTCAATTTAACAGATTTACGAGCAAGTTATGTTACTACATAATCACCAAATAACTAAGTCCACTCCGAATTCATTGCAAATATACTATTCTCTCTA